>CM035130.1:113273847-113873847 GCA_020205605.1 Panax ginseng | reverse complement strand
ATTTGCTTCGAGGCTTTGTTCAATATTTTGTCTCGATTGTTTTCGTATATATCGGTTGTATATCTTTTGTATATCTTGTATCCGTCTTTGGGCAATTGGCTCATCTTGTATTTTTCTTCCCAAGCAGTTTTCGGTAGGGTGATTCGAGGCTAGTGTGATGAGAGTATTGTCTTTCACCATCTAGGTTGTTTCAATTTTAAGTTTTGATTATTTTGA
Organism: Panax ginseng; assembly: GCA_020205605.1. NCBI lineage: Eukaryota > Viridiplantae > Streptophyta > Magnoliopsida > Apiales > Araliaceae > Panax > Panax ginseng. The sequence goes on along the minus strand of CM035130.1, from coordinate 113,873,631 downwards.
CTCTGTTTGGAGAAATGTACTTAGTACTTTATTAATGGATCACCACTATTAATATTTTGAGGTTGTTAGTGTTCTGTTTATTTATTTTGAGGTTTGTTGTGCTTTGACGTGACCTCCCTTTCCTTTTTCGGAAGGGGTGTTATTCTGAGATGGTATCGAGCTTAGGTTCTTTCTTGTAGAAAACCTATTTAGGTTTGCTTTTGTGAGTTGTGGGTAAACCATTGGGTAGGCGTAGGAGTTTGATTCGATTTTGTTCTTTGTTTGGTTGGTCTCTATTTTGACCATTGCCGATTTCTTTTCGATTTGTAGTTAATTTGAGGAAAGTGGAATAATTTGTTAAGGTGATTGAGTAATGATATTAGTTAAGAATTGTGATTCAATCATTGAAGTGAATAAAGTTTTACTTTGTACAGATAAGAAGTAATCTTATACGGGATGCGATTATGATGTGAGTATTTGTATCGACGAGTATTTAATTTTGGAAAATTATTTGTTAGAGTTATTTTTTTGTGACAATTATTATGATCTTTGAATTGAGGATTTGATTTGATTTAGGTTTTGATTTATATTAAGCTTGTGGATAATTTGAGGTTTGTGTATTGATGGCATACTATGATAAAATGAAAATTATTAAGTATATAGGATCTTTTATAAATTTGAGCCGTTGATATTTGAGGTAATTAGATTAATCATTTGGAGTTATTGATCAAATTTGTGGCTATTTTCTAGTAGTATATTGGAGTTATGTTCTATGAACTTTCTTTGTGATAGTATGGGGAGACATTGAAATTTATTGGATTAAGGTTTGCCTTTAAGAGAATGATTGATTTATTGAATGATTAGATATTAAGTGATGAATCTTTAAGAGATTTTGAAAGCTATAGTTTGTTTATTCAGATAGTAGGATATATGATTTGGAGTTGGTATGGTGATGAAGAGATCTTAGTAGTAATATATTTTTGGTATTATAATATTTGAGAACTAATTTGATTTGAGGTTATGATATTTTGAAATTCTTGAGGACTTAGTGAGAGTTGGTGATATAATTTAAGTTGTTTTGTTTATTTGATGCCTTTAGAGCTTTGTATGAATTTATGTAAAGTAAATAAAAATAATTTGTTAGATCTTTGTCATGTGTGAAATATAAACGTTTTACGAATTAAAAATAATTTTAAATATTTTGGGTACTCGAATCGTATTTAGATGAAGAGAAATTTTTGTGATTTGAATTATGTTCCGAAGTATACGTACGTTTACAAGAATGAAAATCAAGAAAATTTACAAGGCCGCACTCAACGAGTGGATCATGTGATTTAACGCGAAGAACTTTACCAAAGCTTGACATACTAACAGAGTGGTAGCGAATCTTTTTACGAGTACGTGGACAATTGTGTGGACTGACTTACCCGCGTTGATCGTTACAAATGGTGGCGCTACGTCGTAACTAAATTATTTTTTTTAGCTTATTTGAATTCCGAGGACGGAATTATTTTTAAGGGGTGAAAAATATAATAACCCATATTTTTTATTAATAATTAAATATTAATTGATTTTATCTTATACAGTTGTGTTTAAATTGAAAAAGGTAAATGATTTTGTTTCCCTCTTTTCTTCTTTGTTTTGTTTGAAAAATTAAATTCGTTTAGTAGATAATTAAACAACTGATTAAATTAAAATTGAGAAAGATAATTCCTTTTGTTAAGTCTTGTGGTAAAAAAATTATTGATGAGAAGCTACTTGGGAGATAGAGAAGTCTATTGAGCGGAGTATCCGCATCTCTTTGAAAAATTTGGTGCGTTCCATTCTTTTGATTAGGGATGGAATCCTTTTTAAGGGTAGGTGATGTAATACGTAAAAAAAAAAATAAAAATACAAATAAAATAATTAATTAATATTTAAATCCATTATTTAATTGGGCTTTTCTTATGTCTGGGTCAAATTGTATTTAATTTATGTGGACTATTATAAGTATGTGACTACATTAATTTGGGCTTTTATACTAATTGGGTCTAATTTATATTTGGGAAATATTAAAATCCTATTAAAATTAGGAGACACAATAAGATATATAAATAAGTAAAACCTAATCATACATGCTGCTTTACAAATCGAGAAAGAAAAGAAGAAGAAGAAAATGGTATTGTAAAAGGAAAAAGAGGAGAAAAATACTTTTACACTGCAATTTGGAGAAGAGGAATCTATACCTTGTGATTTTTCTTCTTTTTTTCGGTAAGTTTTAATAGCAGTGATGGGAGTAGGGTATATATATTAGTATATATATATAAGTTTTTTTTTGTGTGTGTATATGTATATATATATATATATATATATATATATTTTATTATATATAAAAAAAAATTAATAAAAAAATTATTGTCGTATATGGTGCGGGGAAAAGTCTTTGTCATGTATTAGGAATTTCATTATATATATATATATATAGAGAGAGAGAGAGAGACGTGATTGCATTACTGCAAGTGTGTTTTTATTTTATTTTTTTATTTTATTATATATATATATATATATATATATTTATATACTATGTTAATAAAGTTTTGGCCATGAAATTTTATAATGAAGTAGTAAATTAATTGAAGTTATGTATATTAATTTGAATTAATTAATTTTGTGGACATAATTATAAAGTTTTAATAATAAATTTAATAGTATATTGATTTAATGATTGGATTGTAATAAAATCTTATTAAATTATTTAAATTGAGCGGAGGAATTTAAAGAGTTTTTTATTTTTGGAATATAAATTTTGGAGTATTAATAATTGATAAAAAGCGATGATTAAAGGTATATTAAATAGATTATGAATTACTTTGGAATTATTAGTTTGGATTGTTTTTAATTTGAGGTGAATATGTTTAGGTTGCGAATAACGATTTGTATTTGATGTCGTTGGCAATTGAGGGTAAAATTTTGTGGAGTGTGTCTTTATAAATGGCTTGGAAGTATCGGTCACGGATTAGTACTCCACTCCTTTGATTGTAGTTGCATTCTTTGTATCTCGTGATATATCGTCATTTATTTTCTTATAATCCTATTGGAATTCTTAAATAGAAATTTGATAATTGATACTTTGGTTATATTGATAATTTAAACTAATTTCCTTCTATTAAAATTGGTACATATTCCATGATTTGTTCAATGAGACTCTTGTTAAATTTGATTTGTTCGTCTTGTCCCTTGTTTGAATTACATTATGATTTCACATAATTGTTTCTGTGAAATTCATACATTACTTTCATTTTGGAGTTGACACATTGGACTCGTATTTGTACTCTTTGAATTAGGTTATCATGTTTAATATTTATTTTTAATAATTCTAGAATGATACATATTCTTTACCTTCTTTTTGAGACATTGTGACTATAATTTGATTTGGTTCAACATGTACATATAGAACCCTTTTTGTTGGTATTATGTCGCATGTGTTGTGACATGGTATTTTGTTAGAATATACCGTAGGGTATACCATAGCTATAACCACACATGGGGGGGTACCTGAGCATGTCGTCTTGTGCACGAGAGGCATGACACTTTTAAATGGCGGTGTGATTAGTCCACTGGCGTCTCCGTTTTGGGCTCGGAGGTAGTGGGCCATTTGGTGTTTTTTGTTGTGGAGGCGTATGGGTTAACCCTAGTTTTACATTTCTGCGGATTGGTGATGTTGTGCCAAACACACTATCCGATTTCATACATTTGGATTCGCGATTCGATGTGTGATTGCATATGTGGCATTATTTTGACTTTTGTGTGGCATTGTTTTGATTTGCCTGTGTGACATTATTTTGGTTGCCTATGTGGCATCATTTGATTTGCCTGTGTGACATTATTTTGACTTACCTGTGTGGCAAGGTATATTCTGAGCTCATTCGGTATGAAATAACTCCAACCATTTGTTTCAGCCTATTATTTTATTGGATCAGTTTTGTTGGTTTCTGTTTAGTTCAAGTCATTGAGTTAGTTACTTCTGTTCGTTATTTCTTTATTCTTTTATTGGTTTCGTCAATTATGTTGATTCAGATATATTCCATTCAGATCTTTGGATATTATATTTTCGTTCGTATTTGCTTTCGAGGCTTTGTTCGATATTTTGTCTCGATTGTTTTTCGTATATCGATTGTATATCTTTTGTATATCATGTATCCGTCTTTGGGCAATTGGCTCATCTTGTGTTTTTCTTCTAAGCGAGTTTGCGAGAGGGTGATTCAGGGCTAGTGTGATGAGAGTATTGTCTTTCACCATCTAGGTTGTTTCGAATTTTAAGTTTTGATTATTTTGACTCTGTTTGGAGAAATGTACTTAGTACTTTATTAATGGATCACCACTATTAATATTTTGAGGTTGTTAGTGCTTCTGTTTATTTATTTTGAGGTTTGTTGTGCTTTTTGCACGTGACCTCCCTTTCCTTTTCGGGGAAGGGGTGTTCTGAAGATAGTATCGAGCTTAGGTTCTTTCTTGTAGAAAACCTATTTAGGTTTGGCTTTTTGTGAGTTGTGGGTAAACCATTGGGTGAGCGTAGGAGTTTGATTCGATTTTGTTCTTTGTTTGGTTGGTCTCTATTTTGACCAATTGTCGATTTCTTTTCGATTTGTAGTTAATTTGAAGAAAGTGGAATAATTTGTTAAGGTGATTGAGTAATGATATTAGTTAAGAATTGTGATTCAATCATTGAAGTGAATAAAGTTTTACTTTGTGCTGGATAAGAAGTAATCTTATACGGGATGCGATTATGATGTGAGTGTTTGTATCGACGAGTATTTAATTTTGGATAATTATTTGTTAGAGTTATTTTTTTGTGACAATTATTATGATCGTTGAATTGAGGATTTGATTTTAATTAGGTTTTGATTTATATTAAGCTTGTGGATAATTTAAGGTTTGTGTATTGATGGCATACTATGATAAAATGAAAATTATTAAGTATATAGGATCTTTTATAAATTTGAGCCGTTGATATTTAAGGTAATTAGATTAATCATTTGGAGTTATTGATCAAATTTGTGGCTATTTTCTAGTAGTATATTGGAGTTATGTTCTATGAACTTTCTTTGTGATAGTATGGGGAGACATTGAAATTTATTGGATTAAGGTTTGCCTTAAGAGAATGATTGATTTATTGAATGATTAGATATTAAGTGATGAATCTTTAAGAGATTTTGAAAGCTATAGTTTGCTTATTAGGATAGTAGGATATATGATTTGGAGTTGGTATGGTGATGAAGATATCTTAGTAGTAATATATTTTTGGTATTATAATATTTGAGAACTAATTTGATTTGAGGTTATGATATTTTGAAATTCTTGAGGACTTAGTGAGAGTTGGTGATATAATTTAAGTTGTTTTGTTTATTTGATGCCTTTAGAGCTTTGTATGAATTTATGTAAAGTAAATAAAAAAATAATTTGTTAGATCTTTTCATGTATGTGAAATATAAGCGTTTTCTGAATTAAAAATAATTTTAAATATTTTGGGTACTCGAATCGTATTTAGATGAAGAGAAATTTTTGTGATTTTGAATTATGTTCCGAAGAATACGTACGTTTACAAGAACGAAAATCAAGAAAATTGACAAGGGTCGCACCAACAGTGGATCATGTGATTTAACGCGAAGAACTTTACCAAAGCTTGACACGGTAGCTGACGAATCTTTTACGAGTGCGTGGACAATTGTGTGGACTGACTTACCCGCGTTGATCATTACAAATGGTGGCGCTACGTCGTAACTAAATTATTTTTTTTAGCTTATTTGAATTCCGAGGACGGAATTATTTTTAAGGGGTGAAAAATATAATAACCCATATTTTTTATTAATAATTAAATATTAATTGATTTTATCTTATACAGTTGTGTTTAAATTGAAAAAGGTAAATGATTTTGTTTCCCTCTTTCTTCTTTTTGTTTTGTTTGAAAATTAAATTCTTTTAGTAGATAATTAAACAACTGATTAAATTAAAATTGAGAAAGATAATTCCTTTTGTTAAGTCTTGTGGTAAAATTATTTGAGCTTGAAAAGGCTACTTGGGAGATAGAGGAGTCTATTCGAATGAGTATCCGCATCTCTTTGAAAAATTTGGTGCGTTCCATTCTTTTGATTAGGGATGGAATCCTTTTTAAGGGTAGGTAGGTGATGTAATACTAGGTAAAAAATAAAATACAAATAAAATAATTAATTAATATTTAAATCCATTATTTAATTGGGCTTTTTCTTATATGCGGGTCAAATTGTATTTAATTTGTGTGGACTATTATAAGTATGTGACTACATTAATTTGGGCTTTTATACTAATTGGGTCTAATTTATATTTGGGAAATATTAAAATCCTATTAAAATTAGGAGACACAATAAGATATATAAATAAGTAAAACCCTAATCATACATATGCATTACAAATCGAGAAAGAAAAGAAAGAAGAAGCGTGGTAATTTGTAAAAAAAAGAGGAGAAAAATACTTTTACAACGCAATTTGGAGAAGAGGAATCTATACCTTGTGATTTTCTTCTTTTTTTTGGTAAGTTTTAATAGCAGTGATGGGAGTAGGGTATATATATTAGTATATATATAAGGCATTTGCTTGAGCGGTATATGTGTATGTGTGTGTGTGTGTATATATATATATATATATATATATATATATATATATATATATATATATATATATATAAAGTCTTTATTTTGTTTATAAAAAAAAAATTCATTGTCATATAGTGCGGGGGAAAGTTTTGTCATGTATTAGAATTTCATTATATATATATATATATATATATATATATATATAGAGAGAGAGAGAGAGAGACCACGTGATTACAGATTGCCTGCAAGTGTGTTTTTTATTTTATTATTATTATTATTATTATTATTATTATTATTATATATATTTATATACTATGTTAATAAAGTTTTGGCCATGAAATTTTATATGTAATAGTAAATTAATTGAAGTTATGTATATTAATTTGAATTAATTAATTTTGTGGACATAATTATAAAGTTTTAATAATAAATTTAATAGTATATTGATTTAATGATTGGATTGTAATAAAATCTTATTAAATTATTTAAATTGAACGGAGGGAATTTAAAGAGTTTTTTATTTTTTGGAATATAAATTTTGGAGTATTAATAATTGATAAAAGGCGATGATTAAAGGTATATTAAATAGATTATGAATTACTTTGGAATTATTAGTTTGGATTGTTTTTAATTTGAGATGAATATGTTTAGGTTGCGAATAACGATTTGTATTTGATGTCGTTGGCAATTGAGGTAAAATTTTGTGGAGTGTCTATAAATGGCTTGGAAGTATCAGTCTGGATTACGTACTCCACTCCTTTAATTGTAGTTGCATTCTTTGTATCTCATGATATATCGTCATTTATTTTCTTATAATCCTATTGGAATTCTTAAATAGAAATTTGATAATTGATACTTTGGTTGTATTCAGTAATTTAAACTAATTTTCTTCTATTAAAATTGGTACATATTCCATGATTTGTTCGTTGAGACTCTTGTTAAATTTGATTTGTTCGTCTTGTCCCTTGTTTGATTACATTATGATTTCACATAATTGTTTCCTCGTGAAATTCATACATTACTTTCATTTTGGAGTTGACACATTGGACTCGTATTTGTACTCTTTGAATTAGGTTATCATGTTTAATATTTATTTTAATAATTCTAGAAGATGACATGTTGCTACTTTACTTTCTTTTTGAGACATTGTGATTATAATTTGATTTGGTTCAACATGTACATATAGAACCCTTTTGTTGGTATTATGTCGCATGTGTTGTGACATGGTATTTTGTTAGAATATACCGTAGGGTATACGAGCTATAACTACACGTGGGGGTAAGATGAGCATGTCGTCTTGTACGAGAGAGACATGACACTTTTCCGTGGCGGTGTGATTAGTCCACTGGCGTCTCCGTTTTAGGCTCCGGAGGTAGTGGGCCATTTGGTGTTTTGTTGTGGGAGGCGTATGGGTTAACCCTAGTTTTACATTACATGGATTGGTGATGTTGTGCCAAACACACTATTCGATTTTTATACATTTGGATTCGCGGTCCAATGTGTGATTGTATATGTGGCATTATTTTGACTTGCCTGTGTGGCATTGTTTTGATTTGCCTGTGTGGCATTATTTTGGTTGCCTATGTGGCATCATTTGATTTGCCTGTGTGGCATTATTTTGACTTGCCTGTGTGGCAAGGTATATTCTGAGCTCATTCTTGTATGAAATAACTCCGACCATTTGTTTGACCTATTATTTTATTGGATCAGTTTTGTTGGTTTCGCCTCAGTTCAAGTCATTGAGTTAGTTACTTCAGTTCGTTATTTCTTTATTCTTTTATTGGTTTCGTCAATTATGTTGATTCAGATATATTCCATTCAAATCTTTGGATATTATATTTTCGTTCGTATTTACTTTCGAGGCTTTGTTCGATATTTTGTCTCGATTGTTTTCATTATATATTGTATATCTTTTGTATATCTTGTATCCGTCTTGGGCAATTGGCTCATCTTTGTGTGTTTTTTCTTGGCCCGGTTTGCATGGGTGATTCAGGGCTAGTGTGATGAGAGTATTGTCTTTCACCATATAGGTTGTTTCGAACTTTAAGTTTTGATTATTTTGACTATGTTTGGAGAAATGTACTTAGTACTTTATTAATGGATCACCACTATTAATATTTTGAGGTTATTAGTGCTCTGTTTATTTATTTTTGAGGTTTGTTGTACTTTGCACGTGACCTCCCTTTCTTTTTCGGGAAGGGGGTGTTACAAACACAGACCAAAAAATAAAGTTTTACCGTATTATATATGTATATAAATTCGACCTCAATATGTTGAAAGATCGGCTGTGGTGAAATTTGTGAAATAAATTTTTTTGTTAACTTTAAATAGTGTTTTATGTATAGTTAGAATTTTTTATTGTTAAATTTTAGAGAGTCACTCCTAAAATGTAGAGTTGAACATTACTCCTAAAAAATAGAGTTGAATTACGATTTTATCTTATTTATTATAGATATAGATATAGATTAGCAGTATCCACTATGTAAAACACGGGACTTATTCTTGATTCTTAAATTTATATTTATTTTTATTAATATTTTGTTATATACTATTTTGAAAAGAATAAATAATTTTTTTCTTCTCAAACTATAGTATTTAAGTAGTCATATAATTTTACTTAAACTTGTATTATTATATATAAATATGAATAAAAGAAAACAATTAATATTATATAAGATAATCTTATTTTGATTTATAAAATTATGTTATGAATTCATGTTTTCTTATAAAACATTAAAACTATGATATTAATTTTAATTTTTGAATAAAAGTAACGAATTAATATTAGAGGGTCTTATTTTGATTATTTTCTTATAAAATTATATAACTAGTTCTTATTTTCTTATAAAGCTACAATACTAATTAAATTTTATAATTTGAATAGATAAATAATAAAAATTGATTTAATTTAGGAAAAGCAAAAAGTAGAATTAAAAAAAGGAGGGCGAACCAAAAAGGATGAACTAAATTGTTAATTTAATTTATTTTGTACAAATTTTATTAGATAGAGTAATTAATTTTATTTTTTAATTAATAATTGAATCATATAGTCGATTAATATATTATATTTTTTATTTTTTAATAATATATTATCTAAATAATGATTAAATCTTCTTTTACTTGAAACTATAATTATATTTATATTTTAATAATAATAACAAATTTAAATTAAGTAGATAATTTTTGTAGATTAACGTAATGTAAAAAAAAAGTCAAAAATCGAACAAAAAAGAGAGGACAAAAGTCAAAAATTGAACCCAAAAAAAAGGAAGATGAATCAAATTATCTATTTAATTATAATAAGTACGGATATAGAGAAGAGACTAACTTTATATCTCATGCTTTTAATTAGAAAATATACTCTTGTTGAGAATAACAATAGTAAAGTGCTCCACTTATACTTCCAATTTTGCTGCAAAGCATAAAATTATACTCAATTCGTTTTAAATTATAAAATTAAAGTTGACTTTTTAAAAATTAATTTCAAATTTTTTAAAATTTAAAATTGACATTAATTTATTATATTTATGTTAATATAATTATGAATAGGCAAAACTAATGAAATATTCACTGTAGTTAGTACGTTTTACTGATTACACCATTAAACTTTTAATTTTATAAATTATTCCACTAAACTAATTGTTATTTTGAAATTGGGTCATACCTATAAAAAAATAAACGGACGTTAATTTTTTATCGACAAAACTAATGAATTACCCACTGTAGTTGGCACATTTTACCGATTACACCATTAAACAAATTTGATTTATTATTTCTCTTCCTTCCTCTCATCTCTTTCTTCTCCCCCTTCTTCTAAATCAAATAGATTTGCATATTTTCTCTCTTTAAAATCTATGAAAATTCCTAGATCTGAAAACCTAAAACATTGAATTAAGATTTAAAGTTCATCATTAGATATAACAATGGAGTCTGAATCCCCAACAACAACAACAACAACAGATAAAGTAAATAGTGTTGTAGTAGGTTTCGTTCCTCTCACCTCCGACTATCAGCAGCCTTATGTCTTTGAACTCCTTTCATTCACTCTTGATCGCCTCCATAAGGTCCACTCCTTCCCTAATCTCTCTCTATATCTATGTGTGTGTGTGTGTATATATATATATTTGTGGTAGTTATATTTGGTTAACTTAATTTTCTTAGGATTGCATTTATGATTTGATAGAAGTCTTAGTTTTTACGAATAGATGCGGAGATAATTCAGAGGTAGATGCAAAATGTTGTTGTTGTCAATTATGGTGTAAGACTCCGAATTTTATGAAATAAAAATATTCAATTTTTTTATAATTATTCTGTTTAATAAATGGTTAAATTGATAAAATGTTACAGTTAAGGGAGATATGTGAAAATTTTACAAAGTAAGCAAGTTGTCATAAAATATTCGTATTATTACGGAGTATTCCTACAACGACACAATCATTGGTGGACCCCACAATAGAATTACTGTTGGAGTTAGAAAACGATAGAAATAACTTTTTATAAAAATAGCGATAAAATTTTTACCGTTAACTGTTAAAATAGCCGGTGATAAAAGTATAGTAATACACGTGGTTGTATAGTAGCACACAGTATTGATTATTGATGCTTGCGTAAGAAGTCACTCAATTATATTCAATTATTGTCATAGTATCATCTGCACAATATTTTATATTATTAAATTAATAATTAAGACAATAAAGTTATTCATATTATTATTTGCATTATTGACAATGTCTAGAAAGTTCTGTAGAGGAAAGGGTTTGGTCACCTAATTGCGCGTCAATAAGAAGAAGTCCTTATCGGAAAACCCCCTCTTTCCTAGGAATGATCTGGTTGTTAATATTGCGAGTTATAATAATGATGAATAAATATTATTAAAAATGTGTTTAGTGAAGCCAAGTGAATTGAGATAAATAGAGGGGTTTTTTTTATGAAGTATTTGTTATAAATTTGGCTTATTATATGGACCCTCACCTACTCATTTTTCAAAATAGTGTGTGTTATGAGAGTGTGTATATATATATATATATATATATATATATATATGTGTGTGTGTGTGTGTGTATATATATATATATATATATATATTATAATAGTAATAAAACAGAAAACTATTTATATAAAATAGAATACTTTTTGTAAAGTTATTCGTTTTATTATATTATAAATATAATATATTATATTTTATTTAAATTTTTTCTTTTATTAGAATATTTTATTGCATAGTGAAAATTAAATTTTCAACAAAATCAGCCGATTTTGCGCCCGTGACCTTTGTGTACTGTGCATCCAAATAGTATCATGTCATTCTCCTATAAATAGGATGCTCAGTTTAAATATGAAAATCACACCAGAATCAGAGAATTCTTCTCCTATAATATTGAGCGTATTTCTTTAGAGTTTAAGGAACCTTTGAGTGTAACAAATATTATTAGTTTTCTTCAAGAATATCTCCGCTATACCAGTCGGAATTGCTCTCTTTTTGAGGTAAGGGGTATTATTTATTTCATATTCGCTTACGATATTATTTTTAGTATTCGTAAGGAATTTTATTTTCGTTAAATATTCGTAAAAAATATTATTTTCGTTCAATATTCGTAAGGAATATTATCTTCATTTAAACTCTGGATAAATTGATTTATAAATCTTTAAAATTTATCCTTGATCTCATTTAATTGAATTATTATATCATTGTCATCATCCTCATGCTTATATTGTGATGAAAGTCATCTTTGGCCCGTAGTGCATTGATGGACAGTTGTTGGTATGATCATGACCATATGTTCTCTTCAGCTAAGGGTGCAAAGATGAATTGTTGTTTGGCATGATCATGACCACAGGTGAAAATAACGAATATCCTTGGCCCGTAGTGCATGAATAATTCGTGGATGTGATAATAACAAATATCATTGCCCCTTAGCGCATGAATAATTCATGGATGTGATAATAACGAATGTCCTCATTGGCCCGTAGTGCATTGATGGACAGTTGTTGGTATGATCATGCCCATGGGTTCTCTTCGGCCAAGGGTGCAAAGATGAATTATTGTTTGGCATGATCATGACCACAGGTGATAATAACGAATATCCTTGGCCTATAGTACATGGATAATTCGTGGATGTGATAATAACAAATGTTCTTATTGGACCGTTGTTGGTATAATCATGACATGGGTTCTCTTCAGCCAAGGGTGCAAAGATGAATTATTGTTTGGCATGATCATGACCATTGGTGATAATAACGAATATCCTTGGCCCGTAGTGCATGGATAATTCGTGGATGTGATACTAACGAATATCCTTGGCCCATAGTGCATGGATAATTCGGTGATGTGATTATTTATTTTACAGACAAATGATGTGATAAAAATCCTCTTTGTCTTACGTGCAAAGATGGATTGTTGATTATTGGTTTTACAATTGTATATCTTTGGCTTACGTGCAAAGATGGACTGTTAATTATTGATTTTATAGTTGTATATCTTTGGCTCGTAGTGCAAAGATGGACTGTTGATTTACCTGATTATAAATATAAATTGTGAATTTAACTATAATCTTTGGTGGTTCAGGTGAAGACAGGTGATGAAAGTTCTCTTTCTCTTGGGTACAAAAAGAACTATTGATGGATATTACGGGGATAAAATATTAATGATGGACTTTTAATTTGAATGAGATAGTAGACATTATGTTCTACTTGACTCTTCTAATGGATTATTATTTTCGCTGCAGTTGTTGATCTAAAACTTATTGTCTATTGTATTCTATCAAATTTTTCCTTGTTGAGAACTAAGGATAAATTGTTCTATATTATCTTAGTTATAATATTCTTTACTGGGCTAGTTGAGCTCACCATTTTGCTTCACAATTCCTTTCAGGTAGTAAAAGTGTAGCTGGGTCGAGCGGGGATAACAGAGAAATAGTGTGATGGTTCGAGACTATGAAAGTTTCTCAATACATTATAAAACAACATGACATATAATATATAATTGTATTGAGGACCTAAGACGGGTGTGTCATATTTTATACGTCACTTAATAATTGATTTTGGTGAACAATAATAGGGTGATGAGAACCCAACTTTGAAAGCGTTAAAAGTGTACCTGTAGCGTCCCCAAATCTGGGTCCTAAATCACCACAAATCTGGTACACTAGTTCTAACTATTCCGGAAGATATAAACATAAATTGTTTATACATTAAATATTACACACTATCCCCAAGGTCGAGAACCTTCATATAATACCTGAATCAAAATCTTATCTAACGAACGTACAATGTTATTATCATACAACACTGTTACAAATCTAGCTGCACACATAATCCCAAGCTGAACTTGGCTTTGACTTTTCCTTGATAATGACGTATTGCTTTTGTCTGCATATGTTTATCATAATATATATAAGTGGTGAGCAACAAGTTTGCCCAGTGAAGTTTAAGTTCAATAAATTAAGGATATATCATGATGGAAAGATTTTGAATAATAGTGGCTAACATTCAACAATATAATTGTGAACTAACATGGATAAATTTTCATAAATGGAACGAACATTAAACATTGAACATATCAATTATATCTGGACCGAATGGTAATGAAGGTGATCAACCTTTCATACCTGATGAACACATGCAATAGGCACAAAGTGAGATTCAACAATTCATAGACATGATGTAATCAAAAATGATTAATCACAAGTTAAAAGAACAGTTCAAGAAAACTTTTATGTACCGTTAATTACCGTTACGAAACATAACTTAACTTTATCCGAAGACCTAATATTAATAATATCAATTTCCCAAGTTAGAATAATATCATCACAGTATAAAATAAAAACACATTACCACATAATCCTATCCGTCTATACAGCACATAAGACCTAGTATCAAGTCAAACTATTGCAGTCTGGATTGAGTTCGGTACTATCTAACATCCCGACGGCCTAGTCGGATAATTCACTAGTCGAATTTCCTTAAGACTTTGCCTTAACTGATTCACAACTATCTTAGATAATTTTATTATCAGTCAAAATATTTTTCAAAGACTCATAATAATTTCCAAATAATTATTATCATTTATCATGATCTTTCAATCATAAATATCATATTTATATGAATTAAATACCACTTAATTCCATTATCATTAATATTTATTTAATATTAAATAATAATAAAATTCTTAACATAATATTATAATATATTTATAATATCTCAAAGTATTTTTAATACCTTATTATTACCTTTAAATGATTTGTAAGAAATTAAACCTATTATTAATTAAGCATCATTAATATTAAAATATTAATATTTTTCATGACAAAATATCAAAGTTATATTTTATAACTTCAAATATTTTATAACCTTTAAATCATTTTTATATGATTTTTAAATCATTAAATCTATTTTTCATAATTTATTTAATATATTTATTAAATAAATAATTATCATTAATATTAATTAATTAATGAAATTCATCACAAAATATTAAAAGTCATTTAAAATAACTTAAAATATTTTCTTATACCATAATATAATTTTAAATAATTTTCAAGTATAAAATCATTTTTAAGTAATTTATTTAATATTATAATTAAATAAATTAAATACCATTAATATTTCAAAAAATATTAAAAACCCATTTTAGGCCTTAAAATAATTTTTAGGAATTTAATATGAATTTATAATAATTAAAAACAATTTTTCTCTATTTATTAAATAAAATAATTAATTTTCATAAATAAACTATCACTAAAGGGCCTTATAGCGACAGAACTGTCGTTATATGTGTTCTTCATCAAACCCAGAAATTCAAAGTCAGTTGCTGAGTTACCAGGTTTGACCACCATTTGATTCATGATCCTAAGATCTTCTAGGTTTGCTAATGTGTTATACATGTAGTATTAATGTCATACTACACACACAAACTGATTTTAGGGTCATACAACAACACAATATGAAGTTATAGCCTCACAAATATCATAAATGAGAGTTGTTCTTCATTTCAAGGTTACCGAAATGAAGAACAGATTCATCAGGTCTCACTTTGAGCCTTCAATCTATAAGTTCCGAGCTTACTTAATGTGATATAAAGGTGCTAACCCTAAAGATACATGTCGTGGGTACATTTATATTACATTGCATCAACCTAACAACATCACAGGGGAGAGATCAAGGTCGGTCAAACGTGGTCAGAACGCCCGTTCTTGAGAAATCTGGGTTTTCCAGATTTCTTCATAAGGTTGGTGGTCAACTCAAGTTTGACCACTCTTATCTTTGATTCTGTTATGGATCTGGGTAGTCTAGAGGCATGGATATGTATTCCTTATACCAGTCTACAAGATGAAAATAATAACTTGGCCAAAATGTCAAACAACAACAAGATCTAGAGCTTCAAAAGTGGTTGTCAGAAATTCTGGGTTTACCCAGATTTTCAGTTTTCGTGATTGGTCAACGTACTTTGACTTCTTATATATGGAGATCTATACATGCTATAGAGGTGATTCCACTTTCAGTCTACTCTCCTCATGGCAAAGAACAAGTATATAACATCAAACATAACTAACACCTAACACAGAGAGATCTAGAGGCTCTGACATTCGACTGTCATACCATATTTTCTAACTTTTCCAGATTTTTGAAAACTTGATTTTCGAACACTTTGATGTTATGGATCTATGTTCTAGCAACCCAGATCACTCAATAACATCCTAATACACAACTTTAAAAAATAAACAACAACAAATAACATGGATCACATAGATTTCCAAAAATTTAGGGTTATACTTTGAATCTGACTTTGATGTTTGTTCTTGGCAAACTAAAGGCTGATATTGGCTTTGTTTCTCAGACATTTTCACTCTAAAATTTCGGATGGGAGAGAGAGTATGTCTTTGGTGAATATGAGAAGTAAAGTGAGCATTCTCTCTCTCAATCTATATATAATATGATGCAATGCCTATGGCTGATCATGTGATTAGATTTTGGCTGATTAAAGTTGATTACTAGACAACATGGCTAGCTAGAGTTGGTTACCAACCACAAGTAGGGCTAGATCTACACTCCATCTCTTTAAAAAATTCAAAAAGGGCAATTTGGTCATTTGACTTGTAAATTTAATGGCAATCATGTAACTTGACCAACCCTTAGATGTTAATCCTCTGGGTTTAACCCTTAGGTTATACAAATTTAAAATTTTAGGCTTTTCTAATTAGGTTTTAAAAATAGAAAATTAAATTTCTAAATAATAATTAGGGTTTCCTAATTATATTAAAGTTTTCTAATCACATTAGGGCTTGTAATTAGGATTAATATTTCCTAATTAAAATTGCTAATTTAGCAATTAGGTTCCATAATTAGGATTTCCAGCTGAACAATTAGGATTTTCTAATAATCAATTAGGGTTATCCCTAATTAAATATATAATCAATAACATAAAAACCTTATACTTATCTTCAAGCTCCCAAATTAGGGTTTTAATATTTTGTTATAACTCGAAACGAGGTCATTCCAAAGCCATTTTCTTCCTTATCTTACGTACTTCAATCCCCCCTTGGACAGAACTTCATTCTGAATCCGTTAACATGCCATTCAATTGGCTTAATCTTCACCCTTCGTTCATTTTACGTTTTTAACGCTCTTTGTTTGTTCGTCCGTAATTCGGTCATCCAAACTCAAAATTCGTTTGTTCTTGAGTCCACGACTCACGTTTTCACATTCTCTTACATTCTTAGGAAACCCTACACATTCGGGTTCATTTACTAACTTTCTAATTCTCGTTTGTCTTTTACGAAATTTTTGCCATAACTTCGTTATAGCTAAGTTTTAATCCGTTCTTCATGAACGTTTCTACCGTTCCTAACCAAGAAATATGCATCTAACTTATACACGATGGTTTTAAACTTGTCCATCAACAACAAATATCCTACGATGGTTTTAAATTTGTCCATCAACAACGTTCTTCGTGTTCTTCGCATGTTCTTCGTTCGTTCTTCATTTTAATCGATATGTAGGATTACAATTTCACTTTTCATTAGAATTTGATGTTATAGAACATCATTCCTTACTTATTTCACTTACTTATTCATATAATCCACTCGGATCGTTCTAATTCATTACGAATCTTATACTTCCTTAAGAAATTTATAAACTAAACTTCAAATTCTTATTTTCATTATTTCTCATGATTTCAACCATATGAAATCATTTCTAACATTATTTACTTCTTATTCTTATTAATCTATGTTTTGAACATAAAAACTTAAGAAAAGTTAACTTAGGAGTTAGGTTTTAATACCTTTCCTCTTTATTTTTCTTTCGCTAGACAAAACCGGCGATTTGCTAGCTTTTCTATTTCACGAACACTTTCGATCCAATCAATCATGCTCATGCTCTTCTTTTCCCTCTCCATCAGAATCCTCTCTCTCTAGTTGTAGGATTTTCAAAATCTCATTTAAATAAAAGTTAGCTTCCTATTTATAAGAAATCCAAAGCTAGGGAAAAATAGTCATTTCACCCCCTAACCTCCTTACTATTCACACCTCCATACTATTCATGACTTAAGTGTTAAGTTAACTTTTCCCTTAAGACTACTTAGCCTTTAAGTTTTGTTGTTCCGTCTTTCGGGTTTTCATCCGACAGTTTTAAAAACTGCAATTCTCGGAATCCAAATATTTTTGGATATTTCGTTTTTCCTTTACCAATTAACTTTTACGTATTCTTCGGATTTCTGAAAAACTGAAAAACACTTTTTGGCATTAAGCGTTTTCCTTCACGTTTTACCCTAACGTAGTTAAACGAGTGAAAAGTACATAGCACTACTTTTCATCATTTTTATTTTTTCTGGTTTCTGCACGTTTTTTGAGAAAAACTTTTATCGGCTTACTTAACTTTTCACAATATTTTATCGTCAAATCTTTCGACGGAATGTCATTTTGACATACCAAACTCTCGAAAAGGCTTAGGTTATTCAAACCCTAACCCTTAGGTTTAAATCGAATAGTGAATAGGTCATATTTCATCTTTTTTTCCCGTAAATATTTTTGTTCTAAATTTTTTATTTTGTCTTTAAAATTATTACTCGTTCGGTCCAGCTCAGAGCTGTAATCCTCCCGACTTATAATCATCCTAGGTTCTAGAACGATTAATAAACACATAATACATAATATTATTAATAAAATTCATTTTATTAATAACTAATTTTTAAACTTAAATTCTGGACGATCCGAATTTCCGAGTCGTTACACTCTTCCCCTCTTATAAAAATTCCGTCCTCGGAATTTCTTACAACCACACCCTTACCCGGGTCATCACACTCACCCCTTCTTCACAGAATTTCGTCCTCGAAATTTTAGCTTACTCTTCTTGTCAACTTTTCTTCAATGGAGTCCTAATCCTTCAAACATTCCCTCACCTTCATAACTTTAGAAAGAATTATGAAGTAGAATGAACAACGAGGAATATAAAAAAATTCCTTTAAAATATTTCATACTTTTGCTGAGGGGTCAAATCGACCATGAACTATTACTAGGTTTAACAGCATGACGCCGTACCCTTTCTTCCACGGTCAGTACAATCACAAAGAAAGCAAACTATCTCTTACCCATCGTATACCCCATTTCGGGATATGTACACCTCAGACTTAATCATTAGATTCCGCACCAAAACAATTTGGTTTGGCAAAACATCTTCAAAGAAAGCTCAATTTTCTTTTAAACATGACATACCATTTGTCTAGCCGAATCAAGTAGCTTAGACCATACCAATAAATTGGATATCAACTTGAAACATTCATCTAGTCAACTCAATTGACTACTTCTTTAAATTCTTTTTCAATTCATCAAAACGTTTTATGATGTCATGATACCGTACTTTTCACAGTACGTTGAGGACTTCGTCAGTTTGTGACTTCGTCATTATACATCATACCATAGCGGGTTGTTGATCCTAAGATCACATCCAACACCAGGTTCAATTGCATTAATAACTCAATCCTTTTACCATCCTTGCATCAAATGCACTGATGATATAAAATTCATTTTGATATTTCAAATCAATTTTTGTCTAGCCGAAACAATTAGCATAGACATACCAAGAATAGTTCTTTTAAAAATCTATTGGTTCCAAAAGTTGAACCAATTCTTTCCTTTTTCAAAATGTACATATAAGCACGAGTTCAATAAAGTTCGAAGTCTAGCATAACTAGATGACTTGGAATATCCTATTCTCCATCTTCCTTCATTGTCTTACTACGACAATACTTAATCTTCTCTAGCACTTTCAATACTAAGCCTACTGAAATCAACTTGTTGTTAGTCTAAACATCCTTATACCTTAGTACAGTCTATCAACTTACCACACATTATGAGTTCAGGAACTTTCCACAATAATATGAGTTTAAGAACTATCCCAGACAGACCATAAGCGTCCATTCGCTGAGAAGTTCAAAAACCTACCATATCATTATGAGTCAAGAACGTACCATAAGTATGAGTTTCAAGAACTCGCACCTACCTTATCGTTCTCTACCTACCAAGTATATACATGAGAAAAAATTCACCTTCTCGTCATATACATCTTGACAACGCGACCAATTCTAATGATTATCACTGTAATAAGCTAAGCAGTTGTTACACCAAGCACAAACCTCTACCCATAACAAAGGTTCATACAACTCAACTATCACATGAGTCCTCAATTGAAATTTTTACAACTCGGATCGTTCTAATTCATTACGAATCTTATACTTCCTTAAGAAATTTATAAACTAAACTTCAAATTCTTATTTTCATTATTTCTCATGATTTCAACCATATGAAATCATTTCTAACATCATTTACTTCTTATTCTTATTAATCTATGTTTTGATCATAAAAACTTAAGAAAAGTTAACTTAGGAGTTAGGTTTTAATACCTTTCCTCTTTATTTTCTTCCGCTAGACAAAATCGGCGATTTGCTAGCTTTTCTATTTCACGAACACTTTCGATCCGATCAATCATGCTCATGCTCTTCCTTCTCCCTCTCCATCCGAACCCTCTCTCTCTCTAGTTGTAGGATTTTCAAAATCTCATTTAAATGAAAGTTAGCTTCCTATTTATAGAAAATCCAAAGCTAGGGCAAAATTAGTCATTTCACCCCCTAACCTATTTACTATTCACACCTTGTGACGCCCCCAAAATAGGTATACAACACCCATTTTGAGTCGCCAAAATACATGGTATAGAAAGCAAATTACAACTTTGACAATACGAGATGTAGGTGTAGAATACTTACAATACAATCATGAGTTTGAATACAAATATTGTCTTCTAGACAATATATACACCCAAATAAGTCCTCATTAATTATTCATACACTATTTTACGTAAATAGTGAGGGCCGATAAAACATCTTCCTAGAACCATCACTCCATACCCCCCGACTCGATCCTCGCTATGCTCTCACCTCCCGAGAAGAAAAATGGAACAAAAAGGAAAAGGGTGAGCTCAACTAGCCCAAAGAAAGAATATTATGACTAAGATAATATACAACAAATTATTGTTAGTCTTCAACGAGGGAAAAATCTAATAGTAATACAATAGACAACAAGTTTTAGATCAACAAATGCAATGAAACAACAATCCATTGTAAGAGTCACGTAGAGAAAGAATTCTACCGTCTTCTAAGGTTTAAAAGTCCATCATCAATAGTTTATCCACGTAATAACAATCAATATACATCTTTAATCATCTTTGCACTACAGCCAAAGATATTCATTTATATCACCCATTGGTCATGTTCATCTCAACACTGCTCATCTTTGCACTATCAGCCAAAGATATTCATCGATTAATCGTTCCTCTTTGCACTACATGTGCCAAAGATATTCATTTATATCACCATTTAGGATCGAGGATGATGAAAAACATTTTTAAAGAAACGAATCCGGTGAAACAAAATGACAAGGATTAAGGATTAAGGATTCGTACTTTTGTTTTACCCATGTCCAAAAAATACTTCAAAATAATCATATTGGTGTAAAATTCAAGAATGATCAAAACATGGATACAATCAAAGCTAGTATCCGTAATAGATATTTTGGACAAAAGAAAAATTTTATTTTTCTATTGAATAGTGCCAGATACGTGAATAGTGCCGTATACGTGAATAGTAACTCAAACACAACAAGTTCCAAATTTGATAAAAAAGTTCACCAATACTTTAAGATAATGATATTGAAGAAAAATATCATTTAAGAAGAAAATAATATCCCTTACATCAAAATAACCGTATTTCGATTGAATTTCTAGATATAGTCGATGAAACTCGCGCACCAGAGTATAGCAACACTCAAAGTTTACTCACAAGAATACGCTCGATAATATAGAGAGAAAGAGAGAAAACTTAGTTTCGGTGTGATTTTCAATTCTAACTTAACCCTCTATTTATAGGAAAATGCTAGAACGCCAAAGGAGACTAAAATAATAAATTAATATTATTTATAAACCAATTTCTACGCATGCTTTTACCCCTCAATGCTGAAAATTTTAGCAAATTTATGTGCATTCAACACCCACCAAAAAGTGGGTTCCACCATAATTAATAAAAAAAATTATTTTATTTTCCAGTAACTTCAATAATTCATAGAAAATAGCCTGTTTATCAGGAAAATTGAAAACTCGCTACTTTCCATGGGAAATCCCATTCTCTCATAACTTTGCGTGATGAAATTTTTCCAAATTCCAAACAAAAATTGACCAAATCCACAAACCAGGCGATTTTACGCCTATAATCAATTTTCGGTCAAAAATTGTGTCCATTGAACACACAAAACATGTGTTAAACATTTAATGTCACAAAATACTCTACCTCCTCATATACTCATATATCCCACATTCATTGTAAAATATCACCATTAATATATTATCAAAATAATATATTTAAATGAATTATTTTATCAGAAAAAGATAAAATATTAATTTTCAACAATTGTCACATTAAAAATTTTCTCCATCTATATCCACATAAAATAAATATTTTCTTTATCATAATAATCAATAATTACTTATTTAAAAATAATATTACGTAATCACAAAGATCGACAACTGTGCCGTTCCCAGATGATAGAGGGCTTTCAATAAGGATTTCTCTCATCTTTGGCAATTGCAATTAGATGACCTAACCTCTCCTTGACAGAACTTTCTAGACATTGCCAATAATGTAATCTGACAATATTATTCAAATAATATGAATTATTGATTTGATAATGGAAAATACTGTGTAATGACAATTATTGAAACAACAGCAATACAAAATATCAACGCAACAATTATTGAATTAATAAAATATAATATTGAATAAAGAATTCATGTAACAATTATTGAGTAAGGCTTCTTCACGTAAGGATCAATAATTCAACAATACTGTGCAATACCGTGTGCTACTGTGCAACCACGCATATTACTGTATTTTAACCACCAGGTAACCCAACAGTGTTAACGGTAACAATTTACGCCGTTATTTATAAAACTCAATCTTTGTCGTTTTTCTTTCATCCAACCGTTTTCCGTTATGGGGCCCACCAATGACTGCGCCGTCGTACGGAGATTCCCAACAAAAAGAATATTCCACGACCAAACGAATATTCCCCGACAATAATGAATATTTTATAACCACTTGCTTATTTTGTAAACTTTGCACATTTCACCCATAACCAAAGAATTATATCAAATTAACCCTTATTAATTTAGAATAATGAATAAAGAAAATTCAATTTTATTTATAATAAGTTGGGGTCTTACAACCTCCCCTCCTTATGAAATTTCGTCCTCGAAATTGACGTACGTACCTGGTATATCGAAAAGGTGAGGGTACCTCGCTTTCATCTCCGATTCCAACTCCCATGTCATTTCCTCAATTGCATGGTTTCTCCACAAAACCTTAACTTGTGGTATAACCTTCGCATGTAAGACATGCTCTTTCCTATCCAAAATCTCAATGGTGTATCTCCTCGTAGGTTAAATCTTCACTATCTCGTGCGGTTCTAATGCAATAATGTGGTTCGGGTCTTTCACATATTTACGAAGCATAAATATGTGGAATACATTGTGAACACGAGACATACTTGGAGGTAACGCGAGTCTATAGGCTACGCTTCCTATTGATTCAAGAATCTCAAATGGACCAACAAACCTTGGATTGAGCTTTCCTCTTTTCCCCAAATCTTGTAACTCCTTTCCATGGAGCAACACGTAATAATACATGATCTCCAATATTAAACTCACGTCCTTTCTATGAAGATCAAGATAACTCTTTTGTCGATCTTGTGAAGTTTGAATACGTTGTCGAATCATTTGGATCTTTTCGTAGTCATGCGCATTTAATTACGGTCCCAACAATGTTGCTTCTCCCACCTCGTCCCCAACATCTTTGGAGAACGACATTTTCGCCCCCACAACGCCTCAAATGGAGCCATGCCTATACTTGCTTGATAAGCTGTTGTTGTAGGAGAATTCCACCAATGGTAGGTACTTATCCCAACTTCCTTTTGAAATCTAGGACACAGAGTCTTAATAGATCTTCAAGGGTTTGAATAGTCCTCTCTCGATTGTCTGGTCCGTTTGAGGATGGTATCGTCAAATAATCAGAACTGCGCCCATAGCTTTCGCAAGCTAACCCAAAATCTTGAAGTGAATCTCGGGTCACGATTCAAACTATGGATCTTCGGGCATGCCATGCAATCGTGATAATCTCATTCACGTCATACGAAAGCAAGACGTTCAAGGGATAAGTCTCGCGTATCGGTAAGAAATGGGCGGAACTTGGTTAATCTATCAACAATAACCCAAATTACATCTATGCCTTGAGAAACTTTGGGAAGACACGTAACAAAATCCATAGTAATGTGTTCCCATTTCCATTAGGAATCTCAAGTGGTTGCAATGGACCTTTTGGCACTTGATGCTCCGCCTTTACACGTTGACAGGTTAAACATCTTGAGATAAACTCCGCAATCTCTCTCTTCATATTGTTCCACCAAAATGTATGTCGAATATCATGATACATTTTGGTACTTCCGAGATGGATTGCAAACAGGGGTGTTGTGTGCCTCCATCATGATTTTATGCTTCGTGTCGAATCGTTAGGAACATGAAAGTCTAGAATTGACTCAAGTATTCATTCCTCATCAATTCTTGCTTCCGTAATAGCTCCTTCTTGCACTTTCTTCTTCATACGCATCAGCCCCAGGTCCGTAGCTTGAGCAGCTTTAACTTTATCGATTAAAGTCGGTTCTACTTGTATATTGGCCATCATTATGTGGGTCCTGAAGTCTTTAATTCTACCTCCATCCTTTGCAAGTCATACAAAATGGGCCTTTGCGTTGACAATATCGCACCTTGCATTTTGCATATGATCTTCTACTTAATGCGCCACTACTACGTTCGCTTTTCCGGGATGATATTGAATAGTGTGATCATAATCTTTTATCAGACCCACCAACATCGTTGCCGCATGTTGAGTTCTTTTTGGGTGAAGAAATATTTGAGGCTTTTTATGGTCCGTGATAAATCTCCACTTTCTCTCCATACAAGTAGTGTCTCCATATCTTCAACGCTGAATACATTTCGCCGCTTGACTCTAGATCACGAAAGTAGGATAATTCCTCTCATATTCTTTTGAGTTGTCAGTGAGGCATAAGGCTATGACTTTCCCATGTTGCATGAGAACACATCCTAACCCCTTGCGTAAGCATTTTTGAGATAACAAATCCATCCGAACCGGATGGTATTGTCGAAACAAAAGTCTAAAATGAGTCTCCTCTTGAGCTCTTGGAAGCTCTTCTCGCATTCCTCGCTCCATAAGAATTTTGCATCCTTCCGAGTCATTTGAGTTAACTGAGTAGCGATTCGAGAAAATCCTTCCACAAATCTCCGATAATAACCAACTAAGCTTCCGTAAAGTCACAGACATCACCGACTTCGGTTGCTCCTAACTTTGTATTGCTTCAATCTTCGCCGTCAACAGATACTCCTTGTTTTGACACCACGTGCCCAAGGAATGCTACTTCTCAAGCCGTAACTCGCATTTCTTCAACTTGGCATAAAGCTTGTGTTCACGAAGTCTTTGTAGTACCAAATTTTCAAATGGTGCTCACGATCTTCACGGCTTTTGGAATAGATGAGGATGTCATCAATAAAGACAACAACGAATCGATCCAAATATTCCTTGAACACACGGTTCATCATATCCATGAAAGCGGCGGGAGCATTAGTCAATCCAAAAAGACATGACCAAGAATTCATAATGCCCGTATCGAGTCCTAAATGCCGCCTTTGGAATATCCTCGGTTTTAATCTTGGTGATGATATCCGATCTAAGATCGATCTTTGAAAAGAATTGTGCTCCTTACTGGAATCGGGTCAAACAAGGTCATCAATGCGAAGGTAGCGGATACCTATTCTTGATGGTGACATGGTTCAATTCTCGATAGTCAATACAAAGTCTCATACTCCGTCTTTCTTCTTTACTGAATAAAACAGAGCACCCCAAGGAGACGATTGGACGTAATGAAACCGATGTCTAATAACTCCCAGTAGTTGGACTTTTAACTCCACGAAGTTCAATAGGAGCCATTCGATATGGGGTTTTAGAAATGGGCTTTATACGGTTCAAGGTCAATAAAGAATTCAACATCACGCTACGGGGGTGACCAGGAAGCTCTTCAGAAATACATCGTGGAATTCTTTAACCACATAAATATTATTCAAATCGACTTGTCTTTGTTCAAATCCATAACATGGGCTAAGAAAGCTTGGCATCCGATTTTTCAATAAACGAATAGCTTTGTGGCTTGATATGACAATGGATCGATTTTAGTGGTTTAGTGGTTTGAATTGTATGATTGTGAGTTGGTTGGGAATATGAAAACTAACAACCTTACGAAAACAATCAATTTTGGCATGATGAGTGGTTAACCAATCAATTCCTAAAATCACATCAAAAGCAAGTATCTTTAAAGAGATAAGATCAGCAGGTAATGTGATAGTGCCAACTTGGATCATGCAAGATTTATAAACCGTAGATGTAACGAAGGTTTCACCCAACTGAGTTTCAAACAGATAAATCAAAATCTAATTTCTCCGAGTCAAGTTTAAACGTTGAGCACAAGCGAGAGAGATAAAAGAATGGGTAGAACCCAGGTATCTAGTAAGGTATAAACTTTCGCAAGAATTCAAGATTAGCTTACTGGTGATCACCTCGTTCGAGTTCCTCACGTTTTGCTACCGGTCGTGACAAAAAGCTCTTCCAGAACTGGCCGATTTCGACTTATCCGGGATGTACCCTTGGAATCACCAATCCCATTGAACTTGGTTTCGCTATAGTACAGATCTCGGCGATGTGGCCTTCCTTTCCACGGTTGTAACATACCTTGGATTGTTGTGACAGTTTAATGATATGTCCCTCCTTCCCGCATTTGTAACATCTAAGCTGGTGATCGTTCTCCTCCCCTAGCATTTGTTGTTGCGCTTTGGTCTTCTTTGTTGATATCTTCCGATCCATTGTTGAATCTTCTCTTCGAAATTTCCACTTGAGTCACCTCTCCTATTATCATGTCCACGATTACCACCGAGTGGTTACCACCTTTAATTCGTATTCTTTCCTCCTCGTTTGGTTATCATCGCTTACGACTACCTCGATTGCGGGTCCCTCGATTGAGTATACTCACTATCTCGCTCTAATAATCGAGCCCTGTTGACAACATCTGAATACAGAGAAAATTTATGAGAGATAAGGTGTTCGACGAATCTACGGTTTTAGACCTCTCGAAACATACGCGTCATTCGTCCCTCATTCTCCACCAAATGAGGTTTGAACTCGATAATTCTCGCGAACCTTGCCTAAATCGTCTTCGAGACACCGTCATGTTGTTCGTTCGAGTCTAATAAACTCTACCTCCTTCATATAGACGAATACTTTCCGGAAAGTACTTGTCATTGAACGATTCTGAAATCTTTCCCAAGACATGTTATGCATCTGGTTGGACGCTCACATGATTCCCACCAAAGAATCGCTTCACCACTTAAACATAAAAGTGGCGAATGGAACCTTTTGTTCCTCCGCACCCCAAGACATCGAATATCTTGGTAATTTGCTTGACCCGTTTTTCTTCCTTGATCGGATCCGGCTTCCATGGAAATCTGGTGGTCCCAACTCCTCGCTTGCTGCTTGGTGTACATGGCGTAGCGTTGCCATCATTTCCACCGTATTTTGTACACGAGTCTCCCTCGTCTTATTTTGCATGAACTAAAAAGCTTCTAAACATCCCGTCGCTCATCATTTGCTTCGATTGGCGTTGTTCACTGGAGGAACATTGCCGACTGTTTGACGTTCTCCTCGTTGGTGAGTATGTAGGCGTCTCACGGCCTCATAAACTCCATTGTTAACGTTCTCAATGACCATTCTTAACATCGCCATAAAACAAGGGTTAATTAAACAAATTAACATATCACATAATATCCTATATTACGAGCACCAACAAATAAGCTTAGGTAGGACACACTAGCGAAGGATTTACTCGTCTCTCCCCTCTTAGTTCTATTCCCCGATCTCCGCCAGAGATCATATCCCTAAGCTCGATACATTAATGTGATGCCCCCCAAAATAGGTATATACAACACCCATTTTGAGTCGCCAAAATACATGGTATAGAAAGCAAATTACAACTTTGATAACACAGGATGTAGGTGTAGAATACGACAATACTGTTTATGAGTTTGAATACAAATATTGTCTTCTAGACAATATACACACCCAAATAAGTCCTCATTAATTATTCATACACTATTTTACGTAAATAGTGAGGATGACTAAAACATCTTCCTAGAACCATCACTCCATACCCCCGACTCGATCCTGCTATGCTCTCACCTCCCGAGAAGAAAAATGGAACAAAAAGGAAAAGGGTGAGCTCAACTAGCCCAAAGAAGAATATTATGACTAAGATAATATACAACAAATTATCGTTAGTCTTCAACAGGAAAAATCTAATAGAATACAATAGACAACAAGTTTTAGATCAACAAATGCAAATGAAACAACAATCCATTAGAAGAGTCACGTGAGAGAAGAATTCTCTTGTCTTCTAAGGTTTAAAAGTCCATCATCAATAGTTTATCCTCGTAATAACAATCAATATACATCTTTAATCATCTTTGCACTATGGGCCAAAGATATTCATTTATATCACCAATTGGTCATGTTCATCTCAACACTGCTCATCTTTTGCACTACAGCCAAAGATATTCATCGATTAATCGCTCCTCTTTGCACTACGAGCCAAAGATATTCATTTATATCACCATTTAGGATGAGGATGATGAAAAACATTTTAAAGAAAGCGAATCCGGTGAAACAAAATGACAAGGATTAAGGATTAAGGATTCGTACTTTGTTTTACCCATGTCCAAAAATACCGAAAATAATCATATTGGTGTAAAATTCAAGAATGATCAAAACATGGATACAATCAAAGCTAGTATCCGAATAGATATTTTGGACAAAAAGAAAATTTTTATTTTTTATGAATAGTGTCAGATATCGTGAATAGTGCCGATATACGAATGAATAGAACTCCCAGGACACAACAAGTTCCAAATTTGATAAAAAAGTTCACCAATACTTCTAAGATAATGATATTCAAGAAAAAAAATATCATTTAAGAAGAAAATAATATCCCTTACATCAAAATAACCGTATTTCCGATTGAATTTCAGATAGTCTTGTGTAAACTTCATCAGATAGCAACACTCAAAGTTTACTCACAAGAATACGCTCGATAATATAGAGAGAAGAGAGAAAACTTAGTTTCGTGTGATTTTCAATTCTAACTTAGCCTCTATTTATAGGGAAAATGCTAGAACGCCAAAGGAGACTAAAATAATAAATTAATATTATTTATAAACCAATTTCTACGCATGCTTTCACTTCCCCTCAATGTTTGAAAATTTCAATTTGACCCATGTGCATTCAACACCCACCAAAAAGTGGGTTCCACCATAATTAATAAAAAAATTATTTTATTTTCCGTAACTTCAATAATTCATAGAAAATAGCCCGTTTATCGGAAAAAATTGAAACTCGCCAATTTCCATGGAAATCTCATTCTCTACAACTTTGCGTAAGGAAATTTTTCCAAATTCCAAACAAAAATTGACCGAAATCCACAAACCAAGCGATTTTACGGTCTATAATCAATTTTTAGGTCAAAAATTGTGTCCAAACCGACACACAAAACATGTGTTAAACATTTAATGTCACAAAATACTCTACCTCCTCATATACTCATATATCCCACATTCATTGTAAAATATCACCATTAATATATTATCAAAATAATATATTTAAATGAATTATTTTATCAGAAAAAGATAAAATATTAATTTTCAACAATTGTCACATTAAAAATTTTCTCCATCTATATCCACATAAAATAAATATTTTCCTTATCATAATAATCAATAATTACTTATTTAAAAATAATATTACAGAATCACACTACTGACAACCAGGCCGTTCCCAGGATAGAGGGGGCTTTCCAATAAGGATTTCTCCTTACTGGCGCGCAATTAGATGACCTAACCTCTCCTTGATAGAACTTTCTAGACATTGCCAATAATGTAATCTGACAATATTATTCAAATAATATGAATTATTGATTTGATAATGGAAAATCTTTGTGTAATGACAATTATTGAAACAACAAAGAATACAAAATATCAACGCAACAATTATTGAATTAATAAAATATAATATTGAATAAAGAACTATTGTAACAATTATTGAGTAGTGCCTTTTCACGTAAGGATCAATAATTCAACAATCTTGTATGCAATACCGGTAAGCATCTTTGTGCAAACCACGCATATTATCGTATTTTAACCACCGGGTAACCCAATGTGTTAATCTGGAACAATTTACGCCAATTATTTATAAAACTCAATCTTTGTCGCTTTTCTTTCATCCATAGATTTTTTTCCGTTATGGGGCCCACCAATAATGATCTACTTGTAAATGCATTTGAGATTCCCTAAAAAAAGAATATTCCACGACCAAACGAATATTCCCCGACAATAATGAATATTTTATAACCACTTGCTTATTTTGTAAACTTTGCACATTTCACCCATAACCAAAGAATTATATCAAATTAACCCTTATTAATTTTGAATAATGAATAAAGAAAAATTCAATTTTATTTATAATAAGTTGGGGTCTTACACACCTGCATACTATTCATGACTTAAGTGTTATGTTAACTTAGCCCTTAAGTCTACTTAGCCTTTAAGTTTCGTGGTTCCGTCTTTCGGGTTTTCTCGTCAAAACGCTTTTAAAAACTACGATTCTCTAATCCAATTTTTTTGGATATTTTCGTCTTTCCTTTACCGATTAACTTTTACGTATTCTTCGGATTTCCGAAAAACTAAAAAACACTTTTTAACATTAAGCGTTTTCCTTCACGTTTTACCCTAACGTAGTTAAACGAGTGAAAAGTACATAGCAGTACTTTTCGTCGTTTTTATTTTGTCCGATTTCTGCACGTTTTTCGAGCCAAACTTTTATCGGCTTACTTAACTTTTCACGATATTTTATCGTCAAATCTTTCGATGGAATGTCATTTCGACATACCGAACTCTTGGAAAGGCTTAGGTTATTCAAACCCTAACCCTTAGGTTTCGTCGGGTGAATAGTGTCTATTTCGTCTTTTTCTCCAGAAATATTTTTATTCTCGGAAAATTTTTATTTTTGTCTTAAAAAATTTTACTCCTTCAGTCTAGCTCGTAGCCAGAATCCTCCCGACTTATAATCATCCTAGGTTTTAGAACGATTAATAAACACAACACATAATATTATTAATAAAAAATCATTTTATTAATAACTAATTCTTTAAACTTAAATTCTGGATGATTTGAATTTTCGGGTTGTTACATTGATCATGTCTTTATGTATATATTTACCGTTTTTATATATTTACATTTCTGATCCCCCATGGAGGTGCTTCGTGGTGGTTGATCATGTCTGTATATATATATTTACTGCTTTTGTATATATAACTGTTTACTACTTTCATATAAATTGCGGCATCATGTGAGTCTAGGAATCATGTGATCACAGATTCAGTTTACTTAATCTAGATTCGGTTCTCGTGATGGACATTTTCAGCTATAAGCAGCATGTAAATTATTCACGGTGTTTGAATTTCCTTAGATGGCTTTCATGCCCATGAGGAGTTCGGCACTGTTATATATTATTTTTCTCGAAGATGCTTCGCATCTCAAAAATAAAAGCAATCAAGTCGAACATTTAATAAAATGGAAGTATCAAAGGCCTCAATTACTATTGAGCACAAGGTTTGAAAAACCTTTTTTATAAAACGTCATTGCTATATCTTGTGTAAAACTGAATTTTTACATAAATTCAAACCCTGTGTATATAGGTGCGAACGAGGCTTAGCACTACTTCCAAATAATCGCACATTGACCCACACACACATTCATATAAAATTTTAATTGAGAAGTGGCGGTCACCGTGGTAACACAGATAATCGCAAGTTCCCAGACCCTAATGAATCTCGGTTTCACAAACCCGTTTAGCAGTATCACATCACTGGGTTAATGTGCAAACCTTTTCTCGATTGTGTTGGTACAACCATTTAAAAAACCAACTGGCAACTCTTACAGTCAAATCGTCGACATATAAATGTCAGACCTTTTCACAACTTGTTTTTTCAAACAAATCTCACCTAACATGAGAGCACCAAAAGACAAGAACAAAAAAAGGAACAATAAAAATCCCGACGTCGACAGGTGGCGGCTCTGCTGGGGAAACCAGTAAGAGGACTTAAGCCGCTACTACAAGCTTTTCAAAACTATTACATGTTTGTGTGTGGATGTTGCATTTACATTTTGATGAATGTGTACGAATGCATTTTACTTAATGCACTGCAATATATCTAACTGTGATATTAGTGCTTCGCACATGTCATCATTCCCATAACGGTGACACATTGCAATGTATGTTGTGTGGTTCCTCCACCAGGAGGTTATCCTGTCGGTGTTTGATTATTGGACTCGTAGGGAGACTAATTTCAACGAGGCTCAGGAAAGGCACCACCCAGATTCGCTCCAGTTGAAAGACCGTTTTAACTTCCCGTCAAGTAAATTGCGATGATCTGGGAACCTTCATGCCAAAAAGCCGCGAGAGTAACCTAAGATAGGCCAGCCTCTAATAAACCAAACGCAGAGAAAAGTCTCTTCATGCTTTCTATTTTCAATTATTTGTAATTTCATTCCATGTTAATCTCTATGTAATGGAAAATATGAAGAATATGTGTACATGCATATTAAGGCTTGACATGCTATCAAATGGACCCCGTTTTGTAGGATAATATTCCTAAAATGGACACATTGTGATAGCATATAAACATTTTATGCATTCCCTAAGACTAAACTACATAAGTTTTTATAGGGAAACAATTGGGCCTGTTACCCGTTTAATGTCCAAAAAGGCCACGAGCCTACAGCCAATTATGTCTTCATCTGACCAGCCTAATCCCGCCTCTGTCTCGGGAAGAGTTTGACGGATTAAGCAAACAAATTATAGATTTGGATGTTCTGCTTAAATAACTACACCAGTCTACTCAGGGTTCGCGAATACCCATACAAATAGAATCCTCTACACAGGGAGGAGCTTAAGGTTCGGATAAAACAATTCTGGAACTTCAGTTGGATACATCCAACAAAATTCCTGAAAACACCCATCTCAAAGAAGATCTAGACACCGGTGATATCAGGAAAAAAGTCCTTCAAATGGAAGAGACCATTCGGTCTATAAAAGGGATTGGTGCACACGAGAGTGTTTCCTATCCTGATCTTTGTATATTCCTTGGTGTTCATTATCCAGAGAAGTTCAAGACTCTTGACTTTGAAAAGTATGATGGGTTAGGAGATCCTTACACACATTTGAAGGTATTCATTGGCGAACTCGGATCTTATGCCGAGGATGAAAAGCTCAGAATGGAGCTGTTTCAAAAGAGTCTAACTAGAGAAGCCCGATCTTGGTATACCAGATTAGGCAACTCAAAGTTCCATAGCTGGGAAGAGTTAGCTCATAACTTCCTCACTCAGTACAGCTTCCAGACTCAAATGGCTCTTGACCGGTACCAAATTACCAAGGTCAAGAAATAGTCTAATGAGTCATTCAGAGATTATGCTCAAAGGTGGAGACGCCTTGTTACTCAAGTTATTCCTTCTATGACAGAGTCAGAAATGGTTATGACTTTCATCGACATACAAGAAGCTCTTTTCTATGAAAGAGTTTTAGCTGGCATTGGTAAACCATTTTATGAAATGATCAAACACGGAGAGATGGCTGAGATGGGATTGAAGTCAGGAAAAATTCAAGACCTAGCCACTCTGAAAGCTATTGCTGAGCACATCCAGTTCGGAACTTATGAAAACAACCCCTAGAGGGTCCATAAAAAGAAAGAGGAGGATGCTTCCTTGATACTACAAGGTCAGAAAGGCAGTTAGAACATGCCTATACAGAGGAGGAATTACTCCCCTTTTCCAGTAGAGTCTTCCAACCCCACATTGCCAAAGGGTGGAGAAGTACGACGTAACCGAGCGTTCACACCCCTAGGGGATTCGCTCGAAAATGTTCTCAAACTTATGACTACTCAGAAGAAAATTACACATCTTCTTCCACTAGCCAACCCGAATAGGAAAGGTTACAATGTTACACGGAAGTGTGCTTATCATGTCGAGGCATCGGGACATGAC
This sequence comes from Panax ginseng, assembly GCA_020205605.1. Classification (NCBI taxonomy): domain Eukaryota; kingdom Viridiplantae; phylum Streptophyta; class Magnoliopsida; order Apiales; family Araliaceae; genus Panax; species Panax ginseng. Next base: position 113,839,243 of record CM035130.1, on the reverse strand, counting down.
ACTCAGGATTGCTGGGCCTTGAAACACAAGATCCAGAATTTAATTGAAAATGGGGAGATTGTCGTGACTAAACCCAACCAACCTCATCTGCAAGACAAACCCTCTTCCTCAACACAAAGAAGAAGAGGTCAATATGATTAATTGGAGCAGTGGACAAAGTTCCAATTACATTGTTGAATCTTCCCAGACCAGCAAAGACGGTGCTGATAGATGGGATTATGCATAGTTCTAGTTTATGATGGAATGAAAGATTAAAGCTCTTTGTAAGCAAGTAGACCAATTGGCAGAACGGGAATTTACATCCCTTGGGCAACCTATGGAGGAGATATTCCATATGCTGATCAATAAAGGAAGAATTACATCCCTTCTACCTCCAATCAATCCCCGTTCTAGACGGTTCAATTCCAATGGAGTATGCCAGTACCACTCCCACTCTCGCGGTCATAGAACAGAAGAATGCTGGGCACTCCGCCACCTCATTCAAAATTTAATTAACAGCAGTGTCGTGTAAATGGCAGATGACGACACTTTGTTATTCGAGAGTGGGAACACATGTCCTACAACATGGAAGGATGGCGTAGCAGTTATATCCGCTGAGGATGATTTGGCTACCAGACCACTCACAATACAAGCAATTCAACTCAAAGGTGATGACAATCCTTTGAAAGTGGCTGCACCAGAGCCAATTCTCTTGCCATCTAGGCCACAGTATCTTGTTGTCAGCTTGAAAAAAAGTCCCATGGAATTATGGGCAGGCTGAAGGATTTACCTCACATACAACTGCTGCATTGTCGAAGGAGAATCCACTATATCTTCCCCATCCGGTGATGAAACCTACCATCAAATCAAATGGGAAAGTTCCCATAGAGAAAGTTAAATAATTCCTTCGTACCATGGGCCATAACGAAGCCAGCTCTACAACAAATTTCTATACTGGACTTGGTTTTCTCTTCCGAAGATCACAGGAAGATCTTGCTAAGGGTCTTGGAAGAAGCCCATTTGCCTAAATTAGTGGATGTGGAAAAATTCCAACAACTGGTTGATCACATTTTTAACAACAATGTGATATCTTTCACTAATGACGACATACCCGCTGAAGGGACTGGTCATTGCAAGCCGTTACATATAGCGGTTTTATCCTCCAGATATATTGTGGGAGGAGTCTTAATCGATGGAGGTTCATCTCTGAATATCTGTACTTATGCTACCTTAGAGAAGATGAATATCAACCCCAAGAGGATCAAAACCAGCCATACGGTTATCAAAGCTTTTGATGGGTCCCGACAAAATGCCGTTGGAGTGATTGAACTACCAGTGGAGATTGGTCCACATACATTCAGTGTATCCTTTCACTTGCTCAGAATAGCTACGGGATACAATCTGCTGTTAGGAAGACCGTGGATTCATATGGTTGGAGCTGTCCCTTCCACCCTTCATCAACAACTCAAGTACATTATCAACAATAGCCTAGTCACTGTTAATGCTGAGCCGGAATGTCCTGAACAAGGTGACATACCACTCATCGACGCCTTTACGAAGTTGAGTCGAATTAGGTTTTCATGCCCTGGAGGTGAGAAACACTCATTACCATCCCATTGGGGCGCCACCTCGCATACCAAAGATTTCTGCAGAGGTAATGTCGGCCACTCAAGGGATGATATCATTGGGTCATCAACCTGGACAAGGGTTGGGCAAAGATCATCAGGGTATTAAGCACCCAATTCAAGTTCCCTATCAAATAGGGACAGTTGGATTAGGCTATTCTGCTAGCTCCAATCACAGGAATCCTCACAAGCACAAACAGATTCCTTCATCTTCAGCCATATAGCGATTATCTTCACCTACCGATCTTGAGCCTATACAGTCTTTGGTAAAGGTTCCAGCCCATATTATGGCTATGCTATTTCCCAAACTGATACCGGTTAAAGCAAAAGAGGTCCTGATTCCTGATTCCTGATCCCAAAGTGGAAGAAGGGGAATGGAGACGTAAACAAGATATCGCCAGGAGATTATCTCATCTACGCATCCTTTTACATGATGATCACACAAATAGATACACTCCAAACGATGATTGTCCTGACAATATGGTCATCATTCAGGAAAAGGAGGACGATGATCGTCACTTCATTACTGTTGTCCACCAAGACTTCACCCTTGACAGTTGGAGCAGCCCTTCTTGCATTTGTCACCAAGGGTAAAAAGGGCAGAATCCCTCTGCCCTATAGATAGCTTTTGTAACGCCCCAGAAAAATCAAATTTTTGAGAATTAAATTTTTATTTGATTATGTGGATTAAATGAATTTAATTAATTATTTATGGGAGTAAGCTAATTGAAGGTCGTTCTATGACCTAGATATGTCAGAACGTTGTAGTATTTTGGCTACGTGATAGAATTAAAGTGTTTGAATTTCCAGGACGAAAATAAAAACTTTCCGAGAAATTTTTCGAAAAACACTATTCACGCATTTCTGCTCGGGAATTATTTTTGAATTTCTGAGAAATACGTAATAATAGAATTCTAAGACGAGATGGAATATCCAATAATATTTCAGTTATGGCAAACACAATTTTTCGCCTGCGGACTTAAAACCTAACGGTTAGGAAAATTGATTTTCGGGAAGGAAATGAAATGCGTATATATGAATTAAAGTGTTGATCGTATAATACGTATGTATTGTACGAAGTAATGAATAAGAGTATGATACGAAGTATTATACGAGTAGGTATGAAAAATGGTATGTTGTATACTAATAAGTATACGAGGTGGAATACGAGATTAATACGTAGATTATACGTTATAAGGCTTTAAGCCATATGTAATGAACTTGTAGGATGGTATAGGAAATTGTAATGTCCAATTGGGATAATAATAAAGCCCAATAAGAATTAATGTTAAAGCCCAAATATTTGTAATGTTAAGTCCAATGTAGATTAATGAACAAGCCCAAGTGTTTGTTTAATTTCAAGCCCAATGTATAAGTTAGGATTAATTAAACCTTAAGCCCAATTTATTAATCCAATGGATTAGGAGGATCCGTGGAGCAACCCATGATCAAATGGGTGATCTTGGTGGCCAAGAAATAAGTGTGATGAGCAAGTAGACTTAAGGGTTAAGCAAAAGATAAGTTAAGTAAACTTAATGGCTAAGTAAGTGTGGTGAGCAAGCAAAGTGATTTTATGTGATGAACAAGCAAATGATAAGCTATGTGATTAACAAGTTAACATAATGGCTAAGTGTTGTGATGGCCAAGTATATGTGGTGAGCAAGTTAACTTAATAACTAAGTAAAGGAATAGTAAGGAGGTGATTAAGGAGGTGGGTTAGATTAATGACCCTTATGCCCTAACTTTAGAAATCCTAAAAATAGCAAGCTTAGATTTCATTTTTTGGTTGTTTATTTCATCCAACACTTTAGAACTTATAAGGTGCTTATTGGTTAGAGAGAAAAAGCTACAAAAGCTAGAACAAGTTAGCCTTTGATAATTCAAGAAGCAAGAAGAAGATTGAAGCTTAATCAAGTGATTATCAAGGGTAAGAACCTAAACCATGAATCTTTTTCTCTTACATTGTTAGATAAGTGGGTAGTGGTAGAACATGTATGCTAAGGAATGATAAGAATGATTAATCAATGGACTTAAGCCGTATAAGTCAGGAATAAGTAATTCAAACTTAATTAATTTATGAATTTATAAAGGGCTTATTTGAAATACCCATATGTTTACCTTAATAAGATGGTATGATAAGGAGTTGTGAGAATTATGGTTAGAAAACAAAATCATTATAAGTCATGAGAATTGAAACTATAAGTAGTTTATACTTTGATAAGTTATAAACTAATAAAGAATAAGCTATAAGTTATTATGAAAATAAGTTAACGAAATATGTAGGTTGAGATGTCTAGTTAATAAATTGAATCCATTTAGAATGATGATCAAATCGTTAGTAACAAAGTTTTGCCGAAATTCACACGATTAGACGATAATCGTCGAATTCATGAAATTCTTGGAATGGAAGTTAGATTTTGTATTTGAACTCAAGGTTTTCGATGGAGACAAGTCATATTTGGCATTATAGAGTTGCGAACTCAAAAATGACCGGATTCCGACTTAGAACGAAGAAACGAGCGTTGAACGTTCACGAACGTTTATCATTTTCGTTAAAATGAACTAATAGGTGAATTTTTAGTTAACGGATTCGAAATTATAAAATTCTTGGGTGATCACGTAGAGTATGTAATTAGTGAACCGTAGGATCTTGAACGAGCCAATTCAGACTTATGACGAAGAAGTTATGAGCCCAAAAATCTCACAAAGTTAAAAATCTATCAAAGTTATCTGAGGCACAGAGTTGGCATCGCGGCGCCAACCCAAGGCCAAATGGTGGCGCTGCAGCATTGGGCACAGTGTCACGACCTTCTGTAGTTTCACGCCACGGCACGGTAGTTATTACTTAGATTCGCATACAACACGGGACTAGACCCTTAGCCATCAGAAGTGAAAGTGGCAGTCATGACAAAAGAAGAAGAGAAGCGTGGAAGGCGCATGGCCAACCCTAGGATTTACATAGTAAAGAAGGTTTACAAGTATGAAATAAATGGTAACTCATTAGTAATGAACTAAGGCTTGATTATAATATTGTTAAGACATGTTTAAACCTTAAGTATTATCAATTAAGGTTAACGTAAGTCAATTGTATGTGAATATGAGAACGACGTAATGAAAAGCCTGAACCAATAATAACAAATCTAAGTCATAAGTAGATTGATAAGAAGGGTAAGATTCATTAGGAACCATGTATGTTCATTCATGACCTAATGTGTTATATGATGTTATTATTTACTGTAGAGACTTAAAGACTTAACGTGAACGAGTTATAATCAGAAGAGCCATTTACCAAGGCAAGTATTCTAACCCTTGTTTCAGTTCAATCTGGACAAGCTTTGTAATTCATGTATCCTTATGCATGAAGTATTATATGATGAACACTACAAGAAAAAAGGCCTAATAAAATGACCAAGACTATCACGATAGGATATCCCAGGTCAGCCGATACTATTAATAGCGACCGACATCTGCGACCGTGTGTTAATCTAGTCACTAATTACTATTAGCGACCGCATGCGGTCGCTGAGAGGTCGCTATACAAATTTGTCTCGTAAAATTTGGTACGAAATGTTGACGCCAAGGTTTTGTGCGACCACTTTAAATCAAATGATCGCATGCGATCACGATAAGTCCATGTCATTAAAATTTCAATGATCGCGATGCAATTGACGATGATAGCGTCAGATCAAACTAAATGTTATTAGTAGCCAGCATTCGCTCGATACAGAACACAGAGAAAAGAAAAGAGGGAGGTCTGAAATAGAGAGAAGAGGGAAAAGGGGGGGAGAAGAGAAGAAGTTCGCGCCGCCGCCGCCTCCTACCACTTGCCACCCACCTGTCACCGCCTCAAAGGTAAGCCACTTAAAATCCACTAGAAACCTTGTTAATTTGTTAATTGAATGTGGTTTAGACAAACCCTAAATCAAAAATGAATATGCCAATCAAAGAGCCAAGTGGCCAAGTGTTGCCACATTTGCACTGTTAATTAAGATTAAAAGGCAACTAATGACAATGAACTAATTAAAGTTTATTTTAAAATTTATAAAAAAAAAATGTTATTATAAAACATAGCCTAATTTTTTTTTTCATTTTTGTTATTATTGGTGCTTGAACTTTTGGTTTGTTTGACTTAGATATGAACTGGGGTTGCTCTAATTAATCAGTTGGAATTTGAATAGGATGTTATGGAATTGGTTCAGTTGATTGTGTTATTTGTTCCTATATATAGAAATTAGCTTGTTGGTAATGTTTTGATTGATATGTATGCTAGATTGGAATAGTTTGATCTCAGGGTATTGTTCAAATAGATATTGGAAGGAAGCATTGGGGATATTTTAGCGATTAGGAATCTCAGGGTATTGTTTAATGAAACTTTTCAATTGTTATCATTTTTGATATTATCATTATGTGTTCATTACGATTGAGTTGAGTCTACTGCATTATAACGTTTTCCTCAATCTGATTTATGTGATGTAATTTGCAGTATAAAGAGGTTCTAGGAAAGGGGGCTTTCAAAAAAGTGTATCCTCAACACAACAGTTTATCACTGAGACTCTACGCCAGTAAGTTTGTTTTCTCTATTTCTTCTTTTATTTTCAATCAATTTGTATAGCCATCATATTATAGGTAATGATATTTATAGCAATTATTTGATGTAATAATATTTATAATGGAAGGCTTGGGGACTGTTAGTATAATTTAGTACTTAATCATGCCTAAAGTACCTTGTATGAACTGTTAGTATAATTTAGTACTTAATCATGCCTAAAGTACCTTTTATTATCATGATTTTAAAGTTGTTTGAATGCCTAAAGGTTTCTTTTGCCTACATGTGGACTGTTTATGAAATTATAGTCAAATCTATGCCTATATGAGAACTATACTTATGCAAGATCGTCTATGGGTAATAGTTAGGCTTTTCTTCACATTACTTATACTTATGCAAGATCGTCTATGTGGACTCTTGGTTTGTGTCTTGGGTGCCTAGAAATGACTTTATATATATGTCGTCGTGCACGTGGCTAGTCCATATTATAGGGGAGACTCTGGCGAAATTTTTTTATTGGTCGGGTAGTTGCGAACATTTATACTATTAACGAGCCTATTGGTGATCCACTAGAGCCTATTAAGGGGATGTTGAGCCGATGAAATTTGGGCTTGGGGCATGAGGCCATATGAGGCTATGCCAAGCTTAGCCAAGCCTCATAGGGCCAAGCTAAGCTTGGTTGTTAGCATGGTAAGCTATTAGGGGGCTGTTAAGCCAAAATAGATAGTGCTAGGGAACTGATAGTGCAGTAGAGAAGGTAACTAGACACACTTGGTCAATAAAGAGACTGTTTTGGCTATAACAGAAAAACAAGGGTATTTAACACTTATGTATACAAGAATAAAGCTACAAAATGTTATAAAAGCTATAAATTGCTCAACCATGTTGTGACTATCCCAAAACATAAAAGATTATAGAAAGGGACCGTGATGGGTATAATCTTAAAACATGTTAGGCGCCTTAGCACACTAGTTGATATGAATGAATCTCCAAGATACTCAAAAGTTGTATAAATGAGTTAGCAAACTCTGATATAAAACTAGCATGAATGAAATACCTTACATATTCACTTTCGATAAACAATAAAAACAAATTTAAAACAAATTAAAATAAAATAACATGATATAATATAACTATTAAACTAAGTAGCATTTACTTAGTTTCTCATACTAAATTTAATAACATTTAAAATTTCTCATACTGCTTTAATTTGCATTCATTCGTTAACATCAAGTATGCTTAAATGTTAATCATATGCTTACAAGTATACTCAAGTCATATGATTACAAGTATGCTCTCAAGTCATATGCTTACAAGTATGCTTAAATGTCATTCATATGTTTACAAGTATGCTCAAGTCATATGGTTAAAAGTATGCTCAACTCATATGCTTACAAGTATGCTTAAATGTTAATCATATGCTTGCAAGTATACTCAAGTCATATGATTACAAGTATGCTCTCAAGTCATATGCTTACAAGTATGCTTAAATGTCATTCATATGCTTACAAGTATACTCAAGTCATATGGTTACAAGTATGCTCAACTCATATGCTTACAAGTATGCTTAAATGTTAATCATATGCATGCTTACAAGTATGCTCAAGTCATATGTTAACATTTATAATGTTGTCTGTAGTAGGTACCGTGGAATTATGGATCTCTATTCAGACCGTAGTTGGATGGCACGACGAAAGTCAAGTGCCCAGATAGGTGCTACAGCTGAATTTAGAGCTGGTTGCCAAGTGTTTTTGGAGTATGTATATAGTCACCCAGAATGTATGAATGGTAAGTCGCAGATACAATGTCCATGTTTGAAGTGTAAGAATGTAAATTATATGGACAGAGACGTTGTAAACTATCATTTACTTGTTTCTGGGTTCATGAAAAATTACGAAGAATGCTGGTGGGCACATGGGCAGAGAAGAGATGGTGGCATCACAGAAGTATACAATTCGGGCAGTAGTACTCATCGAATGAATGAAATGATTCATGATATTGCAGGGCCAGATTTTGATTGGGAACAAGGCAGAGATCAACCTATAAATTCTGATGCCAAAGACTTCTTTAAGTTGTTAGACGAGGGTAGTGAGCCATTGTGGCATGGTTGCACCAAACACAGTACATTGTCTGCAGTGGCGACATTACTTAACATCAAGGCTGATCACAACATGAGCCATGAGTGTTTTGAGTCGCTCTTGAAGGCCATTAAGAGTATGTTGCCTGATGGTGAGAAATTACCTAGTAACTATTACTTTTGTAAGAAAATGGTGAAGAAGTTGGGTCTTGGATACCAAAAGATCGATGCATGTCTAAACGATTGCATGTTGTTTTATAAGGAAAATGAACAGATGACAAGGTGCACGTTTTTCAGTCATGATCGGTTTAGGCCTAATAAAGAGGGTGTGACTACAAAAAAATCAAGTATACCGTTTAAGATTCTAAGGTATTTTCCAATAACACATCGGCTTAAAAAGATTGTACATGTCTTCAAGAAACGACTTAACATATGAGTTGGCATGCGAAATCTCCAAATTAAAGATGGAGAACTAAATCATCCCGCAGATGGGCATGCTTGGAAGATTTCAACTTAGCACATCCTGGATTTGCAGTGGAACCTAGAAATGTGAGGCTTGGATTGTCCACCGATGGTTTCAATCCGTTTGGCCACTCAGCTGTTCCGTACTCATGTTGGCCTATGATTGTTACTCCGTACAACTTGTCTCCTTGGATGTGTATGAAATAGCCATACTTGTTTCTTTCACTCGTGGTTCCTGGTCCTAAGAGTCCTGGAAAGAACTTAGATGTTTACTTGAGACCTCCTATAGACGAGTTGAAGTTATTGTGGGAGGATGGAGTACAGACTTGGGATGTTGCAACGAAAACAAATTTCAACCTTTGGGCAGCAGTTATGTGGACTATAAGTGACTTCCCAGCTTATGGTATGTTAGCTGGATGGAGTATACACGGGAAGTTGGCTTGTCCGTATTGTATGGAGCATACAAAGTCGTTTAATCTATCAAAAGGTCGAAAGCATGGTTGGTTTGACTGTCATCGTCGGTTCTTGTCGGTAGATCACCCGTTTTGAAGAAATAGAGAACACTTCAGGAAAGGGAAAGTTGTAAGACCCCAACTTTTATGAATAAAGATGAATTTTCTATAATTATCATTTTTGAATATTATGGAATGAATTTGATATAATGTTATAGTTATGGATAATATTTATAAATTTTGCAAAGTACTCAAGTTGTTATATAATATTCGATTGGTCGGGGAATATTCATTTTAACAGGGAATATTCGTATGACGGCACAATCATTGCTGGACCCCATAACAAAATTATTGTCGGATTGAGAAAACGACAAAAATATTTTATTGAAAATAACGGCGGAAGTTTTACTGAATTAATCTTTATTTGAAACAACGGTGTTAAAAGTACAGGAATACGCGTGGTTGCATAGTAGCACACGATATTGATTATTGATGCTTACGTGAGAAGTCACTCAGTTTTGTTAAATTATTGCTTCAGTAATTGTTGCATAGTATTTCACGTTAATTGATTCAATTATTGTCGATATTTTATATATTATTAAATCAATAATTGAGATGATAGAATTATTAATATTATTATTTGCAATATTAACGATGTCTAGAAGTTCTGCCAAGGAGAGGTTTGGTCACTTAATTGCGCGCCAATAGGGAGAAATCCTTATTGGAAAGCCCCCTCTTTCCTGGGAACGACCTAGTCGATTAATATTGTGAATTATAATAACGATGATAAATGTTTTTAAAAATATTGAGGTATTTTTATGAAGTATTTATTGTAATTTTTGACGTATATTTTGAACCCCCATTTACCTATTTTTTAAAATAATCTTTCGGTATATATATATATATATATATATATATATATATATATATATATATATATATATATATATATATATACGGGGAATTAAAGGATTCTTTTGGTGGGGGAATGAAAGGATTCTTTGGTGGGAGGAATTCCACCCGTGAATTGGGTGGAATGTGGAATATATATATATATATATATATATATATATATATATATAATATTAATGTGGGTGTATGTATGTTACACACACACACACACACACACACACACACACACACACATATATATATATATATATATATATATATTCTCTTTTGGTGGAATCAAAAGTCATCGAATTGTAAGAGTTTGTCGGGTGGGAGCAAATAATTCAAACAAGCATGTGCTTATATAAATATATATATTATTTTATTTTTGTTTTACTTGATGTTGGTAATCAAATTCTTGCGCATAACATCTGTGGCTGCTATAATTTCGTCCGTGAAATTATCATTCGGTGCACCCATGTTCAAACAGTACCCCTTCAATTCTCCTATAAATAGGATGCTTAGTTAGAATTGAAAACACACCAGAAATTCAGAGAATTCTCTTCTATAATCTTGAGCGTATTTCTTTAGAGTTTTAAGAAGCTTTGAGTGTAGTGCAAATTTTCTTCAAGAATATCCTCGCCCTACCAGTCGGAATACTCTTCTTTTACGGTAAGGGGTATTATTTCTTTTGTATTCATGAAGAGAACTTCTGTTATTCCATTCTTTATTATTCAGTTGGAATATCTTGTGTGCATTTTACGCCGGACTGGTTCCGTCTTTATTATTACATTGGAATATCACGTATGTGCATTTCTACGTAGGACTGGTTCCGTCTTTATTATTCTGTTGGAATATCACATGCATGCGTTTACTGGGACTGGTTTAAATCTTTGTTATTCTGTTGGAACATCACTGCCGGTAAAGTAATTTTACCGACTGGTTCTATTATCTATTATTCTATTGGAATAACTTTCGTCTTGAAATACCGCATGCATGGTGATTTCTTTTGTTATTCCATTCTTTATTATACTCAGTTGGTTAAAGTTTTGACTTCTAAACTCCATGAAATTAGTGGAATATCCTTGATATTTAAGCGCTTCATCCGATATCTTTTCATGGAAATATTCTTACGAGCATTCTTGAATTTTACTCTACAAAGAAGTATCATGTTGACAATTTGGACGTTATTAGTTCACGAATAATTAATTCTTGAACTTGTTTTATTGAATTCTTATATCATTGTCATCATCCTCATGTTTATTGTTTTTAAAGTCATCTGTGGTTTTGTAGTGCATAGATGGACTTGGTATGATTATGACCGAGGATTATTGATTGTAATCATGGTAGTAATGTTACAAATGATGTGGTAAAAGTCCTCATTGGTCCGTAGTGCATTGATGGATGATTGTTGGCATGATCATGACCATTGATGAATACTACGAATATCCTTGGCCCGTAGTGGATGGATAATTTGTGGTTGTGATACTAATGAATATCCTTGGCCGTAGTGCAGGGATGATGTGAATTATAAGCTGAGTCCCAGCGATAAAAGTGATGAAAAAACCTTTTTAAATCATAAAAGATAGTAGATTTTATTCTCTACTTGACTCTTTTAATGGATTGCATGTTCCGATGCAGTTAAACTTGATGTCTATTGTATTTTATCAGTTTAACACTGTTGAAGACTAATGATAATTTATTCTGCATTATCTTAGACATAATATTTCTTCTTGGGCTAGTTGAGCTTACCCTTTCTTTCTTTGTTCTCTTTAGGAAATGAGAAGCGTGGTAGTGACTAGTCGTGGGGAGCGGAGTGATGGCCCCGGATGATAGTATTAGTAGTCCTCACTATTACATTAAATAGTGTGACAATAAATGTAATGAGGACTTATTCTCGAGAGTGAATATTGTCTAGAAGACAATAATTGTATTAAAACTCACAAATTTCTCTTGTTGTATATTAAAGATTGTATTAAGTAATACGTACCATGTATTTGGCGACTCAAGATGGGTGATGTATACCTATTTTGGGGGCGTCACAGTTGGTATAAAAGCTTAGGGATATGATCCTTGGCTAAGATGTGAGACAAGAGCTAGGAGGGGAGAGATGGGGAATTTCTTCGCTAGTATGACCTACCTAAGTTTATTTGGTATTTAATTGGTCGGTCAGAGTATAGGGATAATATTTGATATGTTAATTAACCCTTGTTTTGTGGCAGTATTTAAAAACGGCATCCGAGAATTTTGAGAACATCAATGGAGCACAGGAGACCGTTGAGTCTCCACAGATCAATAACCAGGACAATGTGCATCATGAAGGCGACAATCCTCATGCAAACAACAACACTGACCAAATGATGAACGATGGAATGTTCCGAGGCTTCATGCAATTCATGCAACATCAGGCGAGAGTGGCTCCTATCCAAAATGCAGGTGAAAACACTAGCAACTCTCGGACGGTCACCGCCAAATAGTTCAAGGAGCTGGGACCATCGGAGTTTTTTGGAGAGCCAAAACCACTTAAGGCGGAGACATGGATAAAACAGATCAACAAGATATTTGATGTCTTGGGTTTCTCCGAGGAGCAAAAGGTTCCTTTGCCACCTTCATGTCTTTGGCAGAGGCTGATTACTTGTGGGAATCGTAAAGCGTACTCAACTCGCCCGCTTGAAGATGTCTTGGGAGAAGTTTCAAGAACTGTTCAACGACAAGTACTTTCCCGAAATTATTCGTCACATGAAAGAGGTAGAGTTCATTAAGCTGGAGCAAAACAACATGACCATATCGCAGTACGAAGCCAAGTTTACCGAGTTGTCCCGATTTGCGTCCCATTTGGTTGATAATGAGGAGAGAATGACGCGAATGTTTCTAAGAGGTTTGAAACCCGAGATACGTCAATATCTTATCTCTCATAAACTGTGTTTGTATTCAGATGTTAATAGGGCTCAGTTATTGGAGCGCGATAATGAGTCAACCCAACCAAAAGAGAGCATCCAACAAAATGATAATACCAGTGATAACAGTCATTGAAGCGGTGACAATAAGCGTGTAGGGAATTAATATGCCAGAAATGGTAACCACTTCGCTGGTAATCATGGCCAAAACAATAAGAATGGACATTTCAAGAAGAGGAGATTCAATAATGATGGAAAGACATCAGCATCAGTACCTGTCGTGAAGGAAGGAGAACGACCACCTATCATATGCTTCAAATATGGAGGGGTTACACATCAGTCCAAATTGCGCGATGCCCTTCAAAGCATGTTACAATTGTGGAAGAAAAGGTCACCTGACCCAATTTTGTTGTGCACCGAAGACAAGTCCAGCTGGGATGGAGGCATCAAAGGCCATCGAGCCGAAGACAAAAATTGGTAGTTCAAGGGAGAGCATTTGTCGTGACCTCCCAAAAGCAAGAGGAACGAACGAGGTCATCACGGGTAAGCTTATCATAAACTCTGGCGTTAAGTATATACCTTATTTGATGCGGTTCTACCCATTCTTTTATTTCTCCTACTTGCATTTCAACGTTTAAATTTGACTCAGGAGAAATTAGACTTTGACTTATTTGTTGAAACTCCGTTGGGAGAAACCTTCATTACATCCACTATTTATAAGTCTTGTTTGGTTCAAATCGGTGCCCTCACATTACCCGGTCGATCTTATTTCATTGAAAATACTTGCATTTGGCGTAATTCTAGGGATTGATTGGTTAACTACTCATCATGCAAAAATTGATTATTTTCGTAAGGTTGTTAGCTTTCATATTCCTAAACAACCTATTATGCGAATTCAAGCAACTAAACCATTAAAATCAATCATTGTCATCTCAAGCCATAAAGCTATTCGTTTATTGAAAAACGAATGTCAAGCTTTCTTAGCTCCTATCACGGATCTAAACAAAAATACGTCAGTTTTGAATGATATTTCTATTGTTAATGAATTTCCTGACGTATTCCCTGAATAACTTCCTGGCCTACCCCCAAAGCATGAAATTGAATTTTGTATTGACCTTGAACCTGGTACAAAACCTATTTCCAAAGCCCCATATCAAATGGCTCCTATTGAACTTCAGGAGTTAAAGACCCAACTGCAGGAATTGTAAGACATCAGTTTCATTCGTCTCTAAATCGCCTCCTTGGTCAGCGCTCACATTCTATTCGTGAAAAAGAAAGATGGGAGTATGCGACTTTGTATTGATTATCGGGAGTTGAACCATGTCACCATCAAAAATAGGTACCCATTGCCACATATTGATGACCTGTTTAACCAGTTGCAAGGAGCCAAATTCTTTTCAAAGATTGATCTTCGTTCCGGATATCACCAATTGAAGATTAAAACCGATGACATTCCAAAGACAGCTTTTAGAACTCGGTACGGGCATTATGAATTTTTAGTCATGTCTTTTGGATTGACTAATGCTCCTGCTGCCTTCATGGATATGATGAACCGAGTATTCAAGGAATATTTGGATCACTTTGTGGTCGTCTTTATTGAGAAAATCCTTATTTATTCCAAAAGCCATGAAAATCATGAGCAACACTTGAGGCTGATACTTTAAAAGCTTCTTGAATATAAGCTTTATGCCAAGTTAAAGAAATGTGAGTTCTGGTTTGAGGAAGTAGCATTCCTTGGGTACGTAGTATCAAGTCATGGAATATCTGTTGACCCAGCAAAGATTAAAGCTATTCAAAGCTGGGAGCAACCCAAATCAGTGATCGAAGTACGTAGCTTTCTCGACTTAACTGGTTATTATTGGAGATTCGTGGAAGGATTTTCTTGAATCGCTACTCCATTAACTCAGCTGACACGGAAATATACAAAATTTGGTTGGAATGAAGAATGTGAGAAGAGTTTTCAAGAACTTCGAGAGGAGACTCATTTCAAAGACTATTCGACAATACCATCGGCTCGGAGGATTTGTCCTCTGATGATGCTTGAGAGCAAAGGGTTAAGATGTGTTCTCATGAAACATGGGAAAGTCATAGTCTATGCCTCTCGACAACTCAAAGAATATTAGAGGAATTATCCTACTCATGATCTGGAGTTGGCAACTATCGTTTTTGCGCTTAAGATTTGGAGGCATTACCTGTATGGAGAGAAGGTGGAGATCTATACGGATCATAAAAGCCTCAAATATTTCTTCACTCAAAAGGAACTAAACATGCGACAACGACGTTGGCTTGAACTGTTGAAAGATTATGATCATACCATCCAATACCATCCTGGAAAAGCGAATGTGGTAGCCGACACATTGAGTAGAAGATCATATCTTGAATGCGAGTGCGATATTGTCAACGAAAGGCCCATTTTGTATGACTTGCAAAGGATGGAGATAGAGATAAAGACTCAGGGACCCACATGATGATGGAGAATATACGAGTAGAACCGACTTTAATCGATAAAGTTAAAGTACTCAAGCTCTGACACTGGAGGCGATGCATATGCGGAAGAAAGTACAAGAAGGTGCTATCTAGGAAGCAAGAATCGATGAAGAAGCAATACTTGAGTCAACTCGGACTTTTGTGTTCCTAACGACCACGATTTAAAGTATAAAATCATGATGGAGGCGCACAACACACCGTTTGCAATCCATCACAGGAGTACAAAATGTATCATGATCTTGACATACATTTTGGTGGGGCAATATGAAGAGGAGATAAGCGTTGTTTATCTCGAGGTGTTTAACTTGTCAACGAGTCAAGGCGGAGCATCAAGTACCAAAAGGTCCATTGCAACCACTTGAAATTCCAGAATGGAAGTGGGAGCACATTACCATGGATTTAAATTCTTTGGTCTTCCCAAGGTTTCTCAAGGCATAGATGCAATTTGGGTGATTGTTGATAGATTGACCAAGTACGCTCACTTCTTACTGTCTGAGAAACTTATACACTTGAACGTCTTGCTTCATTATGTATATAAGCGAATTGTATGGCGCATGGTATGCCGATTATCCATAGTTTACGATCGAGTCCCAAGATTCACTTCAAGATTTTGGGTTAGGTTACAAAAAAGCTATGGGCGCGGATTTACAATTTAGTTGGCATATCATCCTCAGACAGACGGACAATCAGAGATGACTATTCAAACTCTTGAAGATTTATTAAGACTCTGTGTCCTTGACTTCAAGGGAAGTTGGGACAAGTTATTACCGTTGGTGGAGTTTTCCTACAACAACAGTTATCAAGCAAGTATTGGTATGGCTCCATTGAGCGTTGTATGGAAGAAAGTGTCGTTCTCTAGTATCTTTGGGATGAGGTGGGTGAAGCAACGTTGTTGGGACCGGAGTTAATGCGTATGACTACGGAAAAGATACAAACGATCCGACAGCGTATAAAAACCTCACGAGGCCGACAAAAGAGTTATCTTGATCTTCATCGAAGGGCGTGGAATTCGATATTGGAGATCATGTGTTTTTACGTGTTGCTCAATGGAAAGGAGTTATGAGATTTGGAAAGAGAGGAAAGCTCAATCCTCGATTCATTGGCCCATTTTCAATCCTCGATCGAGTAGGGACTGTAGCCTATAGACTTGCTTTACCGCCAAGTAAGTATGTCTCGTGTTCATAACGTTTTTCACATATCCATGTTACATAAATATGTGAAAGACCCAAACCACATTATTGAGTTAGAACCGGACGAAATAGCGGAAGATTTAACGTATGAAGAGGTTCCTGTTCAAATCTTGGATAAGAAGGAACATATTCTACGCTCCAAGGTTATACCTCAAGTCAAAGTTTTGTGGAGAAACCACGATGTTGAGGAAATGACCTGGGAGTTAGAATCTGAAATGAAATCAAGCTATCCTTACCTCTTCGACATACCAGATACGTACCCTAATTTTGAGGGCAAAATTTCATAAGAATGGGAGATTGTAAGACCCCAACTTTTATTAATAAAGATGAATTTTCTATAATTATCATTTTTGAATATTATGGAATGAATTTGATATAATGTTATAGTTGTGGGTAATATTTATAAAGTTTGCAAAGTACACAAGTTGTTATATAATATTCGATTGGTGGGGAATATTCATTTTAACGGGGAATATTGTGCATTTGACGACACAATCATTAAGTGGACCCCTAGCGGAATTATTATTCCGGATTTAGAAAGCGACAAAAATATTTTATTGAAAATAACGGCGGAAGTTTTACCGTTATCTTTGTTGAAACACCGGTGTTAAAAGTACGAGAATCTGGCGTGGTTGCGTAGTAGCACATGGTATTGATTATTGATGCTTACGTGAGAAGTCACTTAGTTTTGTTAAATTATTGCTTGATAATTGTTGCATAGTATTTTACGTTAATTGATTCAATTAGTGTCGATATTTTATATATTATTAAATCAATAATTGAGATGATGAGTTATTAATATTATTATTTGCAATATTAACGATGTAGAAGTTACGCGAGGAGAGGTTTGGTCACCTAATTGCTTGGCGCATGATAGGGAGAAATCCTTATTGAAAAGCCCCCTCTTTCCTGGGAACGATCTGGTCGATTAATATTGTGAATTATAATAATGATGATAAATATTGAGGCGTTTTTATGAAGTATTTATTGTAATTTTTGACGTATTTTATGGACCCCCATTTACCTATTTTTCAAAATAATCAATATATATATATATATGATATATTGTCCTTTGGTGGAATCAAAAGTCATCGAATTGTAAAAGTTTGTCGGGTGGGAGCAAATAATTCAAACAAGCATGTGTTTATATAAATATATATATATATATATATATATTATTTTATTTTTGTTTTACTTGATGTTGGTAATCAAATTCTTGTGCATAACATCGGTGGCTGCTACAATTTCGTTCGTGAAATTATCATTCGGTGCACCCGTGTTCAAACAGTACTCCTTCAATTCTCCTATAAATAGGATGCTTAGTTAGAATTGAAAACACACCAGAAATTCAGAGAATTCTCTTCTATAATCTTGAGCGTATTTCTTTAGAGTTCTAAGAAGCTTTGAGCGTAGTGCAAATTTTCTTCAAGAATATCCTAGCCCTACCAGTCGGATACTCTTCTTTTACGGTAAGGGATATTATTTCTTTTGTATTCATGAAGAGAACTTCTGCTATTCCATTCTTTATTATTACATTTGGAATATTATATATCATGCGTTTTATTGGGACTGGTTAAAATCTTTATTATTACATTGGAATATCATATACATGCATTTTACATGGGACTGGTTCCGTCTTTGTTATACATTGGAACATCCTCAATCGGTGCAATTTACGCTTTGACACGGTTCAGATTATCTATTATTACATTGGAATAACTTGTTGATCGAAGCAACCGCATGCACGGTGATTTCTTTTGTTATTCCATTCTTTATTATACTCAGTTGGTTAAAGTTTTGACTTCTAAACTCCATGAAATTAGTGGAATATCCTTGATATTTGTGCTTCATCCAGTATCTTTTCATAGAAATATTCTTCTGAGCATTCTTGAATTTTACTCTACAAAGAAGTATCATGTTGACAATTTGGACGTTATTAGTTCCTGAATAAATTAATTCTTGAACTTGTTTTATTGAATTATTATATCATTGTCATCATCCTCATGTTTATTTTTCTTAAAGTCATCTGTGGCCTGTAGTGCATAAATGGACTTGGTATGATTATGACCAGGGATTATTCAGTGTAATCATTACCATAATGTTACAAATGATGTGGTAAAAGTTCTCATTGGCCCGTAGTGCATTGATGGACAGTTGTTGGCATGATCATGACCATTGATGAATACACGAATATCCTTGGTTCGTAGTGCATGGATAATTTGTGGTTGTGATACTAATGAATATCCTTGGCCGTAGTGCAGGGATGATGTGGATTATTTATTAAGCTGAGTCCTATCGATAAAAGTGATGAAAAAACCTTTTTAAATCATAAAAGATAGTAGATTTTATTCTCTACTTGACTCTTTTAATGGATTATATGTTCCATTTATGATTAAACTTGATGTCTATTGTATTTTATCGGTTTAACATTGTTGAAGACTAATGATAATTTATTACGCATTATCTTAGTCATAATATTTTTCTTGGGCTAGTTGAGCTCACCCTTTCTTTCATTGTTCTCTTCGGAAATGAGAACGTGGCCAAGGACTAGTCGGGGAGCAGTGCCGGGCGGATGATAGTATTAGTAGTCCTCGCTATTACATTAAATAGTGTGACAATAAATGTAATGAGGACTTATTCTAAGAGTGAATATTGTCTAGAAGACAATAATTGTATTAAAACTCACAGCTCTCTTTTTGTATATTAAAGATTATATTCGTATTATGTACCATGTATTTGGCGACTCAAGATGGGTGATGTATACCTATTTTGGGGCGTCACAAAATAAGACAATGATATACGCATAGCGATTGTCGAATGTAGAGATGCGAGATCGTGTGATGAGATTAGGTTATCCCATTTGGTAAGATTGATGCCACAAACATAATCAATGGGTTTGGCGAATCTCATAAATGGGTTCGGAGAAGCATCTTTTGGGGCCGCCTTATTGGTCTACAAATTTGATTAAATCATAATCTAGATGTGATGCATATTGAGAAGAATGTGTTCGACAATGTGTTTAACAATCGTGATGAATGTTCTGGGGAAGACAAAAGATAACGATAAAGGCACGTTTGGACATGAAAGATATTTATAGCGTCGCCCCGGATTAGAACTTTATGAATCTCCCTAATGGTAAGATTGTCAAACCGCATGTAAGGTACACATTGTCCAAAAAGCAAGTTGAAGATGTGTGCACATGGGTTAAGTCTCTAAAACTACCATATGGATATGCGTCAAACATTGCAAGGTGTGTTACGGGTGGGAAATTGTAAGGGATGAAGAGTGCATGGTATCATCATGTGTTCATGGAGAGACTCATGCATATAGCATTTCGGGATCTGCTTGATAAACCAATATGGGATGCTTTGATGGATCTTAGTCGTTTCTTCAAAGACTTATGTTCAAAATCATTAAATGAGAAGGACATGTCTATACTTGAGAAGAACATCATAGAGATCACGTGTAAACTGGAAAAAATATTCTCACCTAGTTTTTTTGACTCCATGGAGCATTTGCAAATCCATCTTCCCTATAAAGCTCGTGTTGGGGGTCCAGTTCAATATAGATGGATGTACCCTTTCAAGAGGGTGATGGGAAACCTTAAGAGGAAGGTGAAGAATAGAGCTTATGTCGAGGGGTCGATATGTGAGACATAGAGTTTCGATGAGATATCTACGTTTGTAAACTTGATAATTTATCTTTTAAGTTGAAAATTAATTATTCCAATATGTTAATGTTTATAACATGGTATAGATTTATCACGATAGCCGAGTTAAAAGTGAAGCATCTGGCATAAGCGATAAAGATATTCAAATCAATCGTGATAAAAATTTGCACTTTGGCTAAAGGAAAAGTTCAATTTCTTAAGCACGACATATATATATATATATATATATATATATATATATACTCCATGTTAACTATAACTTCATTTAATAAGATGGAGTTTTTGTAGGCTTTATTTGCGGGATCAACGATTAAACTAATGTACAAGTCTAGCTATGGGACCAAACGAGGGACCAAGTCGGTATGATGGTTACAAAATAAATGGTTGTGAATTTCATACAAAGGCATATGGGCGCGGTAAAAGAACAACGAACTCTGGAGTGTGTGTCCAAGGAGATTGTTACAATAAGCTTGGTCGTGCCTTTTATGGGGAGTTGGAGAAATCGTAGAGTTGTCGTGACAAGGAGCACGTCACTGGGGGTTATATTCACTTGTTCAAGTGCCATTGGTTTGATTCAGAAAAAGGCATACTTGTTGACAGACATGGAATCTTCGATATTGACCTCCATAGGTCTGCGTACTCCAATGAACCGTTTGTTTTACCAACTCAAATAGTACAAGTATACTACACTCCTAGTCCTGTTAGGAAAGGGATGACCGCCTTCTGATTGGCAAGTTGTAATTCATACTCCGCGCGTAGTCGTGTAGAAGTAGTTGATGGGGAGATTTACGAGAAGCGGATGCTTCATAGTCAAACTATAATAAATATGGAGGACGACAATGAAGTAATCCGGTTAGATGGTGGAGATGAACCACATGAATTAGATCTGAGTCAATACTTGTGTTAGATGACATTGATCTTTGAGGAGGAAGAGTTATTGACTAAATCGACCTTTGAATCAAGCGGATGATGGTTATGAATGCAACACGTTATACAAGATGATTACAGAATATCGGCATTGACACTTGAAAAATGAAATGTATGTTTAGCATTACATGTTTTTTATATCATTGTCATGTTTATGTACTAAACTATTTAAATGTAACTTTTGTTTATTGTCATTTTATATTCATATATATACATGTTTATATCACTGTCATGTTTATGTACTAAACTATTTAAATGCAACTTTTATTTATTGTCATTTTATATTCATATATATACATGTTTATATCACTGTCATGTTTATTGTCATATATACATGTAATCAAATATAACTCATAATAACATCTTGAAATTTGTAATATACAGATGGCTTCTGAAGTAGCGCAGAAAAAGCGTGGCTTGGGTAAGGGGCCTAATCATGTGCCTAAGGCCCCTACTAATCCGGATGATCAGATTCTTATTGATTAAGCCTCCTCCAAGAATATGCGATACGTCTCCGTATATATCATTTATATATAAGCATTTAAGATTCTATTTATACAAGATATATAGAACTTACATGTAAATTGCTTTAATATATCTACTTATCGTTGATGTAAATTGTTGTATATTATAGTGATTTTTCAGATAATAGGATCGTTAAGATCAACAAAACCATGAACATGAGTATGACATAAAACATAACTAGGAATTAAGTTTATCCATAATTCAATCCATAATTCATGTATAATTGTATAATGGTAATGTTTTGATTGGTATTATATTGGTAATGTATATGGGTCTGAATTTTTTACTGCTTTAATTTGCATTCAATCGTTATTGTTTTGGTCTTATTATATTGAAAATTTGTATATATATATATATATATATATATATATATATATATATATTTAGCAAAAAAAAAATTGTATATTTCTCTTGGTTTGTGTCTTGGGTGCCTAGAAATGTCCATATATGTATGCCGTCGTGCATATGGCTAGTCTATATTGTATGGGAGACTATGGCGAATTTTTTTTAAGTATTATAATATAAGTTTGAAAAAATGTTCATAAGTATTATAACTTAGATGTAAATTGCTTTAATATATCTACTTATCATTGATGTAAATTGTTGTATATTATAGTGATTTTCAGGATAATAAGATGCATGAAGTGCATATCACAATGTGTTTATAAATTGGCCTACACACGTGATTACATAAATGAGCACACCTATCGCCCACAAGGATCTTTGTTTAAGTGAATTTGGTATGTTTTTTTAATTATGATAGATAATATAATATTCAAAGGATAATTGTTTAGTAATGTTATTATTGTTATTTTATTTGTAGAAATGGTATAGATGGGAGGACGCGTAGGCTTCAGTGATACAGACATTATTCTGGCAGAAGTGCACGGTCCGCACCAAAGATAATTTGAACAAAGAAAGACAAAAAGCCCTTCATAATGCCAAGATCGACCATCCAGGCCATGGAGAGGAATACATGTAGGAGCATAGCCCCTAGTGGTGCACAGATCCATATGAAATTTGAGATGTGTGCCCAATGGAGAGCCGAGAATTTGGGTGAAAAGACGAAAGACCGCCTCCACTCAGCGGATCCTCGGTGTACTTGGATGGCGAAAAAGGCTAAAGGAACATACAAGGGCGCATCAGTATTTCCACGAGTTCTTGATATATCGCTTTGCCGAGAATGCGTATTTACAAGTTTTAATATGTTTACAATCATGAATTGTAGAAAATATCACATTTTTACTTAGTAATATTTTAAGCATTTTTTGTATAGAGTCTCGGTCTCAAGGTATTTATCCATTATTTGGATGTGTACGTGGCCACTGTGATGGTGCACTTTGATGCTATCCGGATAGCGATAATAAGTTTTAACAATTTGATCTTGTTTATCAATGCTTACAGAATTTATTTTTAACTATTTAATCGTTAACATAATGACAGGATACTTCTAAACGTTTATTGAATGAGCGCTATCCTGAAGGCACTCCACGTCCGCAATCAAGAGTTGTGGGAGAGGGCGTCTGTTGTGAAAAAGAACTACATTAAAGGTCAAGGAATTGACGACGCCCATCCTTCAGTGGCTCTGGCTGCTCTTCTACCTAGTCTTCACAGTCATCGAGCCATCCAGCTGTTCATACTCTGGCTGATTGTGTGAGAGCTATATGTCGAGATTGAGATCTTCTGAAGATACTGGGCGGGCATCTGGGGGCTATGAGTCCTGAGGAGTTAGCTGAAGCAGTAGCGGAAGCAGCAGCAGGACAGCATAGGGATGGCGACGAGGTATAAAATCAATTTGTTGTATGTATTGTCGTAATATATACCAGTATCAACATAGTTACTATATTTGTAACTTTTTTTTATTATTTTGTTAATTACAGGGTGATCAAGGAGGTGATGATGCTTGACGTACCAACTTTAGATCAGTTTTGTAGTTATACTATAAGCTTGTACTTGTATATTCATTCTTTGGATGTTTGTATGTTACTTAAACAAGTTTTGAAATGTTATTATATATATTCAAATCATATTGGTTTTTAAAGGTATATATACTAGTTTGGTGTATGTGTTGGTGGACGATGGATGTTTATATTGTTGTGTATGCTGTTTATCTTGTTGTGTATGTGTGTTGGGATAAAGTAGGTACAAAACAGGTACAGGTTTTTGGGAATTCTGCAAAACAACAAAAATCTGCGGTCGCTGATAGTTATTAGCGATGGCTAAACAATTGAGGGTATCAGCGACTGCCTGCGGTCGCTGATAGTGGTCGCTGCCACGTGGACCACGTCTGCTTTGGCCCTGGACCAAGCTGACTCCGCTTAGCGATCGGATTTGTCATTTCGGTCGCTTATATCAGTCGCAGATCGCTAATAGTGGTCGCTGATATGCATCCAATGACCAGATTTTATGCGACGACTATCAGCGACCGTATGCGGTCCCTGATAGTTATCTGCGACCGATTACGGTCGCTGATAGACCTTTTTCTTGTTATGGAAGTCAAAGCCAACTCTTTCGGCTAGACTGATATTAAGTTTCTATTAAAGCATGGTCAATGTTTACCAAGTTATATTGGTGTGGTTTTCAAATGAAGACTGAGTATGCTAAAAATATTTTGTCGTCAAACGACAGGCATGTGAGGTTGCCACAACTTAAATGTACATACGTTTAAGGGATGTAGTGTTGATCAACATAGAGTACTATGGGCTGATCACCCAGAAGTGCTCGTAAGATATGCCGAACTTACGGACTTAGTGTCGGGTTGTCCTTTTTAAAGAACTTATGAAATGCTCATGGTCTTGGACCAGAATTGATGTTTTATTGAATATTGTCATTGTAAAATGTTTTGAAGGAAAATAAGTGCTATTTTAAATTATCGATATTACTTCATAACTATTATCCAGTTATTGAAGATATACGATTCCTATGTTTCAAGCATGTCGTTTAAAAGAAATTGTTGTACTTGCTGAGCTTGTTATGCTCACTCTTGCTTGAACCATATGAATGCAGCTAAGACCGAACGAACCGAGGGATCCGACAAGGATAAAGGCAAGACGAAGATGAACGATTAGTTTACCATGTAATAAACTAGTAAGTTGTATATATTATAGTATGATGAACAAAGAATGTAATAGTTTTAGAACCTAGGAACGGGATGTAACATTATTAATGTAATAAGAATGTCGTTGATACACACATTTTGATGTTGTTTTAATAGAATAAATGTACAGTTATAAGTACCGTGTAGCACCATCTGTCGGGTTGGAAGATACCCGAATTTGGGGGTGTCACAGGTTGGTATCAGAGCATTAGGTTATAAAACTTAAGGGGGGGAAGAACCTTAGGCTAATAACCTTGTTAAGGAAAGAAAAGTCCGAAGGAAGTAAACTCGAGATTTACTTAAGTTGAATGAGTTAATAAGGTATTGAGAAACTTCGATCTTGAAAGATTTAAAAGATGGAAAGTAACCCTAAATAAATTAAATGTGATTTGTGCTTATACTATTGTGTGTTATGTACTAATCAACATGTTATCATGTTATTGTAGGATGTTAATCGATAGCTTGATGTATAGAGATATACACACGGTGGCGAAGAAACTATGAGCAGTAGAGCACATACCCATGCCCGATGGCGGAGGTACCATTAATGATTCTAGAGGAGTCGGAGACAGTGGATTACTTTTCTGAGGAGGACTACTCCGAGGGAGATATGAATATAATGTCATATCTTAATATGATGGTCTTTGAGGAGGAGGAAATGGAGGTAACATCGGTTAATACGGTGGTACCTACACTAGAGTCAATACCTCCAAATGCAATGAGAGCATTGTATCTAGTAGTTTTTGACAGGAATGTGCAACTGAGTACAGTTATGCAGAATCAGAGTGAAGAGATTAATTATCACCATGAAGTTAAGGTGTCTGCAAAAGAAGATTTTAAGTCAGCACGATAAACAGGTGCTTATGACAGAGCAGGCTAGGGACTATAAGGAAGAGGCCGATGAGCTTCGTAAGAAACTGATTAAGAGAGACCAGAAGATAGCACGGATGTCTTACATCCATAAGAGTGCTCATGAGAATTTCAAGATGAAATTTACTTGTTATTCCATTGAGTTAGGACAGACTCGACACACTATTAGTCGGGGTACTGTAGCGATGATTGCAAATGAGAAACATGAGGACGCTGTTATGCATTATTAGAAGTCTAGAGTGAATAAATATGTGTGTAGTGACGTAAAACCCTCTTTTGTATAAAAGGGTAGCCTTTTTGTAAATCCCAACTTTTGAGAAGTTCAACTGCAGGATAGAAATGTAATAGCCTTTAGCTATGGAAGCAAATTATAAATAGTTTTGACTATGAAGAAGCATATGAATATAATGAAGTTTTCATTTAATATGCTTTGTTATGATATGAGTTGTTATGTGACAAATAATAACGAAGTAAGTAAATAGATAATAATAAAATTCTATTTATTTAATCAGAAAATGCCGTCAAGAAGAAGACAACGTAATTAGGAAGCGGAATCACGTAATGATAATTTAGGGGGTTAAAACAACCCTATGCAAGAGTTTGTTAATTTATTAATGACTGCATTTAACCAAACCTGGGGTAGAGTACCCACGGAACCTAGGTTAGCCAGAATGACTACCTTTAAAGAATTTAGAAGCGTAGGTCCGCCAGAGTTCAAAGGAACAACGAACCCATTAGAAGCCCAGACATGGGTAAAGGAAATAGATAAGGCGTTTGTTATTACAAATTGTAGGTGAGGCGCAAAAGACTTCTTTTGCGACTTACATGATAAAAGGGGAAGCCAACTTTTGTTGGGAGGCCCACCAGGGTGGGGCTAGAACAGATGGGGTAACGTGGGAACAATTTGAGAAGGTTTTCTTCGAGAATTATTTCCCTACAAACATGCAAGGGAGGATGGAGATTACGTTCTTAAAAATTAAACTAGGGGTACATGACGGTTCCCCAGTACGCGGCCAGATTCAATGAATTGGCAAGGTTTTCTCCACACCAAGTAGACACTGAGGAGAGGAAGGCTCGTAGGTTTGAGTAGGGCCTGAAACCCTGGCTCTCTAGTAGTATTTCGGTGTTCCAGAGTATTTCCTATGGGACCATTCTGGAGAAGGTGATTATAGTAGAGGGTGGTAGTGAGGCGTTGACTCAATACCACAAAGAGAGGAAGAATAAGAGCAAGGGAGAGGGAGGAACCAAGGTAGAGAGTGCCAATGGTAGTGGCAGTATGCCAAAAAGAAAGAATTTTAACTCCGGGAATACTAGAGTGGGACAAAGGTATCCTAAGCGTAGGATTGAAGCATGTAAGACATGTGGAAATTCTTATTTAGGAGTCTATCTGAAAGGGTAATCGGTTTGTTATAACTGTGGACAAGAGGGTCATATATTACCATATTGTCCTAATCCTAAGAAACAACCATGGTTGTTTTGTATGTGGGTCGTTGGACCACATGGCAAGAAATTGCCCAAAGAAGGGGTTAGAGGAAAGTAAAGGTGTTAGTGGTGGTAAGTTAGCCATTACTAGACCACCATCGTCGGGTAGACCTATGGCCGTACTTTTAATATGACGGTCCATTATGCGGTTGCATCAGCAAATTTAGTAGCAGGTATCATTTCAGTCAATACAATGAATGCTTATGTGTTGTTTGATTGGAGCGCTACTTTTCTTTTATAGCATGAGAGTTTGCTAAGTGATTAAGTTCATTCTCGAAAGGGATTATAAGTACCTTTAAACATTAAGGTAGAGAATGGGGAAATAACTTTCATTAATTATATTCGTGGAAATGGTTTCATGAATAAGGAATGTAAGAAAGTATCGGTAGATAAGGACCAATAAAGTTGAGAGAATTTGAAGTAATTCTCGGTATGAATGAGTTAATTAACCATAAAAATTTAATAAATTATTAGAATAAAAGTATGAATCTTCGGTTTTCTAAAGAAACCCAAGGTAGTATCTTACGGTAATAAATCACCGGGGCGCTCTTGTTGTCTAAACATGACGCAATCTAGAAGGATGTTAAGATAAGTTTAGGTTGTGGTACAATCGTAACCTTTGATGGTTGACATATGGGAGCTGGGCTAAACAATTCCTTCAGAGAGCGAAGGTATATACAAAATTGGCAACCGATCTAACTCACTATGATGGCAGTGTAGATGAGACGGGAACTTGTTTGTTGGTTGTTTGTGGGAAACCACTCAGAGTACCATATGGACTACTAGCAGAGAAGCGATGTGTGCTGAGTCCTAGAGAATTAATAAGAAGAAGATAAGAATGTAAATCAACAATGATGATGAATATATTAAGTAAAACATCTCCGTATGTCATGAAGCTGTAAGCTGGTAATTTTTGAAAGTAGGACGCGTAAACTTAGGTCGAAAGAACGTGAACCCTAAGAAGTAAAGTTAAGTAAACCAATACGTAAGTCAAATATATGACTATTTGGTTAGCGATTATGAATAAATATCCATTTCCCAGGATTGATGATCTATTTGATCAGTTGAAAGGGGTAAAGTATTTTTCTAAAATATATTTGTGTATGGGGTATCGTTGGTTGAAAGTAAGGAAGGAGGAGGTACCTAAGATGACGTTCAAAACTCGTTATAGTTATGACAAGTTCTGGTTATGTCGTTTAGGTTGACTAATGTGCGGAAGTTAAACTTTCTGTAAGGGGCGCCGAACAAGTCGGTGGTAAGCTAATAGGTTCTCTTGTGAGGTGTTATGGTTGAAATACCATTAGCGTCATAGAATGTTCAAATAATATTTGGACAAGGGTGTCGTAATGATCATTGGTGATATTCTAGTCTATTTTATAACGTCAGAAGATCACGTTGAACATTTAAAGATAGTGTGGAAAACACTACGGAAGGAGAAGTTGGATGCGGAATTCACTAAGTGTGAATTTTAGCTTAAAAGATGTACAGTTTAGGACATATGATTGATAAAGTATGTAGGGAATGAGAAGTAAGAAAATAGTTTTTAAGAACTAAAAAGGAAAGTTAAGTGAGGTACCTGTATTGTCTCTATCAGATAATACGGGGAATTTTGTAGTGTATCTCGATATTTCGCATAGATGACGAGATTGCGTGCTCATGTAGCATGGTAAGGTCATTATGTATGCATCACGCCGGTTAAAGGATTATGAAAAGGTCTATCCTACTTATGATTTATAATTGGCAGTTATAGTTTTCGAATTAAAAATCTAAAGATAGTATTTATACGGGGAGAAGTGTGAGATATACACGGACTCTAAGAGTCAAAAATATATCTTCACACAGAAGGAGTGGAATATGTGGTAGAGAAGGACTGTGATATCTTATATCATACAGGGAAGGAAAACGTAGGAGCCAACGTGTTAAGTAGGAAGGGTAGGGAAAAGCTATCAATGTTAGCGACTCAAAATGAGTTAATAACGGAAATGGCGAGAATGAAGTTAGAAGTTAGATTATGGAATGAAGAGGTAAAAATGTTATTCACAACGTAGACTCAATCCACGATAATGGAACGAGTTAATTAAATACAACTAGGTAATGAGGAGTGCATGCGAATGAAGGAGAGGATGCAGGATAAAGAAAAGATCAAGTATCATCTCGTTTTGAAGGAGGAATTTGAGTTCCAAATAAACCCAAGTTAAAAGAAGAACTAATAAAAGAAAGATAGCGTAATATGTTAGTAAGTGTTTAACTTCCAACTCAGACTATTGATAGGAAGGAGCTAGTCTTGAGAAATAAGATAATACCTTCGGTGAAGGTGAAATGAAAGAACCACAATGTCGAAGAAGCATTGTGAAAACTCGAGATTAAAATGATGGAGAAATTTTCCTCATTTAGTTAGATAATTGTAGCGAGATTCTGGGGACAGAATCCTTATAAGGGGGGAAGAGTTTACGCCCCAGAAAAATCGGATTTTTGAGAATTAAATTTTTATTTGATTATGTGGATTAAATGAATTTAATTAATTATTTATGTGAGTAAGCTAATTGAAGGTCGTTCTATGACCTAGATATGTCGGAACGTCGTAGTATTTTGGCTACGTGATAAAATTAAAGTGTTTGAATTTCCAGGACGAAAATAAAAACTTTTTGAGAAATTTTCTGAAAAATACTATTCACGCATTTCTGCTCGGGAATTATTTTTGAATTTCTGAGAAATACGTAATGATAAAATTCTAAGACGAGATGGAATATCCAATAATATTTCAGTTATGGCAAACACAAATTTTCACCTGCGGACTTAAAACCTAACGGTTAGGAAAAGTGATTTTCGAGAAGGAAATGAAATGCGTATATATGAATTAAAGTGTTAATCGTATAATACGTAGGTATTGCACGAAGTAATGAATACAAGTATGATACGAAGTATTATACGAGTAGGTATGAAAAATGGTATGTTGTATACTAATAAGTATACGAGGTGGAATACGAGATTAATACGTAGATTATACGTTATAAGGCTTTAAGCCATATGTGACTTGTAGGATGGTGTAGGAAATTGTAATGTACAATTGGGATAATAATACAACCCAAACTATTAATTAAACCTTAAGCCCAAACTATTAATCCAATGGATTAGGAGGATCCATGGAGCAACCCATGATCACATGGGTGATCTTGGTGGCCAAGAAATAAGTGTGATGAGCAAGTAGACTTAAGGGTTAAGAAAAAGATAAGTTAAGTAAACTTAATGGCTAAGTAAGTGTGGTGAGCAAGCAAAGTGCTTTTATGTGATGAACAAGCAAAGGATAAGCTATGTGATTAACAAGTTAACTTAATGGCCAAGTGTTGTGATGGCAAAGTATATGTGGTGAGCAAGTTAACTTAATAACTAAGTAAAAAAAATGAATAATAAGGTGTGAGACCCCGAATTTTATGAAATAAAAGTATTCAATTTTTCTATTTTGGTAAATAGTTAAATTGATAAAAGTTTAAAGTTAAGGGTCATATTTGAAAAAATTTCAAAGTAAGCAAGTTGTCATAAAATACGCGTGGTTGCATAGTAGCACACGGTATTGATTATTGATGCTTATGTGAGAAGTCACTCAGTTATACTCAATTATTGCTATAATAATTGTTGCATCATATCTCTCATATTATTGATTCAATTATTGTCACAGTATAATCTTCATAATATTTTATATATTATTAAATCAACAATTGAGACGACAAAAGTTATTCATATTATTAAATTGCAATATTTACAATGTCTAGAAGTTCTGTCAAGGAGAGGTTTGGTCACCTAATTGCGCGCCAATAGGGAGAAATCCTTATTGGAAAGCCCTCTCTTTCACAGGAGCGACACGGTTGTTAAATATTGTGAGTTATAATATTAATGATGAATAAGTTCGTCTTGATTCTGAGATGAAATTGATAGTTCCATTGTGTTGGAATTATTAGTGTTAGTGGAAATCGATATTTATTTCGATAATAATTGATGTCTGGAGGTTATATTATTCGATTGGGTATTCGGGGCACTTTTTGTGTCAGAGTACTATTCACGGGTTACTATTCACCCGATTACTATTCACTCTAGTATTATTCACTCGGGTATTTGGGACACTTTTTATGTCGGAGTACTATTCACGAGTTACTATTCACGGGTTACTATGCACCTAAATTACTATTCACTCTAGTATTATTCACTCGGGTATTTGGGACACTTTTCGTGTCGAGGTACTATTCACGGGATACTATTCCCGAAGTACTATTCACGGGGTACTATTCACTCGAAAAATATATTTCTTTTCGGTCCAAATCATTTTTGGGTACAATATTATTCCATGAGGAGATGTCTTTAATTTTTGAATCGTTGGTTGAAATTATAACACTAAATCAATATGGATCATTGGTTTAAAGTTTTAATAGTGAATCAATATGGATCATTTGGTTTAAAGTTTTAATAGTGAATCGGTATGAATTTGTTGCTTTAAGTTTTAATAGTAAATCAATATGGACCGTCAGTTTAAAAGTAAATAAATCTGGATGGATTTCATGAATTAGTTACTATTAGGTCCATTCTCCTATAAATAGAAGCTCATTCCTTCATTATTTCTTACTTAATTCTTTGAAACTCTAGAGAAAGAAATTATAGAGAGAAATTATGAGAGAAAAGCTATAGAGAAAATCTATAGAGAAAGGCGAAAGAGAAGTACGCTACCTCACTATTCCGGTATCCGATTTTCTTCTAAGGTAAGGGATATTATTTGTTGTACTTCGTAAGGGGTATTATTTCTTTTGTATTCATGAAGAGAAGCTTACATTATTCCATTATCTATTATTACATTGGAATAACTTTGTATCTGTGAGACTATTGTATACATGGTGAAATTCTTCTGTTATTTCATTCTTTATTATTCTGTCGGAATATCCTGTCTGTGCAAACACGCGTGACCTGGTTCCATTATTTATTATTCTGTTGGAATAACTTATCTGTGCGGTCTATCGCATGCATGGTGAATTCCGTTGTTATTCCATTTTTTATTATTCTGTTGGGAATAACCTGTCTGTGCGGTCTATCGCATGCATGGTGAATTCTTTTGTTATTCCATTATTTATTATTATGTTGGAATAATATGTCTATGTGGATTACCGCATGCATGGTGAATGATTCTTCGTATTCATATGAATAGTATTTTTATTCAAAAAAGGGGTTTCTGCCATGGGCAGTTTTGTAATTTTTCCAACCCTCAAAAATTCTGGAAAAAATTGAAATGATAACTTGATGAGTTTTCTAGATTGTGTCCAAAAATGGCGATTTTTGGACGTATAGATTAAGAGTTATGAATTTTATAGGAAAAGACTATTTTAAAAGTAAACCCTTATAACTCTTTGTGGTTAACTCCAAAATTGGTGAAAATTTTATTGGGAGTACATGTATATAACAGGAGTATATCTTGTAAATTTCGGAATTTTTGGACAAAAGTACAATTTATGATAAATGTCTAAATATTCGGCAGTTTTATCCATATGAAAATAGTAAATGAATTTTAAAAATTTTGAGAAAAATATATGTTCAATATGGGACTATATTCTGCTAAATCCCAGAAAAGAAATATTTTTGGGACTGATTGATTTTTTTCATGAAAATAAACTAGTTGTGAGTAAATGAATTAAATATGTTATGTGAAGTAATAAAATTGAAAAATAGGATTTTATGGCTTGGGAATCCTATATAGGGTATATGCAGATTTTTGATGAGGGATTTGATCATTGATGATGAAATCTTATGAGTGTGACATTTTTGAATGATTAAATGCATTATTTGATAAAGTGTAAACAATTGAAATAAATTTTTTTATAAGTTTAAGAAATGATTAAAATATTGTTATAATATTAATGATATTAGATTATGAGATTATTAAGTGATTAATAACATTTGGTTATTATTGAACGTTGGATAAATTATATTATAAATGTTTAATATTTATCATTTATCTCATTTAATTGATTCTTTATATCATTGTCATTATTCTCATGCTTATATTATGATGAAAGTCATCTGTGGTCTGTAGTGCATAGATGGACTTGGTATGATTATGACCAGGAATTATTCGGTATAATCATGACCGTAATGTTACAAATGATGCGGTAAAAGTCTTCATTAGCCCGTAGTGTATTGATGGATAGTTTTTGGTATGATTATGGCTATGGATTCTCTTCATCCAAGGGTGCAAAGATGAATTGTTTTATGACATGATCAGGATCGTTGATGAAAACACGATTATCTTTGGCCCGTGGTGCATAGATAATTCGTGGTCATAATATTAACGAATATCCTTAGCCTGTAGTGCAGGGATGATTCGATGATATGCATTAATTATTGAGCTGAGTCTCAGCAATGAAATATTAATTCATGGATGTGATATTAACGAATATCCTTGACCGTAGTGCAAGAATGATTCCATGATATGGATTAATTATTGAGCTGAGTCTCAACAATGAAATATTAATTCATGGATGTGATATTAACGAATATCCTTGACCGTAGTGCAGGGGTGATTCGATGATGTGAATTATTTATTAAGCTGAGTCTCAGCGATAAAATATCGATAATAAACTTTTAATTCGTAAAAGATAGTAGATATCATGCTCTACTTGACTCTTCTAAATTACAGTTGTATGTCTTTGGCCTGTAGTGCAAAGATGAATTGTTAATGAATATCTTTGGCCGTAGTGCAAAGATGAATTTATTAGTATGATTATGAGAAGAAATTGTGATTTGGTATAACCATAATTTTTGATGTTTCAGGTGAAGATAGGTGATAAAAATTTTCTTCGTCCTGGGTGCGAAGAGGAATTTAGAATCACAATTATGATTATGAGTTATTCATATGATTGTGTACAGGAATTGTTGATTGATGTTACGAGGATAAAACATTATCGATGGACTTTTAACATAGAAGATAATAGATCGATGGTCTATTTGACTCTTCTAATGGATTGCTTTCGTTTGGCTGCATGACTATGGTTGAAAAGTTTTATCATCTACCATATGTTCTAAATCTCTAATTTATTTCTGATAAAGGCTATTGATGATGTAAATTATCTTTAGTCATGATGTTCTTTACTGGGCTAGTTGTGCTCACTTTTTTTGTCTCACAATTTCTTTTCGTGTAATAAGAGTGTATTTGGATTGACGGGGATAAGGGGAATAGAACGGTGGTCTATAGTCATTTGAGGTTCTCCTAAATAGTACTGAAAATAAATTTATTGAGAACTTTAGATAAGTGTGTCGTATTGTATACGTCATTTGATATTTAATTTTGGTGAACCGAATAGGGTGAGGTGAACCCAACTTTGGAAGGGTGTTTTGCCACTATCATACAAGATGTCTAATGACATACAACCTCATGTTATCATAAGACAGGGTTGTGCACATCCACTTGATGAGTATATCTACGAGCACTACCTATATGATCTTAGAGTTTATTTGAAATATAATTTTCACTTGGAGACAGTGGAGATAGTTATATGTCAAGAGAAGACTCACCATTGGAAAGAAGATGATAGTAATCTTCTCATTTTTCTTTGGGGTCTATTGGGTCAACCAAGGATAATTCTGTGTACATATGATATCTATCATAACCTAGACGCATGGCCTCTTATGTACGAAGGTTTCCTTGAGCACTTCCTAAAGATTTGAATTTCTAAAATAATTTTTGACTATACTTTTATGTAAAGTATCATTGTAAGGTTGTGGTCGAGGCACCATGAGAGTTACATACATTTATATTAAAACTCACAGTTAATTGTGGCCGTATTCTATACGACAGTTCAACAGTTGTATAAATGAAGTTTGTATGTGATTTTTATAGTGTGATATCTGGCGACTCAGAATAGGTAATATATACCTATTTTGGGGGCGTCACATAAGGAGGTGATTAAGGAGGTGGGTTGGATTAATGACCCTTATGCCCTAACTTCAGAAATCCTATAAATAGCAAGCTTAGATTTCATTTGTTGGTTGTTTATTTCATCCAACACTTTACAACTTATAAGGTGCTTATTGGTTAGAGAGAAAAACCTACAAAAGCTAGAACAAGTTAGCCTTTGATAATTCAAGAAGCAAGAAGAATATTGAAGCTTAATCAAGTGATTATCAAGGGTAATAACCTAAACCATGAATCTCTTTCTCTTCCATTGTTAGAAAAGTGGGTAGTGGTAGAACATGTATACTAAGGAATGAGAAGAATGATTAATCAATGGACTTAAAGCCGTATAAGTCATGAATAAGTAATTCAAACTCAATTAAGTTATGAATTTATAAAGGGCTTATTTGAAATACCCATACGTTTACCTTAATAAGATGGTATGATAAGGAGATGCGAGAATGATGGTTAGAAAACATAAATCATTATAAGTCATGAGAATTGAAACTATAGGTAGTTTATACTTTGATAAGTTATAAACTCATAAAGAATAAGCTATAAGTTATTATGAAAATAAGTTAACGAAATATATAGGTTGAGATGTCTAGTTAATAAATTAAATCCATTTAGAACGATGATCAAATCGTTATTAACAAAGTTTTACCGGAATTCACACGATTGGACGATAATAGTCGAATTCGTGAAATTCTCGGAATGGAAGTCAGATTTTGTGTTTGAACTCAGAAACATTGGTTTTCGATGGAGACAAGTCATATTTGGCATTATAGAGTTGTAAACTCGAAAATGACCGGATTCCAACTTAGAACGAAGAAACAAGCGTTGAACGTTCACGAACGTTTATCGTTTTTGTTAAAATGAACTAATAGGTGAATTTTTAGTTAACGGATTCGAAAGTGTAAAATTATTGCATGATCACGTACAGTATGTAATTTGTGAACCGTAGGCTCTTGAACGAGCTAATTTGGACTTATAACGAAGAAGTTACGAGCCCAGAAATCTCACAAAGTTAAAAATCTGTCAAAGCTATCTGAGACACAAAGTTGGCGCTGCGGTGCCAACCCAAGGCCAAATGGTGGTGACTATGACTAAATACGACACGATGTCACGACCTTTTTTGTAGTTTCTTGCCAGTAGTGCGTAGTTAGCATAGATTCTTACCACATTTGGACTCGAATTTTAGCCTTTATTAAATTAGCATACATATACAAGATAGAGAAGGAAGAGGTATAGCAATACCAACCCTAGGATTTACATAGTAAAGAAGGTTTACAAGTATGAAATGAATGGTAACTCATTATTAATGAACTAAGGTTTGATTATAATATTGTTAAGACGTGTTTAAACCTTAAGTATTATCAATTAAGGTTAACGTAAGTCAATTGTATGTTAATGTGAGAACGACGTAACGAAAAGCCGGAACCAATAATAACAAATCTAAGTCATAAGTAGATTGAGAAGAAGGGTAAGATTCATTAGGAACCATGTATGTTCATTCATGACCTAATGTGTTATGTGATGTTATCATTTACTGTAGAGACTTAAAGACTTAACATGAACGTGTTATAACTGTATCAGACGTTGAAGGCAAGTATTTTTACCCTTGTTTCAGTTCAATCTGGACAAGCTTTGTAATTCATGTATCCTTATGCATGAAATATTGTATGATGAAGTCAAAGCTAACTCTTTCGGCTAGACTGATATTAAGTTTCTATCAAAGCATGGTCAATGTTTACCAAGTTATATTGGTGTGGTTTTCAAACGAAGACTGAGTATGCTAACAATGTTTTGTCGTCAAACGACAGGCACATGAGGTTGCCACAACTTAAATGTACATACGTTTAAGGGATGTAGTGTTGATCAACATAGAGTACTATGGGCTGATCACCCAGAAGTGCTCGTAAGATATACCGGACTTACAGACTTAGTGTCGGGTTGTCCTTTTTAAAAAAAATATGAAATGCTCATGGTCTTGGACCAGAATTGACGTTTTACTAAATATTGTCATTGTAAAACGTTTTGAAGGAAAAGAAGTGCTATTTTAAATTATCGATAGTACTTCATAACTATTATCCAGTTATTGAAGATATACGATTCCTATGTTTCAAGCATGTCGTTTAAAAGAAATTGTTGTACTTGCTGAGATTGTTATGCTCACTCTTGCTTGAACCATATGAATGCAGCTAAGACCAAACAAATCGAGGGATCCGACAAGGAAAAGGCAAGACGAAGATGAACGATTAGTTTACCTTGTAATAAACTAGTAAGTTTTATATATTATAGTATGATGAACAAAGAATGTAATGGTTTTAGAACCTGGGAACGGGATGTAATATTATTAATGTAATAAGAATGTTATTGATACACACATTTTGATGTCGTTTCAATAGAATGAATGTCTGATTATAGTACCGAAGTAAGCACCATCATCATTTGGAAGATACCCGGATTTGGGGTAGTCACAGCTTTAACTGCTTACTTTTCTATACAGTATTAGCAGTTGTTTTATCAGTACATGCTAACACTTTAGTATGATTGAACAGTTTCATATATTAAGTGAAATCATATTTTGTTTTAGGACTCTGAATTTAGATGTGCATGTACTTGCTGATGAGGTGCCTTTTCTCCACAAGGACTGTAACTTTGATGAAAAGTTGGACTCAAACTTGATGGGAATACAATAGGACATTGAGATACCTCAGCAAATCAAGGAATAGGTCGAAGAAAAACCCAAACCAAATCTTGATCAAACCACCTCATTCAATCTCAGAACCTTAGAAAGCCCTAGGTTGATCCAGATTGGTACAGACCTCGATCCAAACCAAAGGAATGACATGGTTGCGCTATTAACCCAATTATAGGATGTATTTGCATGGTCTCTGATAAGTAGGTTTTATACCTACTTATTTGATATCAATTCACAAGAATTATGCTCATCTCGAGTAGATTTTATTATGTTTTTATGCATTTTATGTTTGTTTAGCATTTTTTATAGTTGACCTCCTAAAGCAAGGAAGGACGTGGATTGGCATGGTGACACGAGCTAGCAAGGACGATGCATGATGGACATGGGTAGATGTTGGACTAAAGCAGTGGATGAGCGTTATGCGGAAAGGCAATATGAAGGACGAATAACAGAACAACAAGCAGCAGTAGTAGAACATCAGAGTGCAGGTCACAGAAGCATCGCGCCCCCGCGCTGGCTGTCTGCAGAAGCTAAAATCCCACACACGCGCGACCGCGCCTGAAACAAGCAGGAACATTGTGCACCCGTGTTGGAGACCTGATAAACATGTACATTCTTGGCGCTTGCGCTACCATTTTATCTTGTGATCACGCTTTACCGCCATGAAGTCATCGATGTTGTTTGTTGACTTAATTTTTAAATTTGAAATTTGAGCGCTTGAGCTTATCAAAAACTATTCTAGTTGGCACCAGATGTGGGGGTTGGTTGTTTTTATCAGTTTTCATTTAAGTAATTAGGGTTCTTAGCTTTGGAACTAGTTCTAGAGAGGGTTTGATCAAAGTTTAAGATTTTCTACATCTTTTCTTGAATTTAGTTATTAAATAATTAATCATTTCATTTTCTTGGAGATTATTGGTGATTTGGACAGCACTTTGGAGCGAATTCTGCAATTAGGTTTAATTAATTCTATCTTTTCTCTCAATTGTGTTATTTACTTTCCATGTGTTATTACAATCCCAAAATGGTTTTCAGTTCAGAAATGAACTAAAACTCCATTATGGGATTCTAACGGATTTTGATATGTAGTCTATAATTATTTGCCTGATTGTTTGATTGTGTGCTTATCATCGGATTCTCTATTATGATTGAGGTTATTGATTGAATGCATGATCACCATTCACCTTGTATACTTATATGGAATAGAAAAATGAAACATATGTATGGTTATAATCATAACAGCATGCGTTTATGATGCTGAGATGTTTAGCTTTATATTTCGTGAACCAGATAGAAATATACTTTGTCAATATGTGTAGTAATATAAAAGCATGTGCTTTAATTCATTATTGCTACAATTTCACATAGAAATATAGTGATTTTGGTAATATTGTCGATTATATGATTTCTATCACATGTGGAGGTTATGTAAACAGGTCATAATTAATTGAAAGATGATTATGTCTACTTTTGTGCTCTTGGCTAATTTTCCATGATAAAAGTATAATCTTGCATGATGGTAATATTTAGATGAAGTATGAAATGAAGTTAGAATCTCATTCTTTCCAAATTTGATTACGTTAAATTAGTATTGTGTTTTTAATTATTAATTGAGTTTAGAATTAATTACAATTGTGAATTATTTGTTTAAGCATATAAAAATAGTGATACGATTGGTGTATGATAATTTAAATTTAAAACCTTTCTCCGTGGATCAATACTTTTCTTACTCTGTACTACTTGTTGACCCGTGTATGCTTGCATGAGTTAGAGTCCTTTTGTTAAGATTAAAAAGGAGGCAACAGTCTCACGAAGACATGGTGGGTTTGTCCATGGACATCGTCATCCATCGCCTTCCCATTAAAGAGGATTCTGCCAACAGTGTAAGCTCAAAGCGATTAAAACCTGAGTGGAGTTTAAAGGTTAAAGAAGAAATTGTGAAATAATTTCAAGCTGGCATCATCATGGTGTCCACATATCCTGAATGACTATCAAATATAGTCCCCATGCCTAAACTGGGAGGAAAGGTATGAGTTTGCGTGGATTACCGGGATCTGAATAAAGCTTTCCTTAAAGATAGCTTTCCCTTGCCATTTATCCACATTCTTATTGACAATACTGCTCAATATGACATGTACTCATTTTCTGATTGCTTTGCGTGGTATCATAAAATCATGGTTTCTGAGGAAGATAGTGAGAAAACTGCATTCATCACGCCTTGGGGAAGCTTTTGCTATAGACGGTTGTCATTCGGCCTCATTAATGCCGGAGCAACTTATCAGCGAGCTATGATGGCTCTTTTCCATGACTTAATGCACAAAGAGATAGAGATCTACGTGGATGACATCATTGTCAAATCCCGGAGGGAAGAAGACCACTTAGACCATCTCAGAAAGCTTTTCAATAGGTTGCTTAAGTACAACTTGAAGTTGAATCCAGCCAAGTGCGCCTTTGGTGTTAAATCAGGCAAGTTGCTAGGTTTCCTAGTCAACCACAAAGGGATTGAGTTGGATCCCATCAAAATCCAGGCCATCAAGGAAATGCCCATTCCTTAGACAGAGAAGGAAATACGGGGATTTTTGGGAAGAATTAACTTCATTAGCAGGTTCATTTCTCAACTCACAGCAACCTATGAGCCTATCTTCAAATTGTTAAGGAAGAACTCCTCCATGAAATGGAATGATGAGTGTCAAAAAGCCTTCCTTAAAATCAAAGAGCGGCTAGTTAACGCTCGTGTCTTGGTACCACCCAGGGATGATGTTCTCCTGTTTATGTACCTGTCCATTAATGACAATGCCATGGGCTGCATGCTTGGACAAAAAGATGATAGAGGCCAAAAGCGAGCTATCTACTACCTCAGTAAAAGATTCAGCAGCAGTGAACACAAGTACACTCTGATTGAGAAGACTTGTGCTTTAGCATGGGCTTCCATGAGGTTACAACATTACCTCCATGGTCATAAAACCCTTCTCATATCCCGCGTGGATCCTCTCAAGTACGTGTTCAGTAAACCCATATTGAATTGTCGGATGTCCAGTTGGCAGTTGATCCTACAACAATTTGACATCGTCTATGTGACGCAAAAGTCCATTAAAAGACAATGAATTGCGGATCAACTGGCC
The DNA here is from genome assembly GCA_020205605.1 of Panax ginseng. Taxonomy (NCBI): domain Eukaryota; kingdom Viridiplantae; phylum Streptophyta; class Magnoliopsida; order Apiales; family Araliaceae; genus Panax; species Panax ginseng. The sequence goes on along the minus strand of CM035130.1, from coordinate 113,798,316 downwards.
ACCGCACCTGTAGGGGATTTTAAACCCTTTGAAACAAACTTCCCCGATGAAGGGGTAATGACATTCCAGCAACCCCATCAGTACAATGCATGTCGTACATGGAAAATGTATTTTAATGGAGGTTAACACATGGAAGGTTCTGGAGCTGGAGCAGTTCTAGTATCCAGTACGGGGGAGCAGTATCCCGTCGCCGTCAAATTGCAGTTTATCAACACCAACAACACAGCTGAGTATGAAGGCTGTATCATGGGACTCAAACTTTCCCAATCAATGGGTATCAGGCGGTTAACTGTCTTTGGGGATTCAGAATTGGTAATCAAACAGACCACAGGAATCTATCACACTAAATAGCTACATTTGCTGCCTTACCATCGGCAAGTTTTACAGATGGATTCGAAGTTTGAAGAAATAAACTTTCTACATATTCCTCGGAATAGGAATGATTTTGCGGATGCACTAGCAACTTTGGCCTCCTTGATCAACATACATGACAAGGAAAACATGTCAAGCATCCCATTTGCCCTACAAAGGCTCCAGCCTATAGGAATTATATTGGAGAAGTATCGGATGAGCTACCTCCCGTCCAACACCCTTGGTATCAGCACATCAAGGAGTACTTACGAGATGGATCTACACCCGCTGAGGCGAGTCCGACTGAAAGAAGGTGGATCCATCGACTGGCTATGAAGTTCTACCTGAGCGGAGATGCACTCTACAAAAGAGATGCAGGAATAGGTCTCCTTAGATGTCTGGACAAGGACCAAGCTCAGAGGCTCATGGATGAAATCCATGGTGGAGTATGTGGCCCACACATGAGCGGCCCCTTACTTATTAAAAAGATCCTCATAACAGGGCACTATTGGCTCTCGCTTAAAGCTGATTGTGATGATCACGTCAAGAGGTGCTATCAATGTCAAATTCATGGGAATGCTATACACGCCCCTCCGAGGGAGCTCCACAACATGAGTTCACCTAGACCCTTCTCAATGTGGGGAATGGATGTGATCGAGCCCATCGAGCCCAAAGCCAGTAATGAGCATCGGTTTATCTTCACCATGATCGACTACTTCACCAAATGGGTAGAAGCAGCCTCCTTCACCGGGGTTACCAAAGAAGTCATCATTGCTTTCATCAGAAACAATGTCATTTGTCGATATGGACAACCAGAGGTAATTGTGTCAGACAATGCTAAGAACCTCAATAACAAAATGATGGAGGAGTTGTGCAGTAAATTCCACATCAAACACCTTAACTCCGTCATCTACTGTCCAAAGATGAATGGTGCTGTTGAAGCGGCTAATAAGAACATAAAGAAGATCATGCAGGAAATGTCCGTCAATTATAAAGGATGGCCTGACCTCTTGCCTCTGACTCTGTTAGCCTATAGAACTTCAATGCGTACTTCCACTGGGGCAACCCCTTACTCATTGGCCTATGGGATGGAAGCAGTGTTCCCCATAAAAGTGGAAATGGAATCCCTTAGAGTGTTGATTGACGCTCAGCTGAATGAAGACCAATGGTTACAAGACAGATATCACCAATTGTCTCTAATAGACGAAAGGCGAAGTGATGTTATCTTCCATGGTCAGTTATACCAACAAAGGATGTCCAGGTCCTACAACAAAAAAGTCTGGCTATGGCAGTTTAAACAACATGACTTGGTTTTGAAGAAGATCATTGACAACCAGAGATCCAAGGGAAAATTCGCTCCTAAACCGGGAAGGCCGTTTATTGTCAAGGAGGTATTGACAGGGAGGTGCTCTCAGATTACGGTGAAATGGATGGCATTTAATTTCCATGACTCATCAACTCAGATACCATGAAATGGTACTATGTCTGAAGTTACCATCAAGCAAACATCCTGGTTTTGGATCACCAGATCACCTGTCATTTTAGGTTTTCTAACCCTTATTACATAACAACCCTTTCTTCATACCCATTTGCCCCATCAGGGAAACACACTCTTCAAGCTAGCAGCCTGGTTTTCAAATCATCAGATCTTTCATTTCACACTCCATACAATTTTGGTTATCCCATCAGGGATTGAACCCTTCCCCTGCAGTTTGTCATGAACATGGGATCAAACTTTTTCACACTCGCAGTTTGTCCTGAACATGGGATCAAACTTTTCCCCACAGTTTATCCTGAACATGGGATCAAACTTTTTTGACAGCAAATTGTCCTAAACATGGGGCGAACTACATCGACCAGATCTCCCCGATACCTGGGAGACATAGGCAACCATTTTATATGGTCCGATCATAATAAAAAAACAAAAATAACAAAAACATTTCTACCCTTTCTCTACATAAACAAAAATAACAAAAACACTCCTACACCTTTCTACCCTTACACCATTCAGCGTTGAACCTCTTACATCAGGTTCGAACTACGCAGACCTAATCTCCTCTTCAATAGGAGTATGTAGGCAGCCATTTATGGTTCGGTCTAACCCCCTACCAAAATACAAATACTTGTCACACGGTACTGGGATCAAACTGCAATCCACCACCTTTCATCGGCTTCAGACCAAAGGGATGAAAATACCTAGCCTCCCCATAAATGGGAGAGTTGGCGACCATCTAAGCTGCGGTTAATTCCTTGAAGAGCAACACCAATCCATAAGAGATGGAACTAACTGGGCTCCTCTCAAATAGGAGTACTGGTGACCATCTGTGGTGCGGTGAATCTTAGAGAGGAAAAGTCACACTCCTCTACACATTTCCATACAGAAACCAGTCTCAAGACACCAAAGAGGGTAGGGATACACATAGATCAATGATCCATTCCAAAAGATCCTACGACATCTCAATGTCCACACATCAATAATGAGTTCAGAATACATCAAGATCACAAGCCCTGAAGAAGCAGGCAAATATCAAGCAAGTATCAAGGCACAGCTAAAAGGGAAGTGAATCAAAATATATTTCCCTGCTATATATAATGTTGTTTGATATATAAAATATGTGTTGTACATGACAAAATGGCTAAGCTAGTCTGTGCAGGAAAATACAAGTCTATCTACGGATCTGTATGTATGTGGACTATCAGATCTAACATAGCATCTCTCTCCGAAGAAGGAGGTAACGCTGCAAGCTCCTGCCCAATGGTATCTACACGAGCTAGCAGATCCGAGGTGAACTGCATGGTGGCATGATGCACATCAATATATGCACTCATATTTGCAAGGATGCCAGTCGTAAGGGATCTCACTGAAGTACTATCTGTAATGGTCACATCCCGGGCAGATAGGACAGCATCCCACTCTACAATCAATGCATCTCTGGCTGATCTGGCCTCATCTCTCTCCAATAGAGCGGTGTCTCTCCATCAAGAGTTGTCAACATCAAGGCCCTAGCCTGATCTCTCTCAAAAGTCATCAGATGAAGACTCTGCTCCAGATACTGTGCTAAATGCTGAATCACAGTGGCGCTTGTACTAGGAGAATCTGCAAGAGCTGCTGGCAACCCAGTAAATGGCTCATCCTCCGTGGGAATATCAATGTCCTCTATGGGCTCCCCATCATCAGAATCAATCCCCGATAATGTGGATACTACCGCAGTCGATGTAGTCTCTGTCTCCATCCATGCAGAATACTCTGCAGAACAGTCTAGATGGCTAACAGAAAATGCAGCTACCTCACGCTGATCCCAACAGGCATACACCCTGGATTTGTCCTCTGTTGACAAATAACGAGAAGCCAAACGCTGACTCAATGACCCCTCAAAAGGATGGAAATCCTGGAACTGGTCAAACTGACACATCACGGCCAGTGGGTGGTAAGTAGTTATACCCCTCAAACCAGCTAGAGAGAGATAATACATGCCCGGTGCATGAGTGATGAAGTTGTAGGGTGAACAAAGCCCTGTACACGACAATACATCAAAAGGATCTCTAATCCCTGTCAGGAAATTGGACTAAGATGCAGGATCTGTACACTCCACAGGCTGAAAGGAGTACGACATGGCTATCTCATGGGTAAAACAATACCCGTGCCTTCGGAATGTACCAATCAGTCTCAAGTGTGAGATGAACCACACGTACAACATGACCGAACTACCTGTGAATACCCCTGCAGGGTAGGTGCTGCAATATATAGCCAACCTCAGCGTCTCTGCTACAATCATCGGTACAATGGTGTGACCCTCCCTGAGAGCTCTCACTGCCATAATGACGCCAATGTCTAGCTCATCCATGTACCGTGGCATGTATACATATGACAATACACACAGTAGCAGTACATCTACTCTGACCAAATGCCAATGATCCTCCGGCATGGTAAAATCCCCAGAATGCCGTGTATAGCTATCCTTTGAGCCAAATCTGTCCATCAGAAAACACTGGGATACTACGTGACCGGATGTGATCTCATCCTGCACAACTCTACGTCTCAGCCTGGTTAGGGTCGTGAACTGTCGGCTTATGTCGCCAATAGCCATTCACGCGCAAAGTGCATCTCGATGGCGCGTCTGCAAGTCGCCGTCGCGTACTCCTCCAAAGTAGGAGTCAACTCATGGATACCAAATAGGAAAACCTGCTTTTCTGGTATCCAATGCTCTAGCATACCCTCTATGAAGCATGCGAGAACCTGAAACATCAAGAGAGTCATAGTATGTTGCAATAAATGATCTACAGTCACCCTATCTGAAGGTGACATACTATCATACCACAATCTCAGACGGGATGCCACCAATACTGGTGGGGTATGATCAATACGACTAACTGTCGAAGAAGACATCTGTACGGGCCGTGTCATAAGACCATCCAGGGGTCAATGCTGAATATCTCTAGACATACATATATATGCATAACATAATACATGCATGATCAATAATAGATGGTAATATGATGTAAGGAATAACAGTATATACATTCCTAAGTAAATCATCATCTGATACATCTCTGTACAGCTAAGAATACAGGGAAATGGGGCACAAACGCCCAGCTACTAACAGAGGCCTATCAAAAGATATAGCAAGAATGGGGCACAGCCACCCAGTGTTTAACAGAGGCCTATCAAAAGATATAACGAGAATATACATTAGAAGAAGACAATGGTGTCAATGTCTAAATCATCAATCCTGTCCACCTGATGTAACTCCTCCTGAGTCACTGGATCTCCATCCACGGGGATATCAGGCCTATACAATGGAGGATCTGCACCGACAAAGCCATATGGGTCATCTGAGGAGCCAGCTCTTGAGCTGAAAGGATCAAAAGTATCTGCCTCTGCCGGATCTCTGCCCAAGTACCGGATAAAGAAATGTGTGCGGTCCAACTACCGGGTCAAACTGTCAATCTATGTCAAGTGAGTAGGATCTCTGACACAGGCCATCCAATTCGTCATCATCACGGATCCAGGAACCATATCCCCCACAAACTGCGTGGAGCGGGTCTGGGCTCCGATGGTACAAGGGGGACCACCAATGCTGGAATGTAGCCTGGGTATATGGACCCTCTGACTGTGAACAGGCCAATAACGCCTGACATGAGGCAAGATCGGTATACGAATCTCTCTTGTGGTGCTCCTAATAGCACACTCTCCTAAATAGAGCTCCCATCCTCCATCTATAAAGATAGAAATCCTATGGGTGGAAATCACATACTCGACACCAGTCGGGTATCCATCCTCAAAACCGATAGCCAAGTGCTCCCCATAATAAAGAATCCACGTAATGGCATCAGCTGTCAATAACTCCAGCTATAGGCGACAATGAGTGAAACCCTCAGCTACAAGGACCTCCGCCGGTATGGAATGCTGCCATCGCCGTCCTCGTGGATAGGTCTCCAAGCCTAACATACTCACAGAACGTAAACATGGGAGCCTCTCATAGGCCCAGAACTGCCAACATAAAGGCAAACATCTGTTGTCAGTCAACACTCTTAACATGTACATGGGAAATTACAAGAGAAATACTCACCAGCAAAAATGGGTAAAATCCTAGCCAAGCCTCCATCAAGCCCTGCAAAGGCATGCGCATTCCCCTGAGGAAATAGGCGAAGGTGTAGGAACCCCAGTCATACTCTTCGATACGATCCACATATCATGTGGCGCTCACCAAAGTGAATGACACAGTAGAAGAGTTATCAACTATGAAGTAGCCCCTAATGATCATCAGGAATAATCGTCGAAGAATGCGATCTCTGACTCTCACATCATCGGGTATGGGCTCACTCAACAGCCTGCTTATAGCATCTATGCTCAATGGACCTGTACGAACGGTCCTGCCCTTAAGCGCCTCAACCGGAACTCCTAGCAAGGATCGAACGGCAGTCGGGGTAATATATGTCATACATGGTAGGGGATCCCCTCCAAACTCCATACCGGTGATAAATTGCCAATCCATCAGCGTCATCATCACCTCACAGTCCAACAAATGGAGAGACTGAGTGCAGGTGAAACCATTTCGAGACAATATCCCCGAGGTAACTTGTGGACAACGACGGGAAGGATGGAAAGAAAGCTCCAAGCCCTGACCATGCACAATCGCTCTATAATCGGGATGCAGAGCTCGGTATGTGGAGTGAATCTTTGAAACCATTCACTCTAGGATGTGTAAGCCCAGGGAACCTACATCACAAAGCAGATCAACATCAGAATCCTTTACTCCTCATCAATAGGAAAAAGGGGAAGATCAAAATCTAGCTTTTACCTCATTTGCGTGCAAATAAATCGAGGGATGTTTACTCAGATCACCCAGTAACTATGGGATTATCACCTGGATACCTGGGAAATCCCTACGAGGAACATGTGCAGCAGGAGTAGGGTCAGCAACTGGAACATCCTCCTCCTCGTCCTGAACGTCTAGCATATCAACCTGGACATGACGTATCACCGCCTCCGCCAAACGAAGAGGCTATCTAACAGAACGGGGTCGAGGCACTTCAGAAGCCCTCCTCCGTACACTTGAAGTGGTCCTGCGGGAACTACTCGGCTGATCCGGATCCATATATATGGACAACAAGTCTCCAAATCACCTCAGAAAGGGTGTGGTAAATTCTAACCTGGAGCTTTTCAAAATGCAGTTTTATAACTACATGCATGCATGCATTATTTTAATAGTAGAGTTAAAAATGCATGACTACCCAATGCCTACGTTTTGAAAATTTTTTGACATAGTCCCCTTTGTAAATAGGACTATCCACATGCACATAGGCATGACTAGGTGGCCATTCAGTAGCACACCTACCCACAGTCATAAACATCATACATGCATTAATACATCACAGTAAAAAATTTGTAAGGGTAGCCTAATTACCAGGATTATTTTGCTTTTTCACCTTCGCTCATTTGTCCTCAAATAGGATAAGAAATAGCAAAAAAAGGTGTCAATTTGACTGTGTCAAAAGTCGAATTTTTTTCACATCATTATGTTCAGCATGGTTTAATACTAACATTTACTATGTTGAATATTTTTTATCACATTATATAAGCATGCATATTCACTACTATGTGTTTAGATGCATTTCATATCATAAGTCATTTTCCAACGGATAAAAACTAGAAAAAAAGACATGCATACGTTACCAGGACAGTGTAGAACACTTGTACGATGACAGAATTTGCAGAAAAATGCCTGAATCAGCAAATCTAAAGAAGAGCTCTCGGATTTCCTTTGCGGCACAATATGAAAATGACTTATGAAAGCAACGGACAGCTTAAATCTACCCACGGCTGGCCATAGGTGTGCCTGCAGCTACCACAGGTGTACTTGTGGCTCCCTTGGGTGGGGCCCACCCCTCCGGCTTAGTCCAGTTCGAGTTGTAAAGGAGTTCTCATAAGCTAAAAAGGCCAAATCAGGAATAAAATGCTAAGCGATTGAGTAAAATAGCCTGAAATCCTGGTTTTCACGGGTCAAGTTGTGGCTTTACATATCATTCATTGGTATTCGCCTAAACACAGGGTAAACTATACCAATGATCTCAGCTATTGCAAACTACATTCGGCAATACCTCACGAAGGTCCGATGCCATTAATGCAGGGTCGTAACCCTAAAATATTTTCCCCAACGGGTTTTCATACAATCCATCCGTTGATGCACATGTCAACGAAGGTCAAGCAGCCTTGACATTATCCTCAGCAGGGATCCATCCATTGATGCACATGTCAATGAAGGTCAGGCAACCCCGACAACACCGACTGTTGGCAGTAACTCCAACAGAGCAGTGGAAAGACCTGGCGGTACAAACCAGGGAAGAAAATCCTCATCGATGAGGACCGATGATGGAATATGTTATACACATCCTCAAACATACAAAGCTCTATCCCCATAGAATCTCTTGTACATGAGAGATGCATTTTCAATATGAAGTCTATATCAAGGATTAAGGACTTTGGTGATAACCCCAACGTCAACATCCTAGAAGATCCTGAGAGCATTGGATTTTAAGTCCAAGACAGTTCATCAGGGTTGTCAGTAATAACTGTCAACACCGGTAGAAGTTAAGGGGAGCCGGCAATCATCCCACCATGTTGGAAAACAATCCAACAAAACCACATACATTCGCATCATGTTGTTGTACATGGCATCATGATCATCTTGTTGCATTTTGATAAGTGGGATTTATACCCATGAACCGGATACTTTATGACTTAAATAATTGCCTGAATTTGTTGATTTTATATAGTTTTATATGATTATAGTGTTATTACGCTTAACTGATGCAATGCAGGGCTTAATAGGTCTTTTCCAAGCTTTCGGGGATAAATCGAACATTTCAAATACACTGGCACCGCAGCGCCAATGCCCAGTGTTATTCTCATGCCGCGGTGCCATCCCCCTGTCCAGTTGACATCATCATGGCGCTGCAAAGCCACTAATACCTCTTTGGCTCACGCTACAGCGCGAGCTCCGTGTCTTTCATACTAATGTGGCGCTGCAGCGCCAACCACATGTTATTTGTCCACGCCGCGGCGCCACCTCCGGTGCCCAGGCAGAGAAGGCCTTGGTTTGACCTAGCAAAGGACAGAGACGGATACATATCTGATATCTGAGATCTCTTCTTAGAAAACAATATAGCTTTTCTTCTTATATATTTTCTTTTTCTAGCTCTTATATAAATGTCTATAAATATAGATGAGGTAGATTAGGGAGAAGTTTGGTAACCGAAGATTATTATGCGAGTGCATTTTATGCTCCATCTCAATATCAGTCCTGCGTTTATGGGCGAATGCATTTTACGCTCCATCTCGACCCACCGCAAGACTTTCGATATTCAATCTTCTTATCTTTTTTTATATATATCAACATGCACGAATCCAAGATCCAAAACTGTATAAACGTCTAAGTCTTTTATTACCTTGTAAAAATGAAAGTTTATAAGAGTGAACAACTCTCAAAGCAATAAACACGCAAACTAAATTCAAAAAATAACTAGTTGACACAGTTGGTCGGTGTTTGCTAGAAGGATGGATCAATAACAATCTCAACTTATCAACTAACAAACCCCTAGTTCATACATGCTTGACACGACTCTAAGAGAGACATACTCAATGCGCTTGTCATAGCTACAATCAAAAATTAATAATGTATAACACCCTTGCTTAATAGAAGCTCAAAATAGGGTAAAAAGGCCATTAACATGGCACAAGCATATCAATCTGTATAAGCCCCAAAAAGATGGCTATAAACCACAAACATGCTAATTATAATCAAGCATTAATAAATAATAACCAAATAGAGTTTATGGCATCCATAATAATAAGAATTCAAAACATAATCCCGCAGTTCAAAACGACTGCACCACAATACTGCAAATGAACAAAAAAACAAAGTACTAAATATTCAACCTAACATGGCATTTGACAAAAATAAACAGATAATAACCCTAACACCCCCAAACTTAAGGTTTGTAATGCCCTCATTGCTAAACATATAACAATTGATACAAGAGGGGTTCCCTGAAGATCGCTCACTCAGCAGCAGCATCGTCCTCATCAGCTTCGGCGTTCGGTGGTGGTGGAGGGTATGGTGGGAATACAAGAGGCTCCGGGAACTAGTATAGCGTGAATTCAGCATTCTCGCCACAATAGTTGGTGTAAATGCTCTGCATGGTGTTCACCACCACTGCATCGCATAGCAATGTCTCGCCTCACGCCATCGCAGAATGTGCCTCTCACGCCTCTCGAGCCTCCAGATCGTGATTTTGATGCAGCAGGGTGAGGGATGCCATGATGTCGGCTAGTAGTTCCTGTGTAGCTGGTCCGGCTTCTGGATCGACGTCTAGAGGGTGCTAGGGCTCGGCCTCTGCTGTGGGAGGTGGCACAGTAGGTGGTCCATATCCTTTGCCTCTGACATGTGATTTAGCCCCGTCCCACACAATGTTGCGGGTGATGGTCGGATGGTCAACGACTGCCATGGGTGGCAAGGCTATCTCCTCTGGCCCCCACTGAATACCTGTTTGCTTGAACAAGTGGGTGATCAGTGATGTGGAAGTCCTGCAGCGATGTTGCTCTTGATTGCCTTCAGAATGGAGTCGTGAATAAGCACTCCAATATCTACATGCAGACCCGTGATAATGGTGAATAGCAGAATTGCCCTATCTTTCATCACGTCGCTCAGATGACGGGTCAGGATCATGTTGGCACAAATGAAGCTGAACCACGCCTTCCCGTAGCAACTGAGTGCTGAAGACGGGAAACTGGTCTTTTCTCTCGTGTAGTCATTTTTCTTCCACTTAGTCTCGGGCTTGCAGAGTCTCTAATGATATCCTCGAGGTCGTAGCTGTGGAGTCTCAGCTCCAGATAGTCCCTGCCCTGATAATTGGGTACCGCAAACAGTTCATTTATGGCTTGGCTTCCAAAAGCCACTAACTTCCCCTGAACATGGACAACAGCAAGGACTTCAGGATTGGCATTGGCGTAAAACTCCTGAACCACTGATACGATAGCTGACCTAGGTGGTTTGGTAAAGTGGATCCAGTTGTGCTCAAGTATCATGGTGGTCAGCTCACCATCCTTCTTGTCCGGCCTGAACCTCTGCTCAGGAATCAAATTTCGTGCGCCAAATAAACTTTTGTACCTTTTCTATGCTTCCTCATTGATGAACTTCGTGTTGTCCTAAGTCGGTGGTGGTGCCGCGGACGACGATCCTCCCATACTAAGGTGTTGCCTCTTTTGTGCCATGTCAAAAATCGTAGTTGGTTTGACGCAAAAGCAGACCCTAAGCAGTGTCAAAATTATGTATAAACTACCCTTTAAGCATAGACAGCAAATCCCCAATGCAAACCGAGTGAATTTAAGCCAAAACAGTCCAACTTTTCTCTCAGGCAAACTATCGAACACCTTGTGTGCGCTCGGAAAACTAAACTTGGACAGCCTTTGTTTGAAAATGCTTAAACCAGATTTCCGTCAGTGGAAATCAAACAAATACACAACAAGAATTTCCTTAATCCACACAATTATTTCAAAATAAGTAAGGGCAGACCCAATTACCTAAATGGAGAAGAGTAGCAATCCTTGGGATCCTTAGATGTGTGATGGATTAGAGACTGAATTCGTGTGTTGGTGAACTTGGAGCAGCAATCGCCTAATGAGTGATCTTGCTGGTAGGGAGAAGGTTGTTTCGTGTTGTTATTTAATGAGAAGATGGAGAGGTTCAGTCCAAAGGTGTGGTTACATAGGGCAACAAGTAACTGCTGATAGAATATTTAAGCAACTAGACGCTGCCATCGCTTGTGAAGGGGCCTGGCCTTCGTTTAAGGCGTGCGGCGATTTATTTAATGAAAGAGGGCTCGAAGCATGGTGGCGCTACTGCCGCGAGATGCCCTGGTCTAGTTTAGGTCATAAAGACGTAATTAGCAATATGCTAGACTTAAGGCACGGCACATGCGCATGGCCTTGCCTTTATTTCTTGGCACTGCGGCGCGAACCATGAAAATTGGATTTTAAGCATGGAAATGCATGCACATGAAAGTTATGGTGTATATATGATGAGCCATGCCGATCCTTGTATTTTATTTTCTCCCTACAAAAAAACTAACCCATGTTTTAGCCAGCATAAAAAATACATAAATTTATATATCTCTATTAACCCACATACTAACTAGCTTAACTATACTACTATATATAAAATAGCAACACGTCTATCCCTGCAATGGTTGCAGACAATGCCTCTGAGGAAGAGATTGCTACTTTTAGAAAGTGGTAAGATGATGCACAGTTGGCTCAATGCATCAAGCTTGCATCCATAAGTAACGAGCTTCTGTGTCAGCATGAAACTATGGATGCTCCTACTATACTCCTGCACATCAAATAGTTGATGGTGAGAAAAGTAGGACTAATAGATATCAGACATCTAAGGAGCTCTTCCGATCTAGAATGACCAACGACACTACAGTACAGACACATGTCCTAAACATGATCAATTTGATTGAACAATTAGGACAACAGGTTTTGTCATGGATGAGAGTTGAGCCAAGATTTTATCTTGCACTCACTCCCAGACTCCTTTCACAATTGTTGTGAATTTTTCATATAAACAAGCTAGATATCAGCCTCGCTGATTTGCTTAATATGTTAAAAAATGTTGAGAGTCACTTTCCAACTAAGAAAGACCAAGTCTTACTGGTAGGGGCCAAAGGATCTTCTGAAAAGAAGAATGATTCTAAGAAGGTAAGTAGAAAAAGGCAAAAATAATGGATATAAGAACAAAACTGATACGGATAGCAAAGGAGTTTGCTTCCACTGTAATAAGCCTGGACACTAGAAAGAAACTGCAAGAAGCATTTTGCAGAGGCCAACCAAAAGAAGCTTAGTGAAGTTTTGATTACAAATATAGTTTTGTTCATGATTGAAATAAATTTTTCTTTAAGTCAAGGATCTACCTTGGGTATTGGAAACCGACTTTGGTTATTATAAATATAGATTTATGAAGGGACCAAGCAGAAGTAGAAAGCTAAACAAAGGATAACTATTCCTATGTCTGGTAAATGAAGCAAAGGTTGCTGCATTAGCCATAGAAAGTTATAGTTTATTATTGCCTACAGGCAAATCTATTAAGTCAATAAGTTGTTATTGTATTCCAGTTCTCGCTAGAAACATTATTTCCATTTTGTTGTTGGACAATGAAATCTTTGGTATTATATTTAAGAACAATTGTTGTTCTATTTATAATAATAATGTTTTGTATAGAACTGGAATATCACTTAATGGATTTTGTATACTTGACTTACATGAAAATAATTTTGCATATTGAACAAATTAGTATAAGAAAATGAAATGATCATTCAAAGAGTTGAATGTGTGTATTTACTGAAATACAATTGTGAATTATTTGAAAGGATCAAAGAATTCAGAAATGAAACAAATTGGCAAAGTATTAAGATTCTTTGATTAGATCAAGGAATAAATACTTATGCAATAATTTTCTAGATCATCTCAAATGGTTTTCTCATAATGGACGCCTCTTGATACGCAATAATTGATTGGTGTATCTGAAAGGAAAAATCGTACCTTGTTGGACATGGTGTGGTCCATAATGATTTTAAAGACATTCCAATATCTTTCTGGGATAATGTCCTAGAAATGGATGCATATGTACGAAAACGTAACCTCAAAATCCGGCCACAAGACTCCATAAAAGTTATGGAGAGGAAGGACTCCTAATCTTAAGTATGTTAAAATAAGGGGTTGTCCAACTTATGTGAAAAGGTTTCAAAGGATAAGTTTCGGACAAGATTTGACAAGTAAAGATTTGTGGGACATCCTAAAGTAAGTTTAGGATATATGTTCTATAATCCTACTTAGCAAAAGGTATTTGTTGTGAAACACGCTACCTTCTAAGATAAAGGTGTTTATCATTGAAGGGGCTAGTGGGAGGATAATAGATCTTGAAGAGTTCAAGAACCACAAAACACTATAAGTCAAATAAGAGGAACCTGTAGATAGACCTATTGTACCACAAATGAATCGTAAATCTGGAATAGTACCAAAGATACCTAGGAGGTATGGATTCATCATAGATGATGATGATGAGGTACACATCATAGAAGATGATGAACCAGTTACATACGATGAGCTACGAGTTGTAGACACTCAGAAAAATGAATTGAAGCAAGTTTCTCAAATATATAACATTCGTTTTGATGAGACTGTGACAACCCGAATTTTTATAAGTTATTAAAATAGGAATTTAATAATTAAAATTTTTATTATGAGATGTTTTGAATTTGAGTATGTATATATATATATATATATATATATATATATATATATATATATATTGGGAAAGTGAGGTTTAATAGTTAAGTTAACTATTCAAGAAATTAAATGAATTTGGTAAATATTTTAAATATTTATTGAATTAAATAAATATTTTAAATAATTTATTTATTGAGAAAAAAAAAATAATTTATGAAATTATGGTATAATAATTTAGTTACGTGTGTATGATAATTAAATTAATGCAAGGGTAAATTTTATTCTTTGAAGATTTAATTTAATGAATTAATTAAATTAAATGAGTTGTTTAATATGAAAGAAAATAAGTATATTAAATAAAGTAATGTTTAAATCTAATTTATTAATTAAATTAGATATATATAATTATTTATTAATTATAAGTATAATTATAATAAGATTATTATTATTATTATTATAAGTTATTTAAATTAACTAAAGGTGTGATACATGAAACTATATAATATAATATTATTAAAATAATCCAGTTTGGGAGAATTGGTGTGTGGCCAAACAAGGTCTTGTGGCCTTTGGTTTATGTAACTGACGTCTTTTTATTATTTTTAACTGATAGAGTAAGAATTAAACCATATCAGGTTATTTTTTTTCTTTTGCGTCTTATTTCTCTCCTAAGGACTAAAAGCAGAGAGTTAGGAGAGAAGAAGAAACACAGAGGGTTTAGAAAGAGGGAGAGCTTGGTGAGAAGAGAGAATTGCAGAGATTGCTAAGAGAACAAAAAGGGTTTCTAACACTTTGCTAAATCAAGGTAAATTGCTTCTAAGTTGTATATTTTGATTTCTTAGTGATTATCCATTGTAAATTGATAGTTGTGTTGGATTGATATATATACTTGCAAGTAGGGGGTTTATACTCTGTTAATCATCACATGTGAGCGTTGTTTGATGATAAAAATCCATGTAAATTGATCTGTAGGAAGAAAAGTATATAACAGTGTTTATACATGAAAATTGGATTTAGAAAGTACAAAATTTTATGCCCTATATATGTTATAATCTGTAAATTGAGGTTGGATTATGTTAATATGAGAAGAAACGAAAGCGGCGTAGTTTAAATCATGTTAAACTAGTAACGAAGTCGTGGCGATCAAATTCGTTAAATATGTTTAAAACATGAAAATAGAGTATGAACATGTGTTTTGGGTCAAATTTTAGGTTGGTTAATGTTTTTATAAATTGTTAGAATTCTAGTATGTTGTACTTCTATGAATTACGAATCCATAGAATCGAAAACGGACTAATTTGGATGTGTATAACTCAAGTTATGAAGATTAGTAGGAGAAAAGGGTCAAAAATCTCAAAACATTGTAATTTGGGTGAAGTTTGAACAGAAGCGCGCTTGGTTGCTTAAGCACCGGGTGCGCTACCCAAGATCATGGATGCGCGCCCAGGTCTTTAGATGCTATGATGCACGCACGAAAAGGGGAGCCACGCACCCATGTGTGCTAATCAGGACTACCTTGACCTATTTTGGTAAAATAGTCATAACCTTTTCATACAAACTTCAATTGAGGTGATTCAAGATGATCCGGAACGAGGACGAATAGACCTACAACTTTTATTCTTTAAGTTTTTCAATTTGAGGTTGGTAACAGGGGTCAAAATGGTCATTTGTAGGACTATTGTGTTTTCGGGGACAATCAGAGGGCGTCAGGCATGTACGTATGCAAGTTTAGTATTCTTGACGATAAAAGATGTTGTTCTAAGTTAGAACATGAATATTATGAAGTATAATGATGCTTAACATTAATAAATGATGTATTAGATAAGTTGTATACGCATACTAAGCACACACAAGAGAGACAAATTGGGGTAGTGATTTAATAAACGTCAAACGTGATAAATGATAAGTGATAATGAACGTAAAAAGTGTTTTAAATCAAATGAAATGGATATTATAAGATATTGAATAGTGTTAATATAAAACCAATAAGTGGTCCTAGCAAGACTTAAACATTTGAATGAACTTCAAATATGAAATACAGTGAAATCTAAGTTGAAAGTTAACACAATCAAATTGAACATTGTGTATTTATGAAGTAAAGATTGAAGTTGATGGATACCTGGATATTCTAAATCTACTAGCTATGCTAGACTTTCGAAATTTATTGACTTCGTGCTGATGTTTGCACTTTTATTTTCTTGAAAAATATTGGATCAAATGATGAATCCAATGAGTTTTAAAAATAATACTGTTATTCGTATGTCTATGCTAATTGCTTCGGCTAGACAAAAATAATTTGAAATATATCAAAATGTATTTTTATATCATCAATGTGTCAGAACCTGGTGCAGAGATGAAAAACAAACCGATGGAGTCATCAATGGAGTATTATTTAGTGTTGGATGTGATCTAAGGATCGTCAGCCCACTATGGTATGACGTAGTATGATAAAATCACCAAATGACGGAATCCTCAAACGGACTGTAAATACAGTGCGGTATCATGACGTCATAAAAAGGATTTTTAAGATTTTTTTAAGATATGAGAATATATATATATATATATATATATGTATATGTATATTTCGATTGATGTCCGAATTGTTGTAGAAGTCTATGTTATTTGATTCAGCTAGACAATTATTGAAAGATTTTCATGAAATTCAAGCGTTTCTTTAAAAGTTATGCCAAACCAAATTGTTTTGGTGCGGATTCAGATGTTGAAAAGCTGAGATGAACAACCCTTTTATAGGGGATTACGCGGAGGCGTTTAGATGTTTGTGCACAATACATTGTACGAAGGGCTGATCCCCCTAAGTACGAGGAGTCCCTATAGTCTTATGACTGTTAAAATTTAAGTTGAAAGATTACTTATAACTATGGATATACGCATATCGTTTAAATGTTTGTGCACAATACATCGTACGAATGGCTTAACACCCTAAGTATGGGAGTCCCTATAGTCTATTGGCTGTTAAGGTTTAAGTTAAAAGAGTACTTATAACCATGGACGTAGTTCAAGGTCTTATGACCCTCAGCATGATTTGGAATCTTTTAAATTTCTGTTATTCATATCGCTTCCCAATTATTGAGCAATTGTGGAAGATTCTTATTATTCTGAAAGGTGAAAGTGGAAAGAATGAGGAAATTAAGCAAAACATAATAATTTTAAGAAAGAATTGAAACTCCAGAAAGAGGAGAAATGTGAAACTCTTAGAAGAGGAAGAGGTGAGGAATATGATGATCTTAGAAAGATCCTTAGAGAAAGAATTTAGTTGCAGAACCTAATGAATAAATAGATATCAACATTAAATCTATTTTGATAAATGGAATGAATGAATAAAGTATTAACGCAAAAATCTATTTTGATAAATTGAATGAATAAAGATTAATAAATAAAATTTCGAGGACGAAATTCTTAGAAGAAAGGGTGAATGTAATATCCCGAGTGTTTATGATAACGATCCTTAGTAAAAGAAATGAATGGGTTAAAGAATATATAATATTTGATATATGACTGTGTTTAATTGAAGGTTAAGTAATAAAACCTAAAAGTTGTTGAAGAAATGAATGAAGTATATATATATGTAAAACTTTTTGCTAAGTTAACGTGTTGAAGTTATTAAACGATAATTGTGAAAGAGATTTTGTGAATATCTTAGTAAGGTAGAGTTTCGGTGATTCCGAGGACGGAATCCTTATAAAGAGTGAAGGATGTGACAACTCGAATTTTTATAAGTTATTAAAATAGGAATTTAATAAATAAAATTTTTATTATGAGATGTTTTGAGTTTGAGTATGTATATATACGTGCTATATATTTTTGAAATATGTGATCTGGTGTGAAGATATATATATATATATATATATATATATATATATATATTGGAAAATGAGGTTTAATAGTTAAGTTAACTATTGAAGAAATTAAATGAATTTGGTAATTATTTTAAATATTTATTGAATTAAATAGATATTTTAAATAATTTATTTATTGAGAAAAATAAATAATTTATAAAATTGTGGTATAATAATTTAGTTACGTGTGTATGATAATTAAATTAAAGCAAAGGTAAATTTTATTCTTTGAAGATTTAATTTAATGAATTAATTAAATTAAATGAGTTGTTTAATATGAAAGAAAATAAGTATATTAAATAAAGTAATGTTTAAATCTAATTTATTAATTAAATTAGATATATGTAATTATTTATTTATTTATTAATTATAATAAGATTATAATTATTATTATTATAAGTTATTTAAATTAACTAAAGGTGTGACACATGAAACTATATAATATAATATTATTAAAATAATCCAGTTTGGGGAATTGGTGTGTGGCCAAACAAGGCCTTGTGGCCTTTGGTTTATGTAACTGACGTCTTTTTTTTTTTTTTTTAACTGATAGAGTAAGTGGGAATTAAGCCATATCAGGTTTTTTTTTTTTCACGCGTCTTATTTCTCTCCTAAGGCCCAAGAAGAGAGAGTTGGGAGAGAAGAAGAAAAACAGAGAGGGTTTAGAAAGAGGGAGAGCTTGGTGAGAAGAGAGAATTACAGAGATTGCTAAGAGAACAAGAAGGGTTTCTAACACTTTGCTAAATCAAGGTAAATTGCTTCTAAGTTGTATATTTTGATTTCTTAGTGATTATCCATTGTAAATTGATAGTTATGTTGGATTGATATATATACTTGCAAGTAGGGTTTATACTCTGTTAATCATCATATTTGAGTGTTGTTTGATGATAAAAATCCATGTAAATTGGTTTTTAGGAAGAAACATATATAACAGTGTTTATACATGAAAATTGGCTTTAGAAAGTACAAAAGTTTATGCCCTATATGTGTTATAATCTATAAATTGAGGTTGGATTATGTTAATATGAGAAGAAACGAAAGCCGCGTAGTTTAAATCATGTTAATCGGTTAAGTAATGAAGTCGTGTGGCCATCAAATTCACTAAATGTGTTTAAAACATGAAAATAGAGTATGAATATCTGTTTTGCGTCAAATTTTAGGTTGGTTAATGTTTTTATAAATTGTTAGAATTCTAGTATGTTGTACTTCTATGAATTAGGAATCCATAGAATCGAAAACGGACTAATTTGGATGTGTATAACTCAAGTTATAAAGATTAGTAGGATAAAAGGGTCAAAAATCGCAAAAACACTCATATCTGGCAAAAGCCTAGCGGCCAAGGCTAATGCCGGTAGATGGCTTGATGGCACGGCGCTGGAAAAGGGCGCTAAGCGGCGCCCCATGTGTGCTAACTTAGACTACTTTAACCTGTTTTGGTAAAACAGACATAACTGTTTCATACGAACTTCGATTGAGGTGATTCAAGATGATCCGGAACGAGGACGAATAGACCTACAACTTTTATTCTTTAAGTTTTTCAATTTGAGGTCGGTAACAGGGGTCAAAATGGTCATTTGTAGGACTGTTGTGTTTTCGAGGACAATCGAAGGGCGTCGGGCATGCACGTATGCAAGTGTAGTGCTCTTGACGATAAAAGATGTTCTAAGTTATAGAACATGAATATTATAAAGTATAATGATGTTTAATATTAATAAATGATGTATTAGATAAGTTGTATACGCATACTAAGCACACACAAGAGAGACAAATTGGGCGTGTGACGAATAAACGTCGAAACGCCGTGATAAGTGATAATGAACGTAAAAAGTGTTTTAAATCAAATGAAATGGATATTATAAGATATTGAATAGTGTTAATATAAAACCAATAAGTGGTCCTAGCAAGACTTAAACATTTGAATGAACTTCAAATATGAAATAAGTGAGATCTAAGTTGAAAGTTAACACAATAAAATTGAACATTGTGTATTTATGATAAGAAGGGTTATGAGACGTAGAGTAAAGTTTACATTACAACTACTATGCGCGCTATGTGACTAATAGTTAATGTGAATGATTATATAATTGTGTAGGCACGTGAAGTGCAGAGATATACGTAAGTCGTTAAACCTGTTATTGGTAAACAACGATCAAGGCAAGTCTTTCGGTTCCTATTTGCTATGTGAACTTGATGATTAATCTATTTTAAATCTTTATTGCAAAGAGCATGATGTGTTATATATATGTTGAAAATATAAAATGTTAAAGTCAATTTATGCCTATGTTGATTGATTAAAGCATGTTGATTGAGTAAGGACTCAATCTTTATACATGTTATATGAACTGTAGCATGTATGTTATATGTTGAGCATGTTATTATGTGCTATGTGATGCATGAAAACTGTTAGATTTTGCTGGGCTGTCGAGCTCAACCTTGCAAATAACCACTTTTGCAGGTTCAAGATTCAAGGTAAAGTTATGTGTTACTTGAAAGACATGAATCAGATATGATACTTGAAGATTTATACACTTTGGTTGTGTTATTATTATTTGAACCATGTTTAAGGTTTCGAATAATGTATTAATGTTGGATTGTAATATTGTTTTGCAATGTAAACTATTGTAGTATTAAAAATAATTCTGAGATATTTAGATGTAAAGGTTGAAAGTTCTGGGAACGTGAGTAGTTTGTAATAGAAAATTTTAATTATTCCGCAAATTTCAATGGTTGTATTATCGTTTAATGATGAAAAATTAGAGGTTTAATGTGTTATTAACGACCGAGGTCGATAATTAAATTGTATGAATTTTGGGGTCGTTACAGTTGATATCAAAGATGTAGGTTATAAACCTTAGGTAGGAGTATCGTAGGCTATAACCTTAGAAAAGGAAAGAAATATTATGACTAAGATAATGCGTAATAAATTATCCTTAGCCTTCAATAAAAGATAACAACCGATAGAATACAATAGACAACAAGTTTTAGATCAACAATCGCAATGAATAAGCAATCCATTGTAAGAGTCAAGTAGAGCATAATATCTACTATCTTCTATAGATTTAAAAGTTTATCATCAATATTTATCCTCTGTAATACTCATCAACAGCTTCTTTATTATACCCAAGACAAAAGAACTTTCATCAATTGCCTTCACCGAACCACCAAAAGATGTTAGTTAAATTCACAATTCATATTTATAATAATGTGAATCAACAATTTCTCCTCGCCACAAAGGCTTAATAGAACATTTACTCAATATCCTTACCCCAAAGGCTAAAGATATTCAAATGTAATAACAATGATCATACTAATCAGCTTGTCTACCTTTGCACCACGCCAAAGATATTCAACTATAAAACCAATGGTCATGATCATACCAATCAATTGTCTCGTCAAAGTGCACTACTACCAAAGACATTCAATCGTTAACTAATGGTCATGATCCCGCTAATCACATCATCGAATTATCCATGCACTACTGCCAAGGATATTTCATTATTATCACCAAGTGGTTATGATCATGTCATACACCGTCCATCTTGCACCAAGCCAAAGCTATCAACTAATTATCAATTCATCTTTGCACTTATAAACCAAAGATGTAATAAATCATCTAAAGACGTAAGCCAAAGATATACAACTATAAAACCAATAATCAACAAATCCATCTTACGCACGTAAGCCAAAGATATACAAATCAGAAAAACAATAATAATCAAAAATCCATCTACGCACGCACGTAAGCCAAAAAAGATGACTTTCATCACAATATAAGCATGAGGATGATGACAATGATATAAGCATTAATCAAACGTAAATCAAGGATAAATATTAAAGACTTTAAATTTATCCAGAGTTTAAAAATATCCAAATTGTCAACATGATATCGCCAGGAGTAAAATTCAAGAATAATATTCATGTACCAAAAATAATTTGGATGTAAAAGAAATATATTTTTTTGGGTAAATAAGATTTCATGAATAAATCTCGTGAATAGTAACTCGTGAATAGTAACTCGTGAATAGTAACTCATGAATAGTAACTCATGAATAGTATCTGAATAGATTCAGATTCATATAAGATCAGATACATAAATAATGTCATATACATAAATAATGTCATATATACATGAATAGTGTCATATACATGAATAGTGTCGATACGTGAATAAGAAACCCCACACAAAAAGATAAAGTTTCACAATAAAATCCATATCAATATTTATAACACCTTAATCCAAATGTTATAAATCACTTAATAATCTCATAATCTAATATTATTAATATTACCACAATATTTTAATCATTTCTTAAACTTATAAACAATTTATTTTAATTGTTTACACTTTACTAATTAATGCATTTAATCATCCTAAAATGCCAAACTCATAAGATTTCATCACCAATAACCAAAACTCTCATCAAAAAAATCAGATATACCTTATATAGGATTCTCAAGCCATAAAATCCTATTTTCCAATTTTCTTACTTCACATAACATATTTAATTCATTTACTCATAACTAGTCCATTTTCATGAAAAATACCAAATCAAGACAAACAAATTTTTTTTCTCGGGATTTAGCGTAATATAGTCCCATATTGAAATATATATTTTTCTAAATTTTAAAATTCATTTACTATTTTTCATATGACTAAAACTATTAATATTTAGACATTTATCAAAATTGTACTTTTGTCCAAAAATTCCAAAATTTATTTACAGTGGTATATCGTTGTTATATAGATGTACTCCCAATAAAAATTTCACCAATTTTGAGTTAACCACAAGGAGTTATAAGGGTTTACTTTTTAAAATAGTCTTTTTCCCATAAAATTCATAACTCCTAATCTATACATCCAAAAATCGCCATTTTTGGACACAATCTAGAAAACTCATCAAATTATCATTTCAAATTTTTCCAAAATTTTGAGGGTCGAAAAATTATGAAACTCGCCTCGCGTAAAACCCCTTACTTACAATCAATTGAACGAAAAATAATATTCTTACTTAATATTGAATCTAAAATAATATTCCTTACTTAATATTAAAACTAATATAATGAATATTGAACGATAATAATATTCATATTAATACGAAAAAAATAATATCTCTTCGTAATATAAAAAATAATAACCCTTACCTCGTAAAGAAGACCGGATATCGGAGTAAAGGAAGAAGCACTTTCTTCTTCTCTTCTATTTCTTCTCTATAGCTTCTATCTCTATAATTGCTCTTGTGAGACTTAGTGAATTGGTGAGAAATGAAGGAAGAATGAGCTTCTATTTATAGGAAAATATAGTTTCAATAATTGCACATTTTGGGGCTCAAATATTACAAAGATAATACCTTTCTCTTTTTTCTTCATTTTAATTTAGTCCCGCAAGTATTATCAAACTTGCACCACCTCCCCTAATAGTAAATCATGTGAATCAATAGTAAATCATGTGACTCAATAGTTCTAAACATGTGAAAAAATTAATTATAGTATATAAGACCTTCATCTATACCTCCATTTTTAATTTAGTCATGCAAGTATTATCAATCTTGCACCAACTCCCCTAATAGTAAATCATGTGAATCAATAGTACACACATGTGAACACATAGTTATAAGCATGTGAATTAATAGCAATTAATTGCTCATTTATCCGATTAATTACCCGATTGGTCAATATAACTTCCACACATCAATTATTATCAAATAAATGTCGATTTTCACTAACACTAATAATTCCAACACAATGGAACTATCAATTTCATCTTTAATCAACACTAACTTATTCATCATTAATATTATAACTCACAATATTTAACAACCGTGTCGCTCCTGAGAAAGAGGGGCTTTCCGATAAGGATTTCTCCTTATCAACGCGCCGCAATTAGGTGACCAAACCTCTCCTCGATGTAACTTCTAGACATTGTCAATATTGCAAATAATAATATGAATAACTTTGTCGCCTCAATTATTGATTTAATAATATAATATATTATGCAGATGATATTGTGACAATAATTGAATCAATAATATGAGAGATATGATGCAACAATTATCGTAGTAATAATTGAGTATAATCGAAAGTGATTTTCACGTAAAGCATCAATAATCAATATACGCTGTGCTACTATGCAACCACGCGACACATATACTTTTTATCACCGATTATTTTATGACAACTTGCTTACTTTGAAAAATTTTCACATATCACCCTTAACTTTAACCTTTTATCAATTTAACCATTTACTAAATAGAATAATTATAAGAAAATTGAATACTTTTATTTCATAAAATTTGGGGTCTCACAATCTCCCTCCTTATGAAATTTTTCCCTCTAAATTTACATGCACTCGGTAGTTCAAGAGATGAGAATACTTGCTTTTTTTCTGATTGTACCTTCCTGTTATTTCCTCTCTATCATGATTTTCCCATTTTCATCTCCTCGTATTTTTATATCATTCTAGAATATAGTTTCAAAATAAGGGTTAATTGACATGCCACATATTATCCCTATAATCCTAATCGACCAATTAAATACCAAATAAACTTAGTAGGTCATACTAGCTAAGGAATTTCTCCGCTCTCCCTCCTAGTTCTTGTCTCACATCTCACCAGGATCATATCCCTAAGCTTTGATACCAAACCGATGACGCCCCAAAACAGTATACATCACCCATCTTGAGTCGCCAGATACATGGTACGTAACTCAACTACAAACTTAATTATACAACTGTCGTGTAAAAAATATACAAAAACATAGTCCGAGAGTTTAAACAAGAATATTGCCTTCTAGACAATATCCACACTCAATGGAGTCCTCATTATAATTATTATCACACTATTTTATAAAATAGTGAGGACTACTATAGCCAATTTATCGACCATCACTCCATTCCCCGACTCGTCCCTAGCCTATATTCTCATTTCCTCAAGAGAATAAATGAAAGAAAAGGGTGAGCTCAACTAGCCCAAGAAGAAATATTATGACTAAGATAATGAAGTAATAAATTATCCTTAGCCTTCAACAAAGATAACAACCGATAGAATACAATAGACAACAAGTTTTAGATCAACAACCGCAATTGAATAAGCAATCCATTGTAAGAGTCAAGTAGAGCATAATATCTACTATCTTCTATGATTTAAAAGTTTATCATCAATTTTATCCTCGTAATACTCATCAACAGCTTCTTTATTATACCCAAGACAAAAAGAACTTTCATCATTGCCTTCACCGAACCACCAAAGATTATAGTTAAATTCACAATTCATATTTATAATCATGTGAATCAACAATTTCTCCTTGCCACAAAGGCTTAATAGAACATTTACTCAATATCCTTACCCCAAAGGCTAAAGATATTCAAATGTAATAACAATGATCATACCAATCGCTTGTTATCTTTGCACCATCGCCAAAGATATTCAACTATAAAACCAATGGTCATGATCATACCAATCAATTGTTCGTCGCTGCACTACTACCAAAGACATTCAATCGTTAACTAATGGTCATGATCCCCGCCAATCACATCATCGAATTATCCATGCACTACGGCCAAGGATATTCATTATTATCACAAGTGGTTATGATCATGTCATACATGTCCATCTTTGCACCACGCGCCAAAGCTATCAATTATCATCATCTTTGCACTATATAACAAAGATCAATAATCAACAATTCATCTTAGCACGTAAGCCAAAGATATACAACTATAAAACCAATAATCAAAAATCCATCTTTGCACGTAAGCCAAAGATATACAACTATAAAACCAATAATCAACAAATCCATCTACGCACGTATTTCATACAAAAATGATTTCATTCATCATCACAATATAAGTATGAGGATGATGACAATGATATAAGCATTAATCAAACGTAAATCAAGGATAAATATTAAAGACTTTAAATTTATCCAGAGTTTTAAAATATCCAAATTGTCAACATGATATATAGTTTAAAAATATCCAAAGGAGGAGTAAAATTCAAGAATAATATTCATGTACCAAAAAATAATTTGGATGTAAAAAAAATATATTTTTGGGTAAATAGTAACTCGTGAATAGTAACTCGAATAATAAGAACTCATGAATAAGAACTCATGAATAGAATAGTAATAATCGAATTATGATATAGTACCGTGATATATAAATAATATAATAATATATATATAAATAATGTCATATATACATGAATAGTGTCATATACATGAATAGTGTCGATACGTGAATAGTAACCCCGACAAAAAAGATAAAGTTTCACAATAAAATCCATATCAATATTTATAACACCTTAATCCAAATGTTATAAATCACTTAATAATCTCATAATCTAATATTATTAATATTACCACAATATTTTAATCATTTTTAAACTTATAAACAATTTATTTTAATTGTTTACACTTTTACTAATTAATGCATTTAATCATCCTAAAATGCCAAACTCATAAGATTTCATCACCAATAACCAAAACTCTCATAAAAAATCAGATATACCTTATATAGGATTCTCAAGCCATAAAATCCTATTTTTCAATTTTCTTACTTCACATAACATATTTAATTCATTTACTCATAACTAGTCCATTTTCATGAAAAAAATACCAAATCAAGACAAACAAATTTTCTTTTCTCGGGATTTAGCGTAATATAGTCCCATATTGAATATATATTTTTCTCGTAATTTTTAAAATTCATTTACTATTTTTCATATGGACTAAAACCGCCAATAATATTTAGACATTTATCAAAAATTGTACTTTTGTCCAAAAATTCCAAAATTTACAGTGGTATATCGTTGTTATATAGATGTACTCCCAATAAAAATTTCACCAATTTTGAGTTAACCACAAGGAGTTATAAGGGTTTACTTTTTAAAATAGTTTTTTCCCATAAAATTCATAACTCCTAATCTATACATCCAAAAATCGCCATTTTTGGACACAATCTAGAAAACTCATCAAATTATCATTTCAAATTTTTCAGAATTTTTGAGGGTCAAAAAATTATGAAATCGCCTCAAGTAAACCCCTTACTTACAATCTATTGAACTAAAAATAATATTCCTTACTTAATATTGAACTAAAATAATATTCCTTACTTAATATTAAACTAATATAATGAATATTGAACGATAATAATATTCATATAATAATAAAAAAATAATATATCTTCGTAATATAAAAATATAAACCCTTACCTCGTAAGAAGATCAGATATCGAGTAAAGGAAGAAAAAGCATCACTCTTCTTCTTCTCTCTCTCTTCTCTCTATAGCTTCTATCTCTATAATTGCTCTTGTGAGACTTAGTGAATTGGTGAGAAATGAAGGAAGAATGAGCTTCTATTTATAGAAAATATAGTTTCAATAATTGCACATTTTGGGGCTCAAAATATTACAAAGATAATACCTTTCTCTTTTTTTCTTCATTTTTAATTTAGTCCCGCAAGTATTATCAAACTTGCACCACCTCCCCTAATAGTAAATCATGTGAATCAATAGTAAATCATGTGACTCAATAGTTCTAAACATGTGAAAAAATTAATTATTATAGATAAGACCTTCATCTATACCTCCATTTTTAATTTAGTCATGCAAGTATTATCAATCTTGCACCAACTCCCCTAATAGTAAATCATGTGAATCAATAGTACACACATGTGAACACATAGTTATAAGCATGTGAATTAATAGCAATTAATTGCTCATTTATCCTATTAATTACCCGATTGGTCAATATAACCTCCAGACATCAATTATTATCGAAATAAATGTCGATTTTCACTAACACTAATAATCCCAACACAATGGAACTATCAATTTCATCTTTAATCAACACTTAACTTATTCATCATTAATATTATAACTCACAATATTTAACAACCGTGTCGCTCCCTGTGAAAGAGGGGCTTTCCGATAAGGATTTCTCCTTATCGCGCCAAGCAATTAGATGACCAAACCTCTCCTCGATGTAACTTCTAGACATTGTCAATATTGCAAATAATAATATGAATAACTTTGTCGCCTCAATTATTGATTTAATAATATAATATATATGCATATGATATCGTGACAATAATTGAATCAATAATATGAGAGATATGATGCAACAATTATCGAAAGTAATAATTGAGTATAATCGAGTGACTTCTTTCATAAGCATCAATAATCAATACGTGCGTGCTACTATGCAACCACACGACATCTATACTTTTATCACCGATTATTTTATGACAACTTGCTTACTTTGAAAAAATTTCACATATCACCCTTTAACTTTTAACCTTTTATCAATTTAACCATTTACTAAATAGAATAATTATAAGAAAATTGAATACTTTTATTTCATAAAATTTGGGGTCTCACAATCTCCCTCCTTATGAAATTTCGCCTCAAAATTTACGCACTCGGTAGTTCAAGAGATGAGAATACCTTGCTTTCTTTTTGATTGTACCTTCCCTGTTATTTTCTCTCTATCATGATTTTCCCATTTCTCATCTCCTCGTATTTTATATCATTCTAGAATATAGTTTCAAAATAAGGGTTAATTGACATGCCACATATTATCCCTATATTCTCGATTCGACCAATTAAATACCAAATAAACTTAGGTAGGTCATACTAATGTAAGGAATTTCCTCGCCTCTCCCTCCTAGTTCTTGTCTCACATCTCTCACCAGGATCATATCCCTAAGCTTTGATACCAACCGTGACGCCCCAAAAACAGTATACATCACCCATCTTGAGTCGCCAGATACATGGTACATAACTCAACTACAAACTTAATTATACAACTGTCGTGCAAAATAATGCACAAAACATAGTCGAGAGTTTAAACAATAATATTGTCTTCTAGACAATATCCACACTCAATGGAGTCCTCATTATAATTATTATCACACTATTTTATAAAAATAGTGAGGACTACTAAAGCCCACCATCTCGACCATCACTCCATTCCCCGACTCGTCCCCAAGCCTATATTCTCATTTCTCAAGAGAACAAAATGAAAAAAAGGGTGAGCTCAACTAGCCCAAAGAAGAAATATTATGACTAAGATAATGCGTAATAAATTATCCTTAGCCTTCAACAAAGATAACAACCGATAGAATACAATAGACAACAAGTTTTAGATCAACAATCGCAATGAATAAGCAATCCATTTAAGAGTCAAAGAACATAATATCTACTATCTTCTATGATTTAAAAGTTTATCATCAATATTTATCCTCGTAATACTCATCAACAGCTTCTTTTATTATACCCAAGACAAATAGAACTATCATCAATTGCCTTCACCGAACCACCAAAGATTATAGTTAAATCCACAATTCATATTTATAATCATGTGAATCAACAATTTCTCCTTGCCACAAAGGCTTAATAGAACATTTACTCAATATCCTTACCCCAAAGGCTAAAGATATTCAAATGTAATAACAATGATCATACCAATCGCTTGTCTACCTTTGCACTACATCGCCAAAGATATTCAACTATAAAACCAATGGTCATGATCATACCAATCAATTGTCTGTCGCTGCACTACTACCAAAGACATTCAATCGTTAACTAATGGTCATGATCCCCGCTAATCACATCATCGAATTATCCATGCACCACTACGCCAAGGATATTCATTATTATCACCAAGTGGTTATGATCATGTCATACACATGTCCATCTTTGCAAAAGATATATATATCAATAAAAACAATAAATCATATTCATCTTCGCACGTAAGCCAAAGATATATAAACTATAAAACCAATAATCAACAGTCCATCTTTGCACGTAAGCCAAAGATATATACAATCATAAAACCAATAATCAACAAATCCATCTACGCACGTAAGCCAAAGATGACTTTCATCACAATATAAGCATGAGGATGATGACAATGATATAAGCATTAATCAAACGTAAATCAAGGATAAATATTAAAGACTTTAAATTTATCCAGAGTTTAAAAATATCCAAATTGTCAACACGATATCGCTTTCAGGAGTAAAATTCAAGAATAATATTCATGTACCAAAAATAATTTGGATGTAAAAAGAAATATATTTTTGGGTAAATAGTACTCGTGAATAAGAACTCGTGAATAAGAACTCATGAATAAGAACTCATGAATAGTAATAGTAAATGAATAGTAACTCATGAATAGTACTCAGATTCGCATATAGTATCGTATACATAAATAATGTCATATACGCAAATAATGTCATATACATGAATAGTGTCATATACGTGAATAGTGTCGATACGTGAATAAGAATCCCCAACACAAAAAGATAAAGTTTCACAATAAAATCCATATCAATATTTATAACACCTTAATCCAAATGTTATAAATCACTTAATAATCTCATAATCTAATATTATTAATATTACCACAATATTTTAATCATTTTTTAAACTTATAAATAATTTATTTTAATTGTTTACACTTTACTAATTAATGCATTTAATCATCCTAAAATGCCAAACTCATAAGATTTCATCACCAATAACCAAAACTCTCATCAAAAAATCAGATATACCTTATATAGGATTCTCAAGCCATAAAATCCTATTTTCCAATTTTCTTACTTCACATAACATATTTAATTCATTTACTCATAACTAGTCCATTTTCATGAAAAATACCAAATCAAGACAAACAAATTTTCTTTTTCTCTGGGATTTAGCGTAATATAGTCCCATATTGAATATATATTTTTCTCGTAATTTTAAAATTCATTTACTATTTTTCATATGGCTAAAATCGCTTAATATTTAGACATTTATCAAAATTGTACTTTTGTCCAAAAAATTCCAAAATTTATAGGTATATCATGTTATATAGATGTACTCCCAATAAAAATTTCACCAATTTTGGAGTTAACCACAAGGAGTTATAAGGGTTTACTTTTTAAAATAGTTTTTCCCATAAAATTCATAACTCCTAATCTATACATCCAAAAATCGCCATTTTTGGACACAATCTAGAAAACTCATCAAATTATCATTTCAAATTTTTCCAGAATTTTTGAGGGTCGAAAAATTATGAAAACCGCCTCCTCGTAAACCCCTTACTTACTTACAATCATTGAACTAAAAATAATATTCCTTACTTAATATTGAAACTAAAATAATATTCCTTACTTAATAATATTAAACTAATATAATGAATATTGAACGATAATAATATTCATACTTAATATAAAAAAATAATATCTCTTCGTAATATAAAAAATAATAACCCTTACCTCGTAAGAAGATCGGATATCGAGTAAAGAAGAAAAAGTATCTTCTTCTTCTTTCTCTCTCTCTTCTCTCTATAGCTTCTATCTCTATAATTGCTCTTGTGAGACTTAGTGAATTGGTGAGAAATGAAGGAAGAATGAGCTTCTATTTATAGGAAAATATAGTTTCAATAATTGCACATTTTGGGGCTCAAAATATTACAAAGATAATACCTTCCTCTTTTTTCTTCATTTTTAATTTAGTCCCCGCAAGTATTATCAAACTTGCACCACCTCCCTAATAGTAAATCATGTGAATCAATAGTAAATCATGTGACTCAATAGTTCTAAACATGTGAAAAAAATTAATTATAGTATAAGACCTTCATCTATACCTCCATTTTTAATTTAGTCATGCAAGTATTATCAATCTTGCACCAACTCCCCTAATAGTAAATCATGTGAATCAATAGTACACACATGTGAACACATAGTTATAAGCATGTGAATTAATAGCAATTAATTGCTCATTTATCCGATTAATTACCCGATTGGTCAATATAACCTCCAGACATCAATTATTATCAAATAAATGTCGATTTTCACTAACACTAATAATCCCAACACAATGGAACTATCAATTTCATCTTTAATCAACACTTAACTTATTCATCATTAATATTATAACTCACAATATTTAACAACCTGTGTCGCTCCTGTGAAAGAGGGGCTTTCCGATAAGGATTTCTCCTTATCATGCCGCAATTAGATGACCAAACCTCTCCTCGATGTAACTTCTAGACATTGTCAATATTGCAAATAATAATATGAATAACTTTGTCGTCTCAATTATTGATTTAATAATATAACATATTATGCAGATGATATCGTGACAATAATTGAATCAATAATATGAGAGATATGATGTGCAATTAATTATCAGTAGTAATAATTGAGTATAATCGAAAGTGATTTCTCACGTAAGCATCAATAATCAATACCGTGTGCTACTATGCAACCACGCCAGACATTATACTTTTATCACCGATTATTTTATGACAACTTGTTTACTTTGAAAAATTTTCACATATCACCCTTTAACTTTAACCTTTTATCAATTTAACCATTTACTAAAAAAATAATTATAAGAAAATTGAATACTTTCATTTCATAAAATAAATATTAAATATAAATTAATAAGAGGAGACTTATTATTATTATTATTTAATTTCTAAAGGAGTTTGGGAATTAATTAATAAAAGTGCTCTCATATTCCTAATAAGATTAGGAGGTTAAATTAATTAAAAGAGTTAAATTAATTATTTCTAATAAGATTAGGAGGCTAATTAATTAAAAGAGTTTAATTAATTATCTCTAATAAGATTAGGGAGCTTAATTAATTAAAAGAATTTAATTAATTAAATAATACCCTATTTTCTAATTAGATTAGAAGGGTTAACTGATATCTTTATAAGAGGAGTCTTATATCAGATATCAATATACATGATTCCAATTGTTAGAGAGTACGCACTTTTTCTATGAGAGATAGAAAAACTAGGATTTTGCCAAGCACCCATCTTCTTGAATCTTTCTTCTTCCTTGGTGGATCACCTCTAGAGGCCAAACACTTGGGTGACTAACGTTGATCAAAGGAAGGAACCAAACCCGGCGGATTCAAATTGAACGCGAAAGGATTTGGAGGTGAACTTGTACCTGAAGAAGCTCGAATCTTCAAGGGTATGATTCTTGTTCTTTATCTTTTCATTTAATTAATAATTGTGCATAAAGGATGATCCGGGTATATGGTTTGTAAAATTTTAAAACTCTAATTTTCCATGCTTCCGCTTATTTTGTGCAATTTGATTGCGTTCATGAATATTACAAACCTAACATGATTGGCCATTCTTCATTCCTTCATCCATCCAATCATCCATCGGCACAAAGAATCTTTCGCCACTGGAATTATCCACTAATTCGCCTATTTCATTAAATTGAAAGCGTTCTTCATGCTCTAGTGGGCCCTCTAGGGTTTCCACAGTCATGAGCGTGGTTTCTGGTTATTGATTAGTCTTGAATATACAACCACTGTTTATCCTTTTGTCTCCAACTTCATACTCCACCGGTTTGATGGCATTGACGAGTTGCCCCAATTGATTCTCAAGGCTTTACAATGCGGCTTCTTGGCTTGCCATCCGAACCCCATTTCTCTCAATAAAGTTGGTGAGAAGCTCTCCAAGCCTGTTCTCTTCTTCTCGTGTTGAGGACTCAGGCAAGTTCTCATTGGGTCGAGATGTTACCTCATATTACGGCAGAGATTGATAGTCACACTGATTTGGATAAAAGAAATTCGGATCATGATATTGCCCTTGACTATAGTCCCAAGAGTTTCGATAACCCTGATAGTTTGGATGATAGGAGATCGGTTCAATGTCAGCTCGTTCCTGACAGTAGGCATTCTGAGTGGACTGACACTCAAGATTGTCAGAAAACCTCAAGACATTTGCAATTTGAAATTGCAATTGCTCGAGTCCTTCTTCCGAGCTTGGTTGTGTCGTCCTCTCATAAGGCCATTGATAACAATGATAGTCCATAACCTGTAAACTTAAAAACAAAAAGGAAGATCAAACAAATAAAAGAAATATATATATATATATATATATATATATACGTTCAAATTAAGACTAAATTGATTTAACTCAATATTGGATAATATTAGAATAATAGTTCCCTAACAACGGTGCCAAAAACTTGTTGGTCAGAAAACCGATCACTAAACACGCGCAAGTATACGCGGTCTAACAAGTAATACAGTGATAAGGAAAGTGTCGAACCCACGAGGAACCATCACTAATATTTACCAATTAACGACTTTGTATCGCTAAAGTCTTATTCGAACAGCAATAAATGGAAGTGTGATTAATCTAAGCATAACTAATTATCAAAGAAAATAAATGGATAACGAATGGTAATCGAAGGTAATTCATTAATGTTGTCTTTATTGCTACTTATATTTTGTTCAATAGCTATGAACTGAGTATTTGCTCTAAGGTTATAATTGAACCCTTTGTTATTTAAATCGACTGTCTTATCTCTTTGGTTGGCACCATATGATTTGTTTTAAATGTATTTATGCTTAATGATTCTCGCTAAGATATTAGTGATGATTTTGGTAATTTACATGATATCGACAGAAGGATTGTAGATTTACACCTAAATATATTGGCATGTGATTGTGAGTTTTGACTACATAAGTTGTGCGTAGAATAGACATATATTTGTGCGTCACGTGCGACCTATTTGAGAACTTATGCTTAAATCCTTTTTATGATCAATTCGCATAGACATATGTAGGATTGTATTTAGCTTGGACGTTCTTTTCTGTTCTATTCCCTATCGGGTGGATCTAGAAAGGATATGTTTATGCATACCTCGACAGAGGTGTATGAGCACATGTGTGTTCTCGGTAGACAAATTGTCGTGACCATTAAGACCAAAGAGAGAAGGGTAGGAAGTTTGATGAAGCATAGCACGCCAGGTGTTCGACAGAATGCCTGTGTGGGGTGAAGTTGTAGCCTTAGCTTGTAATTCCTTCGATTACCATTCGTTATCCATTTATTTGCTTTGATAATTAGTTATGCTTAGATTAATCACACTTCCTTCCATTTATCTGCTGTTTGAATAAGACTTTAGCGATACAAAGTTGGTAATTGGTAAATATTAATGATGGTTCCTCGTGGGTTCGACACTTTCCTTATCACTGTATTACTTGTTAGACCGTGTATACTAACGCGTGTTTAGTGATCAGTTTTTCGACCAACACATTTTAAGTGTCTAGTATTCTTTATCATATTCATGCCATTTCATTGTATGAATATGATAAAGAGGGGCATCTGTAGACACTCGAAATTTTCTACATACCTGTTACTAACATTGAAGGAGGGCAAGATCGTCTTTCAGAGATAACCCTGGAGGACAGTTCCACTCAATCCAGGAAATACCACTGGAAGTTTTAAACGCCATCCTAGAAATACCACCGGAAGTTTCAGTTCCAACCTCGGATATAACCCCGAGGCATGCAGTTCTAATATCGAAAATCACACCGGAGAAGGCCATTTCATCTCGGAGATAACCCTGCGATACTCAGTCTTAGTCCCGGAAATAACACCGGAAAAGACAATGTCAACCTTGGAGATAACCCCAAGGAGTGCGTTTGATGTTCCGGAGATAACCCCGAAAATGCTCGTTTCAACCTATGCAGTCAGCTTCAACCTAAGGACTCACACCGAGGCACTCAGCTCCAAACTCGGAGATAACCCCGGGAGGTCAGGCACACCTCAGAGACAACCCTAAGAACGTCCAAGACTTGCGTACCAAATCTAGAGATAACCCCGAGCAACGATCATGACGTACCCCAAACCGGAGATAACCCCGGTGAGGGGCAAAATTGTCATTTTGCCACCTCGATTCCACATTTTGCCATCTCAAACACAATAATTCAACATATATTCTACACAGAAATGTCCCATAAGAGCCAAGGAGTTCCAATCTCGAGTGACTACTATGCAAGGTAGCACACCGGATAGAATTTGAAGCTTAAAGACCAAGGGCATGGACCCATCTTCCTAACTTCTGACAACTTCTAATCCCATGTCATGGCATAGCTCTCGACAATATCACTCTGTAAAAGGTCTTATACACCTCAATCGGAGGCTCAAATTGAAGTTCTGCAAGTTCGAGCGAACATCACGTTGCACGCGTGCACGATTCTTCGGCACGGTGGGACCATGGAGTTCGGGGCACCGGGTAGTCGAGTAGATTCATGTGCGCCTTGCAGTGTACTGCTGACCGCCGCCAGCAGTGTACTCTGCAGCCCCTCTATAAACAATGGGCTTGGGGTGGCCATATTTCAAGAGAAAACAGAGAGGAAGCCCTGTCCAATTTGCTCTGTACACACCCTAAATTGAGTGCTTTCTCATTTTAAACACTTGTGAGCTTATATTCAATAATTTTTACTGGCGGGAGCCGAGTGTTCATCCATTTAAATCTATATAAGTCTTCTTCGGCAATCCACTGTAAGCCTTCTTACACACTTTAAAGCCTTTCTCTTCATCTTTGCACACACCGTTCTTCATATTGAGAGTCGTGTTACGTGTGTATGCCCGGACTTCTGTCCGTGGCTTTCATTTTTATCTGTATATATATGCTTATATATATATATATATATATATATATATATATATATATACTTATATATGAACTATTGCTAGAACTCGCATTCGATGAGCCCAATTTTATATCCTGAGCGCTTATTACTTATATATATATATATATATATATATATATATATATATATATATATATATATATATATTTGCTATTTTAACTACGCTCGATGAGGCTAGATTTTACATCCTGAGCTGCTTTATTGCTATATATATATATATATATATAGAGAGAGAGAGAGAGAGAGAGAGAGTCCTGGGTTTCCTATCCAGGACTCGGACTTTCTTAAAATTGGATTTTTTTTTTTTTTTTAAAACAACTAAACAAAATTTAATATTTTATGGAACTCGAATTTTTATATAATATAGTGTTTTGGATCGATAAATAGCAAAATAAGTCTGCATAAATTGCATGCATCGTATATACATTTTTTGGTATAGGTATCCAAATCACGTCCAAAATATTGTATTATGGAAAAATTTCAGTTCCATAAAATATTTAAAAAAAAATTAGTTGTTTTAAAAAAAAAAAATAGGGTCCGGATTTGATCAGGTCCGGGAGTCCGGACCTGATCCGTGGTGTGTGTATGTGTGTGTGTGTGTGTATATATATATATATACATATATATAGCGACAAATCGCTAAAATGATATACATTCTTGTCAGGCTTGGAGTTTACTTCGTTGTCTTTTACTACTTTATTTACATTTAGTCCCGCCTAGAGTTTACTTCATGGCGGTTAATCATTTTTTACTACTTTATTTACATTCCATCCCGCCTGGAGTTTACTTCGTGGTGGTTGATTGTCTTTATTGCTTTATTTATATTTATGATCCCCCATGGAGGTTCTTTGTGGTGGTTAATCATGTCTCTATATATATATTTACCTTTTTTATATATTTACATTTCTGATCCCCCATGGAAGTGCTTTATTGATCATGTCTCTCTATATATATATATTTATAACTTTTATATATATATAACTGTTTACTGCTTTCATATAAATTGTGGCATCATGTGAGCCTAGGAATCATATGATCATGCATTCGGTTCTTCAATCTAGATTGATTTCGTGATGGACATTTTCACTGTGAAGTACTTTTGTAAATTATTCACGGTGTTTGAATTTCCTTAGATGACTTTCATGCCCATGAGGAGTTTCTAAGATCGCTATATATTATTTTCGCCAAGATGCTTCAGATCTCTAAAATAAAAGAAATCAATCTAACATTTAATAAAATGGAAGTATCAAAGGCCTCAATTACTATTGAGCACAGGGTTTGAAAAACCTCTTTTATAAAACGTCATTGCTATATCTTGTTTAAAACTGAATTTTTACATAAATTCAAAACCTGTGTATATAGGTGCGAACGAGGCTTAGCATTACTTCTAAATAATCGCACATTGACCCACACACACACACACATTCATATAACAGTTTAATTGAGAAGTGGTGGTCACCGTGGTAACACGGATGTCGGGGGGTGCCTAACACCTTTCCTCCACATAAGCAAGTCCCCAGACCCTAATGAATCTCGGTTTCACAGACTTGTTTAGCAGTGTCACATCACTGGGTCAATGTGCAAATCTTTTCTCAGTTGTGTTGGTACAACCATTTAAAAAACCAACTGGCGACTCTTACAGTCAAATTGTCGATATATAAATGTCGGACCTTTTCACAACTTATTTTTTCAAACAAATTTTACCTAACATGAGAACACCAAAAGACAAGAACAGAAAAGGGAACAATAAAAATTCTGACGTCGATAGGTACTATTCACAAAGTACTATTCACGGATACTATTCACGGGGTACTATTCACTCGAGTACTATTCACCTGGGGTATTATTCATGACAAAAATTGATTTCTTTTCTGTCCAAATTATTTTTGATACATGAATATTATTCTTGAATTTTACTCCACAAAGTAGCATCATGTTGACAATTTGGACATTCTTATACTCTGGATAAATTGATTTAAAAATCTTTAAAATTTATCCTTAATCTCATTTAATTGATTTATTATATCATTGTCATCATCCTCATACTTATATTGTGATGAAAGTCATCTTTGGCCCATATTGCATTGATAGACAGTTTGGTATGATCATGACCATGGGTTCTCTTCGACCAAGGGTGCAAAGATGAATTGTTGTTTGGCCTGATCATGATCACGGGTGATAATAACGAATATCCTTGGCCCGTAGTGCATGGATAATTCGTGGATGTGGTAATAACGAATTTTCTCATTGGCCCGTAGTGCATTGATGGACAGTTGTTGGTATGATCATGACCATGGGTTCTCTTCGGCTAAGGGAGCAAAGATGAATTGTTGTTTGGCACGATCATGACCACTGGTGATAATAAAGAATATCCTTGGCCCGTAGTGCATGGATAATTCGTGGATATGATAATAACGAATATCCTTGGCCCGTGGTGCGTGGATAATTCGTGGATGTGATAATAACGAATGTCATCATTGGCCCGTAGTGCATTTATGGACCGTTGTTGGTATGATCATGACCATGGGTTCTCTTCGGCCAAGGGTGCAAAGATGAATTATTGTTTCGCATGATCATGACCATTGGTGATAATAACAAATATCATTGGCTCGTAGTGCATGGATAATTCGTGGATGTGATACTAACAAATATCCTTGGCCCGTAGTGCAAGAATAATTTGATGATGTGGATTATTTATTTTACTGACAAATGATGTGATAAAAATCCTCTTTGTCTTACGTGCAAAGATGAATTATTAATTGTTGATTTTACAATTGTATATCTTTGGCTTACGTGCAAAGATGGATTGTTGATTATTGGTCTTATAGTTGTATGTCTTTGGCTCGTAGTGCAAAGATGGACTGTTGATTTACCTGATTATAAATATGAATTGTGAATTTAACTATAATCTTTGGTGGTTCTGGTGAAGACAGGTGATGAAAGTTATCTTTGTCTTGGGGTAAAAAAAGAACTGTTGATGGATATTACGGGGATAAAATATTAATGATAGACTTTTAATTTGGAGGAGCTAGTAGACATTATGTTCTACTTGACTCTTCTAATGGATTGTTGTTCCGCTGCAGTTGTTGATCTAAAACTTGTTGTCTATTGTATTCTATCAGAGTTTTCCCTATTGAGAACTAAGGATAAATTGTTCTATATTATCTTAGTTATAATATTCTTTACTAGGCTAGTTGAGCTCACCCTTTTGCTTCACATTCCTTTCAGGTAGTAAGAGTGTAGCTGGGTCGAGCGGGGATAACAGAGAAATAGTGTGATGGTTCGAGACTGTGAAAGTTTTTCAATACATTATAAAACAGCATGACATGCAATATATAATTGTATTGAAGACCTAAGATGAGTGCGTCGTATTTTATATGTCTCTTAATAATTGATTTTGGTGAACAACAATAGGGTGATGAGAACCCGACTTTGAAAGCGTCAAAAGTGCACCTCATTAGAATGAACAGAATAGTAATTTTCTCGTTCTTCTTTGGGCTCTTGAAATATTTGTAGCTGTATTTTATATGGCATTATAATAATTTGAGTTTGGATAGTGTCTACGAGACAATATTGTATTAAAACTCACAGCTTATGTGTTGTTGTATTTTGTACGACAGTTCAACAGCTGTATAAATGAAGTTGTCAGTAGTGTTATTTCTGACGACTCTGAATGGGTTGTGTGGACCTATTTTAGGGGCATCACATACGTCGTTTTTATTTCTACTGCTGATGCATTGTTTTTCATTCGCGAGTAAGTTTTTTCTATCGATAAACATCTGAGATTAGAGTACCCAAAATATTTTGATTTTTTTTCTCACTTTCAAGTTTTTAATTAATTTTTGCCACATAAGAAATATTTTTTTTTTGAATTTCTTTTCCAGAACCACATAGATAAAAAATTAATGTTTACTTAATTTTTTAAACAGAATGACCCAATTTCAAAATATTAATTAGTTTAATGGGATAATTTAAAAAATAAAAAGTTCAATGGTGTAATTAGTAAAACGTGCCAACTATAGTGGATAATTCATTAATTTTGTCGATAAAAAATTATTGTCTGTTTATTTTTTTAACGGAATGACACAATTTCAAAATAATAATTAGTTTAGTAGGATAATTTGAAAAATTAAAAGTTCAATGGTATAATAAGTAAAACCTGCTAATTATAATGGGTATTTCATTAGTTTTGACATTATAAATATTATAAATTAACAAATAATATTTTAAATTAATTTTTAAAAAGTTAATATTAATCTTATAATTTATAACAGAGGAAGTATACTTATAATGTAGAAATTATATGCACATTTTAAACATTACTCATGTGTAATTAACTGAACTTTACTGGATTGATATACTCCATCTATCTCAAGTTAAATGTTCTGTTTTGACTTTTTCTAGAAATTAATTATTTTTAGAATTAATAATTAAATATATTTATATTAAAAATTATAAAATTTAAATTGTATGTATTTTATTTTGATT
This sequence comes from Panax ginseng, assembly GCA_020205605.1. Classification (NCBI taxonomy): domain Eukaryota; kingdom Viridiplantae; phylum Streptophyta; class Magnoliopsida; order Apiales; family Araliaceae; genus Panax; species Panax ginseng. The sequence continues at coordinate 113,757,374 of CM035130.1, read as the reverse complement.
ATAATTTCTTTAACTATATTTTAATAAAAATTGTACAAAAATTAGTTAATAAGCAAGTTGTCCAAGTTGAACAATAAAAGATTATTCTTTTCAATACTTGGCAAAAATACAAATCATCTACAAAGGATGATCTCAATTTCAGCATAAGAACACATCCAAATAAATTGTAAAGAAGACTTTGAGGGGGCCATTTTTGTCAAAATCATATACTCCTAAAACCCAAAATTCATCCACTGTGGGACCTATAAAGACCGCCATCTACGAACACATTTGGGCCCATTGAGTAATCCATCAATAGCCTTCAGACACGTGGCACTCACATAATCCCCATCCCTATTATTGCCGTTCCACGACTCTGACCGCCCACCAGACTCAGTTACTCAACCCGGCCGGTCCGATCCACTCTCCGGCTCAACAAAGCAGCCTTTAAAACCCTCCAAAACCGGAATCTCTTACTCTTTTGACCTTTCCTCGACCCCACCTTCCCCGTACAGGAAACCGTTGGGGAACCCGGTTCAGACCCAACTTTATTAGCTCCCGGAACAGAGCGGCTCTGGAACATCAATTTAGCGCCATTTCCGGCCTGGTGGTTCCTCCGGCCGCCGTCGGCGGTGGCGTAAGCTTTCTGACTTTTCGGGAATCCGATGATCGACGTTTTAGGTTTATGGTTTAGAGGGAAGGATCTTTGTGAAGAGGGTTTGGAATGGGGATCGAAGTTTCCAGAGAGAATTACCTTCAATGATCCCTTGCGTTGCATAAAAGCATTGTGATTAAACCAATCGAGTTCTTCATCTTCCGCTACCCAGAACGAGTCCGGCGGATTGCAGGAATCTGGCTCGATTTGTGGGACAAATTGGTGGTTATTGTCATCGTAGTTCGTGCTGCCTGGGTTCGGGAGATCGGAATTTTGTGTCATGAGAGAGACGGAGGGAGGAAGATAGAGAACAAATGAGACAGAAGAGAGATGAAAAAAGAGGGGGGCGGAAGAGAAGTTTAAGCTGTGGAAATGAAAAGTGAAGATATAGGGTGAGACAGAAAAGGAAGAAACAAAATTGAATTCTTCTCGGGCGACATTGCTGGCGACCGGGTTTTTTTTTTCTTTTAAATATTTTCTAAATAATTTATAAGATTTATTAGAAATAAAAATTTTCCAGAATAAAATAATTTGGATGTCATTTGAATACATGTAAAAAATATGCCTGTACAGTCTGTACAAACATATTTTTTACATGTATCCAAATGACATCCAAATCATTTTATTCTGGAATTAGTTCCAATTTTTACAGAATAAAGTGTTTTGGATGTCATTTGGATACATGTAAAAATAAAATATACATGTGACATGCATGCATATATTTTACATACATATCCAATGATCAGACAGCATATTTTTTTTACATGTATCCAAATGACATCCAAATCACTTTATTCTGTAAAAATTTCAGTTCTAATAAATCTTATAAATTATTTGGGAGACATTAAAAAAAAAAAAAAAAAAATCCAGTCGCTAGACAATGTCGGCAGATCCGGTCGCCCTAGACTTTCTCAACAAAATTTAATGGAAATTAACATTTGAGCAAAATGATACTACATTTATATATATGTTCATAAATTTTATTATCAAAGTGGATTGCGAATAATGTAAAATTTTAAGTATTTAAACATTAATTAATAAAAACAATATACCTTCCTGTTGGGCCATGATATTTCATGTACTGGGTCGAAAGGATTGGGCCGAGTTATTTGGTTAATCCCTTGGGTCATCTCTATTGGGCTTGGCCAGTTGGGTCGAGTCAGTGGGTCATCTTGGATGGATCTTGAAAGTCTTGGGTCGGATTGTTGGGCCAACCCATCAAATGACTAAATATCTACATTTTTGACCGGTAATGATGAAAGAAGATAACAGTTGACTGTTATCTCTGTCATGCATTAATGTGGATGGGATCAAGTCGACCGGCGGTGGAGAACAGTGATGGGATGGAGCGGTGAGTCGAGCGATAATCATTTGAGATCATCGAGGATTAGGGTTGGTGTCGGTATCAGTGGGTGGTACTTGCAGAAACCGGAACGAGAGTATATGTTAGCAAGAGGATCACACAAGAACAAGTAACTGATATTTTTATCTCTCTCAATACACTAGATATTTTATCCTCCATTGTTAACCTTGTGATCGCCTGTACTGACTCTCACGCCGGAGCCATCCCTCGCGGTCGAAGCCGTCAAGCTTTTGGTGTTGTTGTGTTTATTGTGCAGGATTCAGACGAGCTTTACGTGATTGGGGTTCGTGAAAAGATCTTGGCGTTAACATTGGCGCTAGAAGGAGGGCTGTGTTCTAGTGCTTTTGGGTTTCCAATCACAAACTTTCAGTTGTTCTGCGTCCGAAGATGGTGAGGAGTAGAACTGTTACACCGGAGGGACAGCCGATGGCTGTGAGTTCATCTTTGCAACGTGTTTCTGTTAAGGATCATTTGGGTCCTTCAAAGAGTGCTCATGAGAGCATGACTTCCAAATATAATTCAGAGGGTTCTCGTTCTAGAGCCCAGGGTGAAGCCCGAAGAAGATTGGTCTTTACTGCAGACAAAAGACGTGACCATGATCGGAAATGGGTAGAAGGCACACCGCTTTAGAACTACAAGATGTAAGTGGTCGGGGATGATAAGACCGCCAGTTGGCGAAAATGGGCGATTTAAGAGGATAAAGCTTTGGAGGTTCTTCTGAAGCAGAGGGATATAGCTGAGCAGATGCTCCGTATGGCTGAGCTAAAGGATGAGGCATCCAGTCATGTTCAATCCGAGAGGCGTAGCAAGCCCAAAGATGGACAACCATGAGAAGGAAAGGCACTTGAACATTATGGTCATGCGTCTCGAGGCCGACCTCAAGATCAAAGGAGGTCAAGGAGTCGAACTCCTGAGGTGTCGAGAAGGGCACCTCACCCTATCAGTTCTCGAGGTCATGGGGGAAGCAGACAAAGAAGTAGGTCCAGGGAATACACACCGGAAACTACGAAGAAGGCACTACGTCTTGGGTATGTTCAGCATGATGAAAGGGCTCCACGCCGAAATAGATCCAGAAGTCATACTCCCAAGAAACCACTTCAGACACATCGTCTTGTGGATACTCGTCTTCAGAGAAGTCCGTCGAGGGTAATGGGTTTTGATGGAAGAGGTCGGTCCACTCAGAAGAAGAGAATATCCCCAGAGAAAGAAGTCTCCTCATAACCAGAAGGGGTAGAGTTCCTGGTTAAAGAGTTGAAAGAGCTTCGAAAGCAGCTGGCCGAGGTTCAGCAGGTGAAGGATACTCCGGGGAAGAAGGCGTCTCCTTTTTCTTCGGATATTCTTAAGGAGAAGGCAGATCCCACCAAAAAGTTGCCCCACATGGAGAGTTACGATGGATCAGGGGATCCTTATGACCATAGCCAGGCATTCGACAGGCTGATGGATTACTATGATTTCACTGACGCTGCTAAGAGTTATACGTTTGTGACAACATTGAGGAAGGATGCAAGACAGTGGATGGGGACTTTTCCTGCAGATTCAGTCTCGTCGTGGTCTGAGATGTGCAACAAATTTCATGCTTGTTTTGGGAGCAATCGAAGGAGGGGGAACCCTACGGGTTCTTTAGCTCAAGTTCAACAGTTTTCGAACGAGTCCCTGGGTCAGTATGTGAAGCGCTTCAGGGAAGCAGTTGGCCAGGTGACTGATCTTAACGATCTTTTGGCTGTCGGTTTGTTTCAGAATGGATTGGATTTAGTGAAGTCTGAGAAGTTGGTGAAGAAGCTGATGTTTCACCATCCGAAGAGTTTGGCCGAAGCTTTTGATAAAGCTAAGGGCTATATTGTGGTGGAGGAAGCTATGAATAGCTTGAAGCGTCCTTCTTCGGACAGAATGAAGGAGGTAGATACCAAGGCAGAAGGCGATCAGAGGAAGAGTGGAGGGAATAATAATCGGCCAGAGGGTAGTTCAAAAAAGTATAATAATAACTGGCGTCAAGGAGGAAATCGCCCACCTGCTCCCACCCAGAAGGTGAATAAGGTATACACCAAGCTGAATATGGATAGGGCTATAATTTTGGATCAGATCAGGAATCAACCATACTTTGAACCACCTCGTGACAAAATTAAGCCTGGACAGGGCAATACTCAGAAATTTTGTGGCTATCATCAAGCCGCAGGTCACGACACGAATGAATGTTGTAGTCTGAAGGAATTTGTGGAAAGGAAGGTTCAGAGTGGTGTGTTGGTTCAGTATTTGGCCGGAAGGGATCATCAACAGGAACAACAGAATGATGATCGGACTATTTAAGTGATTCAACCGGTTCAACCTGCTTCAAATCAGCCACCAAGGCACGTCGTTGATGTAATTACCGGTGGGACAGCAGGAAAGTTGGTAGGGAAGAAGAGGCGGGGTTATCTGGACTCGGTTATGTCTGTGGCGGGTGTTCCCCCGAAGACCGACAGATCGTATCCAGGAACGGTCATATCCTTTACTGATGAAGATTATCCTTCAGAGCCTATCGAACCCCATGAAAGAGCACTGGTGATAACTGCACAAGTGGGTTCGGTGGACATGAAGCAGATGATGATTGATAATGGGTCTTCTGTAGATATTCTGTATGCCCATGCTTATCAGAGGATGCATCTCGATGGGAAAAAGATGGAGGTTAGGTAGGAGGCCCCCTTATACGGATTTAGCAATGATCCAGTCAAATTTGCAGGCACTATTGAGCTACCAGTTATCTTCGGCACAGCTCCTCAGCAGGTAGAAATAACGTGTAAATTTTATGTTGTGCATGTAGATTCGGCTTACAACGCCATACTGGGTAGTCCTACTTTGATAGCTCTGCAAGCTGTGACATCCATTCCTCACTTTAAGATCAAATTCCCAACGACACACGGAGTTGGCGAGGTAGCAGGGGATTTGGATCTGGCTATGCGTTGCTATCAGAATGTTGTAATTGCTTCGGGAGTAGGGGTCAGTAACCAGAAACAGACTATAGCGATAGAGATTGAACCCTTTACCGAGAGCAGTTCAGAGCCATTGGTCATGCCAGCAGGAGATACGGAGGAGTTCAAGCTGATTCATGACAAGAAGGATAAAACAGTGAAGATAGGTTCGGGTCTGCCGGAACCTCTCCAGACAAACCTTATAGAACTTCTTCGCTGTTATGCAGACATTTTTACATGGGAGCCTAAGGACATGCCCGGAGTGAGCCGAAGGATAGCAGAACACATGCTTGATGTGGACCCTTTAAAGAAACCAGTTCGACAGAAGAGGCGTATATTTGCACCTGAGCGTCAGAGGATCATTGATGAAGAAATTGCAAAGTTGCTGGCTGCAGATTTCGTCTTTGAAATAGATTACCCGGAGTGGATGGCTAATGTGGTGCTGGTGCAGAAGCAAAACGGGAAATGGCGAGTTTGCATTGATTACAAGGACTTGAATAAAGCTTGCTCGAAGGACTTCTATCCTCTACCTCACATTGATCAGCTCATTGATGCGACTTCGGGGTATGCACTACTAAGTTTTATGGATGCTTTTTCAGGTTATCACCAGATCTCTATGTGCAAGGAGGACATACCGAAGACAACATTCATTACACATCGTTCGGTGTATGCCTATAAGAAAATGACATTCGGCTTGATAAATGCTGGAGCCACCTATCATAGAATGATGAACTTCGTCTTCCAGAAGCAGTTGGGGAGGAACATGGAAGTGTATGTTGATGACATGATAGTGAAGAGCATGATCGTTCAAAAGCACTTGGACGATTTAGAGGAATGCTTTCAGATGGTTCGTCATCACAACTTGAGACTAAATCCCACCAAGTTCACCTTTGGGCTCGGTGCAGGGAAGTTCCTAGGCTATCTGGTCAGTCAGAGGGGCATTGAAGCCAATCCAAAGAAGATCCAGTCTATTCTGAACATGAAGACTCCTCAATCATTCAAAGATGTTCAACGTCTAACTAGGAGGATTGCAGCTTTGAGGAGGTTCATGTCCAAATCGATAGAAAGATGTTTGTCGTTCTTCGACACGTTAAAAGGACCGAAGAATTCAAAGACGTTTCAGTGTACTTCGGAGTGTGAAGACGCCTTTCAGGGAATAAAGACGTATTTGTCTTCGGCACCTTTGTTGGTGAAGTCAGTTCCTGCTGAGCCATTATACTTGTATCTGGCAGCTAGTTCATTGGCAGTGGGAGCGGTTTTAGTTCGAGAGGTGGGGGGAAAGCAACATCCAATTTATTATGTCATTCATATCCTTAGGGATGCTGAAACCAGGTATCTGAATATTGAGAAGTTTGCCTTCGCTTTGATGATAACTAGTCGAAAGCTTAGGCAATATTTTCAAGGTCGGCTCTTGGTGGTTTATACGGATCAGCCTTTGAAGAAGGTAATGAGCAAACCTGAAGTCTCAGGGAGATTGGCTGCTTGGACAATGGAATTATCTCAATTTTTTATAGAGTATCATCCCTGAACTACTATAAAGGGTCAAGCTTTGGATGATTTTATGGTGGAATGCTCATTTTCTGAAGCTGATGAAGATTTGGCAGAAGCTTAAGTGTCCGATCAAGCAGTTGCAGTACTTTAGCACAATCATAGTTCGTGGATGCTGTATGCAGATGGGTCTTCTACCTCGGACGTCAGTGGAGCAGGGATCATCTTGACAAGTCCGGAGGGATTCAAGGTACAGCAGGCCATCAAATTTGGGTTCAGAGCGACGAACAACGAGGCAGAATACGAAGCGGTGCTGGCAAGAGTCCGATTGGCGAAGAGTCTAGAAGTTCAGAAGTTGATCATTTATAGTGACTCTCAGCTGGTCGTCAAGCAAGTCTCGGGGGAGTATGAAGCTCGAGGTTTGAGAATGATCAAGTACTTGGCAGAGTTGAATGATCAGCTTCAGTATTTCATCTCCTATGAGTTTCAGGGCATAGAACGAAATGATAATTCTATTGTCGATGCATTGTCAAAACATGCTACTACGGATGCTAACAACTTTGATGGTTCAGTTTACTTGGAGATTCTGCAGCAGCCTAGTATCCAACATGAAGCGGTGATGTGCATTGAGCGTTCTAACTGTTGGCTGACTCCTTATCTAGAATATCTGGCAGATGGCGTCCTTTCTTTGGATCAGATGTTGGCCAAGAAGATTAAGTATAAGGGGTCTAATTTTATTCTTATTGATGGGGATCTTTATCAAAGGGCTTTTTCGTCTCCATTGTTGAAGTGTCTGGTTCCGTCCGAAGCTGAATATGCTTTTCGAGAGATTTACGAAGGTATTTGTGGTGACCATATGGCAGCTAAGTCATTAGCCTACAAAGTATTGCGGTAGGGATTCTATTGGCCCACCATCTTTAAGGAAGCTACCGAGTACGTGAAGAAGTGTCCAAAGTGCCAGTTGAATAGTCCTATCCCATATCAGCCACCAGAAGAGCTATATTCGATTCTATCTCCTATACCCTTTGCTGTCTAGGGGGTAGATATACTGGGTCCATTGCCAAAAGCTAAAGGCCAGGTCAGTTTTGTTATAGTTGCCATTGATTATATGACCAAATGGGTAGAAGCGAAGCCTCTTAGACTGATAACAGAACAAGAATGTCTGAAGTTTCTGAAGGAATCTGTAGTGTTTCGTTTCGGCATTTCGAAGGTGGTAATATCGGACAACGGGATCAAAGTTTGAGACATTTTTGAAGGAGCTGCGGGTTCAACATAGAAAGACTTCAGTAGCTCATCCACAGTTTAACGGACAAGTCGAAGTAACCAACAGGACGCTTCTGAATGGGATTAAGCGTAGATTGGATGAGGCTAAGGGGAGATGGCCTGAAGAGCTGCTCATCGTGTTATGGGCTTATCGAACTACAACGAGGACTACTACGGGAGATTCACCTTTCAGATTGGCTTATGGCACTGATGCCTTAGTCCCTGTTGAGATCGGATCTACCAGTCTTCGGGTTAATCAGTTTCAAGAGATTTACAATGATGAAGGGCTGAAGATTAACATGGATTTGCTGGAAGAAGTCAGGGAAGTAGTTTTGATAAATCTAGCAGCCTATCAACGAAGAGTAGCAAAGCACTATAATAAAGGGGTAAAACTTTGAAGATTTGAAGTAGGAGATTTCGTCCTTAGGGAAGTCGAAGCATCTATGCCTCAGAATTTGGGAAAGTTAATGCCGAACTGGGAAGGTCCTTATGAAGTCATTGAAGTACCGAACTCAGGGACCTATCAGTTAAGGGCTTTGGACTGGTCTGAAATCAAGAATACTTGGCATGCTGGTAGGCTTCGGAAATATTTTCAGTAAAGATCGAGTTAGTCTCCCGGAAGTTTGTAAATATTTGGATCATCATCAATAAAAGATTCATTTTTTCTCAATTGATCTTCTCTTTATCAGTCCAAATTTCATGGTTGTAAGGAGGTTCGGATGGACTCGCTGGCCATTCGATGGTAGCCTTATCGGCAGGTGTGTCCTTATGAATTTGTTAGAACCCCGAGTGGTAAACAAATTTCATGGTTGTAAGGAGGTTCGGGTGGACTCGATGACCATTCGATGGTAGCCTTATCGGCAGGTGTGTCTTTATGAATTTGTTAGAACCCCGAGTGGTAAAAAAATTTTATGGTTGTAAGGAGGTTCGGGTGGACTCGCTGACCATTCGATGGTAGCCTTATTGTGACGCCCCCAAAATAGGTCCAATCCATCCAACCCATTCTGAGTCGCCAAATACATGGTACATAAAACAACTACAACTTTATTAATACAATTGTCGTGCAAAATACAACAACACATATACTGTGAGTTTTAAAACCAAATGTGACTCATGTCCCAACCATGGACATCACCTCACATTACATAAAGGTACAGTCAATAACTGTTTTAGAAATTAAAATCTTTGGAAAATGCTCAAGAAAACCTTCGTATATGGGAGGCCATGCATCTAAGTTATAATAGATATCATATGACTGGAGAATTATCCTTAGTTGACCCAATGGACCCCAAAGAAAAACAAGAAGATTGCTAACATGTTCTTTCCAATGGTGAGTCTTCTCTTGACATATAATTATCTCCATTGTCTCCAGTTGAGAATTATATCTCAACCAAACTCCAAGATTATATAGGTAGTGCTCGTAGATATACTCAGCAAGTGGATGTGCACAACCCTGTCTTATGATAAATCGTAGGTCGTATGTCATTTGACATCTTGTATGATAGTGACAAAACACCCTTCCAAAGTTGGGTTCACCTAACCCTATTCGGTTCACCAAAATTAAATATCAAATGACGTATACAATACGACACACTTATCTAAAGTTCTTAATAAAATTATTTCCATACTGTTTAGGGAGAACCTCAACAACTATAGACCACCGTTCTATTCCCTTGTTATCCCCCGCTCGACTCAGCTACACTCTTGTTACCTGAAAGGAATTGTGAAGCAAAAGGGTGAGCACGACTAGCTCAGTAAAGAATATTATGACTAACGATAATTAAATTATCAATAGCCTTCATTAGTAATAAATCAGAGATTTAGAATATATGGTAGATGATAAAACTTTTCAACCATAGTTGCAAATGAACGAAAGCGATCCATTAGAAGAGTCAAATAGACCATAAAGTCTATTATCTTCTCCATGTTAAAAGTCCACCAACAATGTTTTAACCTCAGTAACCTCAATCAATGAGATCCCATTCACGGTCGTATGAATAACTCATAATCATAATTGTAGTTTTAATTTTCTCTTCTCATCCAAGACGAAGATAATTTTCATCACCCGTCTTTAGCTGAAACATCAAAGATCATGGTTATACCAAATCACAGTTCCTATTCATAATCATACTAATAAATTCAACTTTTCACTACGGGCCAAAGATATTCATCAACAGTTCATCTTTGCACTACAAGCCAAAGATATTCAACCACAGGACATCTTTGCACTACGGGCCAAAGATATTCATCAACAGTTTATCTTTGCACTAGAGGCCAAAGATATTTAACAACAGGTCATCTTTGCACTACGGGCCAAAGATATTCAATAATAGGTCATCTTTGCACTACGGTCCAAAGATGTTAATATCTCAAAGAAATATATAATCATTTCAAAATTTATATACACCATAATTATAACCATGTTGATCAATTCACCTTTGCATTTAAGCTAAAGATATTCAATTGTAAATTCAATGGTCATGATCATACCAGTCAACAATTCAACTTTGCACTACTGGCCAAAGAGAACCCATAGTCACGATCATACCAATAATCTACCCACCTTTACACTCAAATGAAAGAGAAATTTTCTTCACCAGGATTATAAAAATGTTATATATGATAATAAAAACAACATGATCAACAACTGCATTTAATTTCAAGAGTAAGATTCATAAATCAACGATAATTTGGTCAGAAAAAAAAACCAATTTTGTTGTGAATAGTACCCCCTAAATAGTAACTCGTGAATAGTAACTCATGAATAGTAACTCGTGAATAATAACTCATAAATAGTAACTCATGAATAGTAACACGTATTCATACATAGTACCGTATACGTAAATAATATCATCTACGTAAATAGTGCCATATACATGAATAGTGCCGTATACGTGAATAATGTCGTATATGTGAATAGTTACCCCGACATGAAAAAGGTAGAAATTCCACAATAAAACTCATATCAATAATTTGGCATAATGATATCGAAAAAATAATATCATTTAAGAAGAAAATAACATCCCTTACAATCCCTGAAAATCCCTTACCTCAAAAGAGCATTATTTCTGACTGGAATATCAGATGTGATGCTGAAGGAAACTTTCACTGATTAGCAACTCTCAAAGTATCAAAATACTCACAAAATACACTCGATAATATAGGGAGAGAAAACTTATGTTCCTGGTGTGATTTTCAAGTCGAACTCAGCACTCTATTTATAGGAAAATGCTAGCACGCCAAAGCAGACTTGACCTGCTACTTGATGGCTTTACCTGCTACTATTTCCACCCACCACATTTGAAATAAAATTTGAGCACATTTTTCATCAACCAAAAGTGGGGCCCACCAATTCTAGAATTTTCCAAAATGTTTTATCATTTAAACAATAATCAGAAACTTTAATAATTCATAATAAATAGCCCTTTTATCAGAAAAATACGAATTATATGTCCATTCCATAGGAAATCAAATTCTCTACAACTTTGCAGAAGAAAGTTTTTCCAAATTCAAACAGAAAATGTCCGAAATCCACATACAGATGATTTTTATTACCTCTATTCCGACAAAATACTAATAAAACACCTCAGCTTTAATTACTTCATTGACAACCACATAAAATATATAAATCCATCATTTATATCGGCTGGATTAATCTTTTACATGATCTATCTCACGCTTCGATAACGATAAGTATGCATTACTTTATTTTGTTCAAGTGTTGAGTTCGGTTTATGTTATTCTTTACCTTAACTTTTTTATGATTTGCTTATTTAACAGTATAAATTCAGTTTAAAAGAATTTAACTTGTACAGTTTTCAAGTTGATTGATGCTAATTTATTGATGAGAAATAAATTGATCAGAAGTTATAAGGAATAAAAGTTAACTTTTCATTAATATTAAACTGTTTACAAAAAAGATAGAAATTCTTTACAAAAATCCTAGACTAGGAAGAAGAGATATCATTTTTTTAGGCGTCGCCTTCGCCTTCTGAAGAGTCGAGCAGAGCAGGATCTACCTTGGCTGCAGCTAGTTTAGCTTTGCCTCGACTTCGGTAGATCTCATAACCCTCAGAGTACATCTTCATAATTTTTCCATTCAGTTCATCAGATTTTCGGTACTCTTCTTGGATTTGCTTGCGAAGCTCTTCAGTCAGAGGTGGACCAAGATCCCGCAAAGCTCGAAGTTCCCAAAGCTCTTCTTCGTACTTTTGTCATCTCTTCAGATGACGGGCCTCTTTGACCTCAAGCTTCTCGACTAGTCTAGTCAGGCTCTTATTGGTTGCAGCGAGCTCTTCATTCTTCTTCATCCTTATTTCATTCCTTTGTACCAGATCGACGTTCATGTTGACTATTTATTGATGATTGGCCTTGGTCATTTTTAGCTCATCCTTGGAGGTCTTCAGCTCGTCCTTGGTTTGAGCTAAATCATTCTGAAGGCATTCATTATTGTACATGGCGATGTCATAGTCACTTCTCGCCTTAGCCAAAGCCGATTACAATATGGCGTTTTCTCTCTTTGCAGCTTCTTCTTCGGCTTCAGCTTCAATATACTTTGGACGTAAACGCCCAAAGACAGTATTTGCCTGCATATGTTCAGCATTATTCAATCAATTTCAAATATCTAAGCATGAGGAAAAGTATAGAAATTGGGAAAGTTATTTACCTTTGCCTGGTAGCTCATGCCTTCGTCGATCAGATCCCTGAGTGAGTTGTTGCCAAATCGGTGATTGTCAGTTTCGCGGACGAAAGCATCATATTGGTGGAAGGGGAAGTTGGCATTGAACTGAGGCCATAAGATTTGCGATGCCATAGCCTCATTCTGAAACTCATAGGAAGAAGGCTTTGAAGGAGAGGGCATGGGTCGCTCAGGGGTTGGTAATGGATTGGTATATATGTTTTTGGGAGATGGGGATCGGGCATGAATGGGTTTACGTGGTGGCGATGGGGCAGAGGTTGAGCTTGGTTGTGCATCAGATGGTTGTTTTCTTTTTCGGGAAAGTGCTGGAACGGGCTCAACTTGTTCCTCATCATCAGAAGCTTGGATCACAACAGGGATTGTTGGAGGAAGATTGGTTGAAGAGGAAGGTACCCGAAGGGCATCGACAGATAAAGGGGTAATCTTCGTCCTTAGCTTTTTAACACGAAGGACCCGAGTCCATTCGTCGAGAGGCATATCGAGTAAACTTCCTCGGGCAGGTGCTGGGTTGGTGGTTGGTGCTGTATCTAGGGTAGGTTTGGGGTCTGTTTCTGTGAGAATGGCTCTCTTCTTTCGGCGGGGTTGATTAGACTCTTCAGGTGGAGGGAGGTCATCAACTTGTGGATCTTTGGCTTGGGGTTCGATTGTAGGTATCTTAGCGGTTGAATTATCTTAAGGAAGGGCTTCCAACAGTGGAGGTTCGACAGTTGCTTCTGTAGATTTTCCAGATAAAAAGTCTTCAAAATCTCTTACGTCTGAAGAGGTCGGTTTAATCAAAGATATTATAAAAGGCAGAGAATCACATATTAGAATATATATCATTAAAAATTTCAAATAATTGTGCAGCAAAATGGTTCAGAACTTACATTTATGGTCGTATAACCATTCTTGCTTAGTGAGGAGTCCATAATCCCACTCCTTCGATGGGAAGTTCTCGAAAAGCTCTATCATCTTGTTTACTCGCTCCTCGGGAATATCACCAAAATTAGCAAAGACCTTATCCTGAGTGGTCCAGTCTGGCAGAGAAGCAATTTCTGGTCCTTTGATGAAGAACCACCCCTTATGCCATCCTTTGTTACTAGAGGGGGTAGAGACTAGAGAGCGTCTTTCAAACTTCTCGCCTGCCTTTGGCGATTGTTTACCCAAAACTTTAAAACCCTTTTCACGGGTTTGGCCGACCTTGTAGACAGTGAAGAAGAAGTCCAGGGTGGGTTCAACTCCTACTTCATGGCAGAAAGCGATGAAATCCAAGATTTGGATATATGAATTTGGCACCAATTGGGTGAACCCAACATCGATGAACCCTAAAAGGTTAATCGGGAATATATGAAGAGGGAATCTGACCCCTTTTTCGAGAAGAGTCACTGGAACAACTGTCCATCCATCTGGACGATGATACATTCATTCATTAGAAGTGGGCGATCTCACCAAATGAGTAGCTGGAATCTGGTGTCGGGTATGAATGTTTCGTAGCTCAGCCTCAGTGACAGTAGATGGTGTGTTGGCATGTTGGAATTGCTCCTTATTCTTAAAAAAATCAGAAGGTTTTGGCGAGGGTTTTGGGGGTGGATTCTTGCTTGGAGTAGCAGCCTTGGGATTAGAGCTTAAAACCTCTTTAATAGGGCTTGGATTAGGAGGAACGGATGAAATAGGAGTCACCTTGAGTGGAGTATCTTGACCGGATTCTTGAGAAGCCATTGATGGAAAGTTGCAGAGTACAGAAGGATTCGAGGGAGAAGGAAAGAGCAAAGGTCGTCTGAATTTTGAATTGGCAGGTAAAACTGTCAATTTGGGGGAAAATTATCTTTTATACTGGCGGTTTCATAGAGCTCAAGGGCGGCTAATTAAATGCTGGTAATGATAAAGAATTTAAATGGGTAGCAACCGATTCAATCCTCAGTTCTTAACCGGGTTGGGTCTCTCAATTGGGCTTTCAGTTTTGAATTATTTAACTTAATGATATTTATCGAATGGGTTTCAGTTGGATTCATTATGGGCCTTTAATAATCTTATCATATTTCCTTATATCATGGACCGTTTACAGTTTTCTATTAAACAGTCTGTTTAATAAAAAACTGGGGGGCAATGTTGGGCCATGATATTTCATGTACTAGGCCGAATGGATTGGGCCGAGTTATTTGGTTAATCCCTTGGGTCATCTCTATTGGGCTTGGCCAGTTGGGCCGAGTCAGTGGGTCATCTTGGGTGGATCTTGAAAGTCTTGGGTCAGATTGTTGGGCCAACCTGACTAAATATCTACATCTTTGACCGATAATGATGAAAGAAGATAACAGTTGACTATTATCTCTGTCATGCATTAATGTGGATGGGATCAAGTCAGCAGACGGTGGAGAACAGTGATGGGATGGAGCAGGTGAGCTGTTGATAGTCGGCTGAGATCATCAGGATTAGGGGTTGGTGTCAGACTATAGTGGGTGGCACGGTAAACCGGGAATGAGAGTATATGTTAGCAAAAGGATCACACAAGAATAGGTAACTGATATTTTTATCTCTCTCAATACACTAGATATTTTATCCTCCATTGTTAACCTTGTGATCGCATGTACTTACTCTCACGCCGGAGCTATCCTCGACGGTCGAAGCCGTCAAGCTTTTGGTGTTGTCGTGTTTATTGTGCAGGATTCGGACGAGCTTTACGTGATTGGGGTCCGTGGAAAGATCTTGGCGTTAACAGTTCCTAATGTTTGTGTCTAATTTTTTGGTTGACAGTTGTGGTATTTTTGTGGAGAGATATATAATAGGTTAACCTCTCTTATAACTCATTTCAATCTTATGTATTATTTTTGTTCTATATATATTGATTTTTTAAAATTTAAAATTGATATGAAGTTATTTAGTTTTAATACAATCAATTGTAAACTAATTATAAAACACTATTAATTGTCATATTTGTTTATTTTCAAAACTTGAACGAAATTATATCAATTTTTAGTTTTAAGATTTTACAATTTGATTTTAAAAAATCAAAATGTTCTAATTTTGGAATAGAAAGTAATATTTTTGGCAAGTGGTAATCTTTATGAAAAAATATATAATATGTGGGTCCCCTCCCCTCCCCTCCCCTCCCCTCCCGAGCTCAAAAAGATGAATAAAATATATTTTTTACACATATTAAGAAAAATAAAAAGAAAAGAGTAAAAAAAGTTTCAAATTTATCCTTTATGACCCTACAAAATTATATAAAATGGTGAATACTTTTTTTTTATATACTAATAGACTCCACTAAATGACATATCTACTTTTCACTTCACTTATTTTATCTCATCTTTTTGAATAATTTTTTTTTGTATCTTTAGTCTTCTTTTGAGGATAGATGAACTATGTTTTTTCTTAAAAAAGATTAATGATTGGTCAAATATGACCTATGCATTTTTTTTTTCATTTACATTGTGCTGACTACGTAATATCCTAGTCATATTTATTAAGAGAAGTTTATAAACATGTGAGATGAGTGTGATAATTCAGAAAATCGGATTGTCCAAAATTTAAGATTTAAAGAATTAGTTATTAATAAAAGGAATTTTTATTAATAATTTTCTGTGCTATGCGTTTATTAATCGTTCTAGAACCTAGGATGATTATAATACGGGAGGATTCTGGCTACGAGCTAGACTGAACGAGTAAGAATTTTTAAGATGAAAATAATTTTTTTCGGGAACAAAAATATTTTCGGGGAAAAGACGAAATAGACATTATTCACTCGATGAAACCCTAAGGGTTAGGGTTTGAGTAACCTAAGCCTTTCTGAGAGTTTGGTATGTCGAAATGGCATTCAGTCGAAAGATTTAACGATAATATATCATGAAAAGTTAAGTAAGCCGATAAAAGTTTTTCTCAAAAAACGTGCAGAAATCAGACAAAATAAAAATGACAAAAAGTACTGTTATGTACTTTTCATTCGTTTAACTACGTTAGGGGAAAACGTGAAGGAAAATGCTGAATGTTGAAAAATATTTTTCAGTTCTTCAGAGATCCGAAGAATACGTAAAAGTTAATCGGTAAAGGAAAGATGAAATATCCAAAAATATTTGGATTCCGAGAATCGCAGTTTTTAAAATCGTCGGACGAATCCCGAAAGACGGAACCACAAAACTTCCAAGGGAAGTTTCGTGAATATTAAAGAGGTAAAATAGTAAGGAGGTGTGAATAGTAATTTAGGGGCAAAATGACTATTTTGCCCCTAGCTTTGAAAATCTATAAAAGGAAGCTTAATTTCATTTGTTGGTGATTTTGAAAATCACCAACATTTGAGAGAGAGAGAGAGAGAGAGAGAGTTTGGATGAGGAAGAAGAGGAAAAGCTTGCTCGTGTGCAAACTTTGTCCGACAGAAGAAGATTAAAGGAGAAGGGTAATCCGAAACCTTGTGTCATATAATTTTTTCTTTAAGTTTTCTATGTTTAAAACATAACTTAATGAGAATAAGAAGTAAAAGATGTTAGGGATGATTTCATATGGTTGAAATCATGAGAAAATAGAAATAAGAATTAGAAGTTTAGTTTATAATTTTCTTAAGGAAGTATAAGATTCGTAATGAATTTGAGCGATCCGAATGAATCATATGAACGATTCGGTGAAATAAGTAAGGAATGGTGTTTTATAACATCGAATTCCAAGAAAAAGTGAAATCGTAATCAAAATATCGATTAAAAATGAAGAACGAACGAAGAACGCGAAGAACATGCGAAGAACACGAAGAACGTTGTTGATGGACACATTGTATAACCCCATTTCGGGGTGTGTTCAACTTAATCATTAGATTCCGCACCAAAACAATTTGGATTGACACAACTTCTTCAAAGAAAGCTCAATTTTCTTTTAAACATGACATACTATTCGTCTTAGCCAAATCAAGTAGCTTAGACCATATCAATAAATTGGATAGCAACTTGAAACATTAAATCTAGTCAACTCAATCGGCAAATGACTACTTCTTTAAATTCTTTTTCAATTCATCAAAACGTTTTATGACGTCATGATACCGTACTTTTCACGGTATGTTGAGGACTTTGTATGTTTGTGACTTCGTCATTATACATCATACCATAGCGGGTTGTTGATCCTAAGATCACATCCAACACCAGGTTCAATTGCATTAATAGCTCCATCCTTTTACCATCCTTGCATCGAATGCCCGGATGATATAAAATTCATTTTGATATTTCAAATCAATTTCTGTCTAGCTGAAACTATTAGCATAGACATACCAAGAATAGTTATTTTAAAATCCATTGGTTCCAAAAGTTGAACCAATTCTTTCCTTTTTCAAACGCACACATAAGCACGATTTCAACAAATTTTGAAATCTAGCATAGCTAGATGACTTGGAATATCCTATTCTCCATCTTCCTTCATTGTCTTACTTGCGACAATACTTAATCTTCTCTAGCACCTTCAATGCTAATTCTACTGAAAACTCATTTTCAGTCTAAACATCCCTATACCTTAGTTCAGTCCATCAACTTACCACACATTATGAGTTCAGGAACTTTCCACAATAATATGAGTTTAAGAACTATCCTGCATGCATCTATAGCGTCCATTCATTTGAGGAGTTCAAAAACATACCATATAATTATGAGTCACGAACATACCATAAGTATGAGTTTCAAGAACTCGCACCTACCTTATTGTTCTCTACCTATCAAGTATATACATCAGAAAAGATTCACCTTCTCGTCATATACATCTTGATATTGCATGAATTGCATAAAACCTTTGAACATCCCATCGTTCATCATTTGATCATTGTTGTTTACCTGAGGATTATTGTCTTCCTATTGCACATTATCCTAGGTATTAATCTGTGGTGACTCAACGGTCTCATGTGCTTCATTGCTTATCTCAATATTTTCAGATGCCATTTTCAAATGCTGCCACAAAACAATGGTTAATTATCATATCACATATTATCCCTACTCTAACCGACCAATTAAATACCAAATAAACTTAGGTAGGTCATACTAGCGAAGGAATTCCCCGTCTCTCCCCTCCTAGTTCTTGTCTCATATTTCAGCCAGAGATCATATCCCTAAGCTTTGATACCAACTGTGACGCCCCCAAAATAGGTATACATCACCCATCTTGAGTCGCCAAATACATGGTACAGAATACAAATACAAACTTAATTATTCAACCGTCATGTAATATACGACAAAACATAGATGAGAGTTTAAACAGAAATATTGCCTTCTAAACAATATCCACTCTCAAATAGAGTCCTCATTACATTTATTGTCACATTATTTTATAGAATAGTGAGGACTACTAATACACCATCTCGGACCATCACTCCGTTCCTCGACTAGTCCCGGCTACGTTCTCATTTCCTGAAGAGAACAATGAAAGCAAAAGGGTGAGCTCAACTAGCCTAATAAGAAATATTATGACTAAGATAATGCAGATTAAATTATCATTAGTCTTCAAAAATGTTAAACTGATAAAATACAATAGACATCAAGTTTAACTGCAGCGGAATAAGCAATCCATTAGAAGAGTCAAGTAGAGCATGATATCTACTATCTTCTATGATTTAAAATGTTTTCATCAATTTTATTGTTGAGACTCGACTTTAATAAATAAACCACATCATCGAAGTCATCCCTACACTCTACGGGCCAAGGATATTCATTAAATCATCAATGATCATGACTATACCGAATAATCCCTGGTCATAATCATACCAAAAACTGTGCATCAATGCACTACAGGCCACTGAGGACTTTTACCACATCATTTATAACATTACAGGTCATGATTATACCGAATGATCCCTTGTCATAATCATACCAAGTCCATCTATTCACGTAAGCCAAAGATGACTTTCATCACAATATAAGCATAAGGATGATGACAATGACATAATAATTCAATAAAACAAGTTCAAGAATAAATTTTAAAGATTTATAAGTTAATTTATCCTGAAATCAATTACTTTCAAATTGTCAACATGATGCTGCTTTGTGGAGTAAAATTCAAGAATGCTCAAAAGAATATTTCCGTGATAAGATACTGGATGAAGCGCAGCCAGGATATTCTACTAATTTCATGGAGTATAGAAGCCAAAACTTTAACCAACCGAGTATAATAGAATATAAGGAGGCGCGCAAATGGATTTTAAATAAAAGTCATGCGGTAATCCATGTGTATGACAGATCATTTCCATAATTTAATAAGGAATGAATAATGAAGGATCATTCACCATGCATGCTGGTAATCCACATAGATAGGTTATTCCAACGAGAATAATAAAGAATGGAATAATGGAAGAATTCACGGGAATGCACGATAGAGCGCGCAGACGAGTTATTCTCAGCAGAATAATAAAAAATGGAACGGTCATGCGTAATCCGCACAAACAGGATATTCAATGAGAATAATAAAGAATAGAACGGATCATGCGTAATCCGCATGCACGGGATGTTCAACAGACTAATAAAGAATGGAACCAAGTCATACGCATAATCGCACGCAGACGAGGATGTTCCAACAGAATAATAAAGAATGGAATAACAACAGAATTCACCAGGCATGCGATAGATCGCACATACAGGTTATTCCAACAGAATAATAAAGAATGGAATAACAGAAGAATTTCACCATGTATGTGGTATTCGCATAGACAGGTTATTCCAACATAATAATAAAGAATGGAATAACAACTCTTACGCGTATTGAAAGAAAATAACTCTCTTCATGAATACGAAAGAATAATACCCCTTACCTCAAAAAAGAAGATTGGATCTTTGGAATAGTGAGGTAGCAAACTTCTCTTCTTCTTTCTCTCTATAATTTCTCTCTATAATAATTGCTCTATAGCTTTAGTGAATTGGTGAGAAATGAAGGAAGAATGGGCTTCTATTTATAGAAAAATATATTTTCGATAATTGCACTTTTTGGGGCTCAAAATATTACAGTATAATACCTTCCTCTTTTTCTTCATTTTTAATTTAGTCTTGCAAGTATTATCAAACTTGCACCACCTCCCCTAATAGTAAATAAAGTGAATCAATAGTTCAATCATGTGAATCAATAGTTATAATCATGTTAAAATACAAATTACAGTATAGTACCTCCATCTATACCTCCATTTTTAACTTAGTCATGCAAGTATTATCAATCTTGCACCAACTCTCCTAATAGTACAAGAATGTGAATCAATAGTACATGTGAACAAATAGTTATAATCATGTGAATTAATAGCAATTAATTACTCATTTATCCGATTAATTACCCGACTGGTCAGTAAAACTTCCAGACATCAATTAATATCGAAATAAATGTCAATTTCCCACTAACACTAATAATTCTAACACAATGGAACCATCAATTTCATCTTTAATCAACACGAACATATTCATCATTAATATTATAACTCACAATATTTAACAAAATGTGTCGCTTCGAGGAAGGGGCTTTCAGATAAAGGATTTCTCCTTATTGGCGCGTAGCAATTAGATGACCAAACCTCTCCTCGATGAACTTCTAGACATTGTAAATATTACAATTTAATAATATGAATAACTTTGTCGTCTCAATTATTGATTTAATAATATAACATATTATGCACATGATCACGTGACAATAATTGAATCAATAATATAAGAGAGATATGATCAAAGCCAATTCTCGTAACAATAATTGAGTATAACCGAGTGACTTCTCACGTAAGCATCAATAATCAATACTGTGTGTTACTATGCAACCACGTGTATTATCTTGTACTTTTACTACTACCTGGGTAGTTCAATAGTTTAACAGTAAAACTTCCGTAGTTATTTTTATAAAAGATAATTATGTCGTTTTCATAAATTAAAATAAAGTTAACTAGAGAAATAAAAATATTATAAAATTATAAAATAAATAAATTATAAATAAGAAAAAAAAATTATATGAAAAATTATAAGTAGAAAAAAGGAATAAAGATAGAATTGTAAAAAAATTCTACAAAAATATGAGTCAAATTTTAAATATAAATTGAATTCAAGTTAAATTTGAACATTTGGGGGTATTTAGGTCACTTTCTAAGTATTTATTTTATTCTTGGATGTATTCCTAACATCAACCAAACATGTACATGGAATATAAAAAAATTATTCCATTCCTTTCCCAAGTTCCATTCCCTCCATTATTCCATTCCTTTAATCTAAACGTAACATAAGAGTGCAAAAGACATCGATTGAATTCTTGTATAGCAAACCTGGTTTAAAAATGAATGAGTAAACCATATTTAGGGACAAATTTTGGTACCTGGGTTACGTGCCACCTGGGTCTGAGCTTAATCTGCTGGAGCATCTAGCATTGACGATGATGCGCGTAAACCGTACTAAATCATCGCTGCCACTTGATGATTGTAAGCTCTCACTGTTTCCAGAATCCATGTGGTCGTCTGTGTTTTTTAGAGAGGAGATGAAAAAGAAACGAATAATAATAAAGGTAAGGGGAAAATCTTACCTCTCCTTGGCAGAAATTCACGACATCGTTAATATTGCAAATAATAATATTAATAACTTCGTCGTCTCAATTATTGATTAAATAATATATAAAATATCAACAATAATTGAATCAATTAGCGTGAGATACTATGCAACAATTTCTGACGCAATAATTGAACAAAACTGAGTAACTTCTCACGTAAGCATCAATAATCAATATCGTGTGCTACTATGCAACCACGCGTATTCCTGTACTTTTAACACCGGGTGTTTCAACAGTTAACGATAAAACTTCCGTCGTTAGTTTCATAAAATATTTTTGTCGTTTACTCAATTCGACAATAATTCCGTTGTGGGGTCCACCAATGATTGTGCCGTCGTACGAATATTCCCTGTTAAAACGAATATTCCCCGACCAATCGAATATTATATAACAACTTGCGTACTTTGCAAAATTTATAACTATTACCCACAACTATAACATTATATCAAATTCATTCCATAATATTCAAAAATGATAATTATAGAAAATTCATCTTTATTCATAAAAGTTGGGGTCTTACAAACTAAGTAAACTTGCTCCCCACTTCTTTTTGTTGGTCATCACACAATTATCTTGGCCACCAAGATTAACTAAGTGATCATGGGTCACCAAGATTAATCAAATGATCATGGATCACCTTAATCCATTGGATCCTATCTTGGGCTTAAGTTTGATTAGCTTAACTTAACTCTTGGGCTTATATTAATTCCCTTTGGACTTTACTTTAATAACCACTTGGGCTTTAACATTAATTTACTTCTATTGGACTTTACAAAATACTACATAATTCCACAAGTCCATTTCATTTGGCTTAAAGCCTTATAACGTATTTTTTACGTATTATTCTCGTATTCTAACTCGTATACTAATTCACAATATACGGTATATCATTATTTATACATACTCGTATAATACCTCGTATCATACTCGTATTCGTTATCTCGTATCATACATACGTATCATACGATCAATACACTAGCTTCTAATGCTTTATTTTCCCTAACATTCTCGAATTACGTCCGCATGCGAAAAATTACGTTTTCCATACTTGAATTATTATTACATAATCCAACTCACTTCGATATTCTATCGTTACGTATTTCTCGAAAGTTCAAAAATAATTCCCGAGAAGAAATCAATGAATAGTGTTTTTTGGAAAAAAATTGAAAAACTTTTATTTTCGTCTTGGAAATTCAAACACTTTAATTCTCTCACGTAGTCAAAATAGTACGACGTTTCTACGTTTCTAGGTTATAGAACGACATTCATCTTACTAGCACATAACCATAATAAATAATATAATTTTATTCATTATATATTAAATAAAATTATCTTACAATGGATCCGAGTGTCTGGGTCGTTACAATACTGCTTTGTGGAGTAAAATTCAAGAATAATATTCATGTATAAAAAATAATTTGGACAGAAAAGAAATATATTTTTTGGGTGAATAGTACCCCGTAAATAGTACTTTGTGAATAGTACCCCGGCATGAAAAGTGCCCCAAATACCCGAGTGAATAAGATTCAAGTGAATAGTAACCTGGTGAATAGTAACTCATGAATAGTACTCCAGCATGAAAAGTGCCCCGAATACCCGAGTGAATAATATTCGAGTGAATAGTAATTGGGTGAATAGTAACTCATGAATAGTATTCTGGCATGAAAAGATCAATAATTATCAAGAAAGCTCAGAATAATATTTCCATGAAAAGATACTGGATGAAGCGCAAATATCAAGGATATTTACTAATTTCATGGAGTATAGAAGCAATACTTTAACAGAATGAGGGTATAATCAGGAATATGAGACGAAATAATATTACTCACATACTACAGAGTATGGAAAAAATATTATTCCTTATGAATCTTGAACAAAATAATATCCTTACCTCGGGAAGAAGACTAGATCTTTGGAATAGTGAAGTAGCAGACTTCTCTTCTTCTTTCTCTCTATAGCTTCTCTCTCTATAATTGCTCTTGTGAGTCTTAGTGAATTGGTGAGAATGAAAGAAGAATGAGCTTCTATTTATAGGAAAATATAATTTCGATAATTGCACATTTTGGGGCTCGAAATATTACAGTATAATACCTTCATCTTTTCCTTCATTTTTAATTTAGTCCTACAAGTATTATCAAACTTGCACCACCTCCCCTAATAGTACATCATGTGAATCAATAGTTCAGTCATGTGAATCAATAGTTCTATACATGTGAAAAAATAGTTACAGTATAGTACCTTCATCTATACCTCTATTTTTAATTTAGTCATGCAAGTATTATCAATCTTGCACCACCTCCCCTAATAGTATATGCATGTGAATCAATGGTACATACATGTGAACAAATAGTTATAAGCATGTGAATTAATAGTAATTAATTGCTAATTTATCCGATTAATTATCCGATTGGTCAATATAACCTCCAGAAATCAATTAGTATCGAAATAAATGTCGATTCACACAAACACTAATAATCCCAACACAATGGAACTATCAATTTCATCTTAAATCAACACGAACTTATTCATCATTAATATTATAACTCACAATATTTAATAATCAGATCATTCCCAGGAAAGAGGAGGCTTTTCGATAAGGATTTCTCCCTATTGGCGGGCAATTAGGTGACCAAACCTCTCCTCGATGGAACTTTCTAAACATCATTAATATTGCAAATAATAATATGAATAACTTTGTCGTCTCAATTATTGATTTAATAATATTATGCAGATGATATTGTGACAATAATTGAATCAATAATATGAGAGATATTATGCAGCAATTATTGTAGCAATAATTGAGTATAACTGAGTGACTTCTTACGTAAGCATCAATAATTAATACTGAGTATTCTTCTACTACGCAACCCACGGCGTATTCTTCATTCTTTACCACCGGGTAGTTCAACAGTTTAACGGTAAAACTTTCGATGTTATTTTATAAAAAGATATTTTTGTCGTTTTCTAACTATGACAATACTTCCGTTGTGGGGTCCACCAATGATTGTGTCGTCGTACGAATATTCCCTGTTAAAACGAATACTCCCCGTCCAATCGAATATTTTATAACAACTTACTTACTTTACAAAAAAATTCACATATCACCCTTAACTTCAACATTTTATCAATTTAACTATTTACTAAATAGAATAATAATTATAAGAAAATTGAATAATTTCATTTCATAAAATTCGGGATCTCACAAAATCCCTTCCTTATGAAATTTCGACCTCGAAATTTACGTACCTGGTAGTTCGAAGAGATGAAAATACCTTGCTTTCTTTTCGGATTGTATCTTTCTGGTTATTTCTTCTGTATCATGATTTTCCCATTGCTCATCTCCTGTATTTCAGATATTATTCTAGAATATATCTTCAAAATAAAAGTTAATTGACATATCACAATTTGTCAACTTATTAAGTAAAAAAAATTCAGCTTAGGTAAGTTACACACTAGCGAAGTATATTACTCGTCTTTCCCCTCCTAATTTTAGACTCATATTTCCGCCAGCGACCATATCCCTAAGCTCTGATACCCAAATGTAATTCCCCCAAAACAATTCCAATCCACCCAACCCATTCTGGGTCGCCACGAAATACATCAACACAATTTCCAAATACAAATCTTCAAATTCTAACTTTTAAAGCATTGACAGAGAATCGACCATTGATTAAAGCTGTGAGTTTTAATACAAATATATGTAATTCTCGTGGTGCCTCGACCACAACACCTTACAATGACACTTTACATAAAAGTACAGTCAATAACTGTTTTAGAAATTAAAATCTTTGAAAAATGCTCAAGGAAAACTTCGTACATGGGAGGCCATGCATCTAAGTTATGATAGATATCATATGACTCGAGAATTATCCTTGGTTGACCCAATAGACCCCAAAGAAAAATGAGAAAATTACTATCATATTCTTTCCAACGGTGAGTCTTCTCTTGACATATATTTATCTCTATTATCTCCAATTGAGAATTATATTTCAACCAAACTCCGAGATTATATAGGTAGTGTTCATAGATATAATCAGCAAGTGCATGTGCACAACCCTATCTTATGATAATAACAAGTAAATACGTCATTAGACATCTTGTATGATAGTGGCAAAACACCCTTCAAAGTTGGGTTCACCTCACCCTATTCGGTTCACCAAAATCAACGGTTAAAATGACGTATAATATACGACACACTTATCTAAAATTCTCAATAAAATTATTTCCATACTATTTTAGGGGAAACCTCAACAGCTATAGACCATCATTTTATTCCCCTGTTACCCCCGCTCGACCCAGCTACATGTTGTGTAAAATCTATATACGCACAACACGCAAGTATACGTGGTTAACAAGTAATATAATAGTAAGTAGAGTATCGTTCCCACAGAGAAATTAGTAAGAATTTCAACCTCAAAATTACCAGTTTCCTATTAATCCCAATTTTATTAAACTATCCAAAATAAATGAATAAAATTATAAAAACTAAATTATTAAAAATACTAAGATCACAAAACGATCACAAATCTCAAAAACTGAATTTCTAAACAAATATTGTAGAATTAGGCTTACAACTTCACCTTAAGCTTCACTCTGGTTAGTATCCTTTATTCCAGTTTAATTTACTATCCCAGTTTATTAATCAAGAACACGAAAGTAGAATTAGCCACCTCTCGATGCACTAACACCATATTAACTCAAATCCACAATTTAGATAGAATTAAGTTAAACACCTTAATTAACTAACTCACTATATCTCTATATGAATTACAATCAAAGAAGGTTTAAGTTCAAGTTCTCTATTCAATTACATACGATGTTAAGCATATATCTCTACCCTAACATTCATCAAGATTATGTTCATTCACAAAATTCAAGAACACATGCTATATTAACTAAGTCTAGACTCGTACTTCCTCTCTCGAATTCATACAAGTCCACAAAGAATTGTTGATCAGGCAATTCATAAATTCAAGCATAAATTAATATAGATAAACTGAGGAATAGCTTATTAAACTGAAAATCAAAGTTACATAACCATCGTTTCACTTAAAGATCCGTCATAAGCCTAAAAAGTGAATTAGTTCATCATAAATGAAATAAACACTGAATAAATTAAAGATATCATCCTTTCAATTACAAATAAACTAAAAGAAAAGAATAAATCCAGAACCACCCTTTTCTTCAGCCCAATTCGCAATTGATACGATAATCCTTCAATTATCTTCCTCCAATGCTTGATCTAAAAATTCTGTATTCTTGTTCTGTTAATTGCCTTCTGTTTTTTTCTATCTTGTTATTTTCTGTAATATATCTAGCTTAGACATGAAATGTAACTCAAATTCCCTGTCATTAGGAATCCTAAGCTATTAACATCACTTAAACTCCACGTTTGCAGCATTAGAAACCAACTAGGAGAATACTTCGCCTCACCCACTTCACAGTATGCATTCTGATTCTCATTGAGTTCGACCCCCGCCCAGTGGGGGTGTAAGGCACAAAAGTGCTGCCTTTGTGGGTGGCTTCTGACTTCTATCCTGCTTTGCTCATTTGCTTGCCACAATGCACCTTAACTCCACCATTTTTGATCAATTGCAACACCACCAAACCTACACACAAAATAACACTAAACAAGTAAAAACAAACATAAACGCGAGGAATTAATACTGATTAAGCTTGAATTAGGAACCGATTAGTGGGTATAAAACCCACTTATCAAAATCCCCTAAACTTAAACTGTGTTAGTCCTCGAGCATAAAATAAACTAACATATTATGCAATGCAATGCGATGATGATGCAATACATCTAACCTATATGCCTACGAATCTAGCAGTCATCATAGAATCAAGGTATTTAACCGGTCTCAGAGAAATCAAGCATACACGACGACATGTCATATCAAATCTAATCAATAATCCCTCACTAATCATTGAATCTTACACTTTTATTACTGGTATAGTGTGTGTGCGCTTAACATCCATGCTAACTGATACAGATTCAAATTTAATACATAACAAATCTCTTTGAAGGCATCATACAGATAAAACTTAAGAATTTCAAAAACAGACGAGATCCAACTAAAATCAAATAATTACTAATATTAAGGGTCCAAATAGGGTACTTATGCTTTCTTTTTGTTTTCTTTTTTTTCGCGGGGGCTTGTTGCTCTTAATTCCTATTTTATTCCTCTCATTATTTTATTTTTTCATAGATAGTGAGTGCATTTTACGCTCCATCTCACGCCTGTGTTTATGGGGAGTGCTTTTCATGATTCTTCTCAACCCACCACAAGACTCAATTATTCACTTTTTTTAGAAGCTTATATACCTCACTTGTTTCCCCCAAACTTAGGTTCTTGCCTAATTCTTTGTCTTCACTATCTATCCTCATTATTCTTTCATTTATACTAACACTATCCTTTAGAAATTTCTTATGTATCAATTTGAACTAATTAGTCGACACAGGTGTTATTAACGTGCTACCCTTTTTATACCAGTTTCAAACAAGCACAAGATCCAATTCATAACAGAAACTACATCAAGGTTATAATAATCAGTACCGTACTTGTCTATTTGATCCTAATCTCATCATTGGCCAAAATAAAATGAACTACAATAACTACTAGACATATGCAAAATTAACACAATACTTATCTAAATTATTTTTTTTATGTATGGTAAACATAACATGAATGCAACATTAAATAAAACTATTTATGCTCCTAAGCTACTATGCAACTACATGATTACATGAATGCAACATTTAATAATCCTAAAACTAAACAATGAACGACTATGCAAACCTAACTAATGAAATTAAATATGCAAACATGAAATTAAATCCCCCAAACTTGAAAAGTATAATGCCCTCATTGTATAGATATATCAATAAAGAATATGAGGACTTCCTTATAATCACTTAAGCCTGGGGTGGTGGTGTGTGTTCTTCTTCATCAGAGTCACTTGGTGGAAACCTTGGCATTGGGGCTGGCTACTGGTATGGGAATTGTGCATTGAGATTGAAGCTTTGGAGTGTCACGTTCAATGAGGCGAAGGATAGGTTCATGGCTTCAAACATGTGGTCTTGCCTCGTTGTGAGTTGTCGCATCTCTCTTAGTGCTACCTTGTTTTACTCATCCACTTGTCGTTGAAAGTTGAGGAACTGAGGGCTAGATATGGCTTCGGGCTGTAGTGTTGCCTTTGTTCCTTCCTCTCCCATTGGTGTAGCCCCCTGGAACTCTTTGTCTTCCAAGTTGTCGGAAGTGTCAGCCTCATCCTCCGATGCTGAAGGAAATATAAAGCCTAATCCTCGAGGATGCGACTCGCCTCCGAGCCATACCACATAATGGGCAATCATTCTTGAATGCAGTGTTTGAAGTGGCATTTGAGTGATCTCATCATCAGACCATCTAATTCCCACTTGCCTACACAACCCACAAATGAGTGATGGGTGTGGCAAGCCGCCCGAGAATGGTCCTTGTAAGCATCGTCGGATTGAAAAACTGATTATAGCCCCTACGTCGATGATGAAATCTTGTACAATGGCATACAAGAGCACTGTCTTCTCCTTGGTCATGTCTGACGTGTGTGTGGATGGAAACAATTTGGCGCACAAGAATGCATACCATATCTTGTCATACCTGCTGAGATCCTTGCTGTGAAACACAGTGCCACCTTTGTGACCTTTGATCCATGTGGTACCCGGTTTTTTCATTTCCTTCATAATAACCCAATAATTCGGATCATGATCACGTAAATGAGCATACTGGCAATGTCTAGGCACTCGTAACTGGTAGTAAGTGTTGATGGCATCGGCACTGAAAGGGACTAATCTTCCCCGCACAAAAGCGTTGAAAAGGGCCTTGTCCTCGGCATTAGCATAAATTTATTTGACCACAATTACAACGGCAGCCTCGGGTTCCTCCGTGAACTTATTCCACCCTTTTTGATATATTTGTTACATCATTTCACCGTCGACATGGTCCGGTACCAACCCCCGCTCCGGTGTGAGAGCTTTTGACACCATATAATCATAACGGTCGGCGGCGACGACACTTATGAATTTGCGTCGGTCGATGGTTCATGATGGTGGTGTGGTTCCGGAACTCTCTCCACGTTGCCTCTTTGATGTGGGTTTAGACGCATTGAATTGAAATCAGGAAGCTTTAACAACAATATTCCCCCCAAACTTCACTTACGCAATCTGTCGAACACTTAGTGTGCACAATGTTTTATCCCCCCAAACTTGATGATTTTGCTTCAACTATGGTGATAGGAAGGGAGGAATTGGAAGATAACTTACTCACTCTCAGTGTATCTCCAAATTGGCTGAAAAACTTCGCTCAAACTCTAACCTTTAACTTCTGAGTAATGTAAATTGATGTTGCTAGTGTGTGGGGTGAAGGATTGGTTTGGTGAGGGGGTGTTTTTATAGAGATGGGGTGATGGAGATTTATGAGTTGAAGTAGTGGAGTGAAGTAGTGTGTTAGTGGGTAATTGTGCTAATAAAGTTGGATGATGGAGATTAAATTTCAAAAACATGGGTATATAGTGGAGAGTGGAGTTTCAGTTTTGGAAGATAGAATTTGAAGTGGAGGAATAACTGCCTTAACTACTACTCTGAGTCTCTTTAGAATCCAGACCCGCTTGACGGGGCAGGTACTTTTATATAAGCGCCTTGGTCGCATGTATATGAACTGTTAATGGATTTAGGACCCCACTTCCCCGTAGGGTAAGACGCTCCCTAAAAGTGTTTTCATTTCCTACGGGCATACCTTCTGTTATTGGACTTGAGACCCCCGCCCCGGCGGGCATAGGTTCTACTAATTCACCTTAATTTTCTCATTCCTTCCCTTCAACTCCAAACCATGATCATATTAAGTTCCTGCAATACCATGAAACATAAATGTGAGCAAATTTTGAGCAATTTTAAGCATGGTGGTAAGATTAAAAAAATGACTTATACTTTTAACTACTAATTATTGAATTGACATGAATTGATTCTAAACTAAATAACATTCTAAACTACCATCTAACTAGTATGAATAAAATTACTGAGAATAAAAGGACAATTGGGTTGTCTCCCAATTAGCGCTTGATTTTAAGTTGTTCAGCCTGACTACTCCCTGTTTATGGTACGTCGGCTAGTGTGATTGCAATGACATCCGTATTGGAATCGCCACCCCAATAATGCTTCAGCCTTTGACCGTTGACCTTGAACGTTTCCAATGGATTCCTTTTGTAGAGTTCAACAGCACCATGTGAAAAAACTCTTTTGATGGTAAATGGACCCGACCATCGTGATTTTAGCTTCCCTGGGAACAACCTCAACCTTGAGTTGAACAGTAGTATTGATTGCCCCAGTTCGAACGTTCTTTGCATGATTTTCTGGTCGTGCCATTTCTTGACTTTTTCTTTGTATAACTTCGAGTTCTCGTAAGCTTGAAGTATGAATTTATCGAGCTCATTTAGCTGAAGTAGTCTCTTTTCACCCATGGCTGCTTAATCGAAGTTAAGTTTCTAAATAGCCCAATAGGCTTTATGTTGTAACTCCATAGGCAAGTGACATGCTTTTTCATAGACCAATTGATATGGTGACATACTAATTGGTGTTTTGTACGCAATTCGGTAGGCCCATAATGCATCGTCCAAATTGAGAGACCAGTCTTTCCTATTCGGGTTTACCACCTTTTCCAAGATTCTCTTCACCTCCCTATTTGAAACTTCAACTTGCCCACTTGTTTGGGGATGATATGTCGTCGCCACCTTATGGTTGACCCCATACTTTGCCAAGAGAGCTGTAAATGATCTCTTCACAGCGGTATACTTTATTAAAAATAATACCTTACAATATGTTCATGGTATATTATTTTAATATATACCCACATACATTTTGTCACATACACCTTCATGATGTATTCATACCATATAGTTTAATAAGACCTAATATAAGGTTGTTATATATAGTCACATAAATGTCACACTACACTGTATAATATAGTTGTATTTTATATTTTTTTAATTATTGCCCACTTGCACATAACAATCAATATAATTTTATTATATTAATAGCTTACTTGATTTATGCCAAATAAATTAATCACTTTCTTGATTAATTAACACAAATATTAATTAATCCATTCCTCATTGATTAATGTAATTATGGATTTAATTATCTAAACAATTCTTATTATATTTATAGATATATTGCAAATAATAGTAATCACATATTATTAATTAATTACCACGTAATCAATATTCTACCACAATTAATTAATATTAATTAATGGTTTACTTAATATTTCCTTTGTCAAATATAACGCACTTTATTTCATGGTTTATCAATGTTACATATATAACAAAATGTTCCATTTTATTTCTAAAGAAGAAAAATAATTTTCTCCAATCGATCATCGATGCAATTGCGCTTGGTTTATACTATCGAGGATGGAAAAGCAATCTTGTTGCATTCTACGACAATGCCAAGATGCGGTTTAACTTCAAGCCAGTGTCAACCTTCATCACCATACTCGTTTTTTTCACGACATGAATTAATGTCCACGTGAGCGATATTGCAAATCTAAGAGTGTATTCATTACTTATCATAATAATCCTAATAATCATATCATATATACAATAATCATATATTCATGGAAAATTATTTTTATTACAAAATTAATTTATTATAAGAACATAATCTATAATGATCAATAATTCTTAAAAAGAAATTATTTACAATTATTCATTTAATAAATAAATTTTGTTTATCACATAGGTACATATACTTTACTTTGCACATAGTCACACCTTTATATATATAAAAAAATTATATGCACAATTTCTTATTTAATTATATGGAAAATATTGGGTTATTACATCCACCATCCCTTATAAGGATTCCGTCCCCAGAATCACCGCTTTAAAACTTATAGACACTAGGGCAAATAGCATACACAATCACTTCAAGTAGATCTCGATCGAACTGATCTTTAACTATTCAACATAAAGTTTGTCTATCTGCTTAAACAGAAATTTGATTTCTAATAGAACTCAAATTCCTCCTTCAAAATTCCTTTATAAAATAATTTACTATATATATACGAAAATCATATATAAAAAATAAAATTGATTCGAATAATACCTGGAGTTGCATCCCCATCTGCCACGGTATCTTGAACGGTCATGCTGAAGACTCTTGTGGTAGATTTTGTTGAAGTTGGTCCCGTTATCGCCAGTGTTCCGCTACCTTTCCCTGCATTCACACTTCCTACATCCATTCTCCTTTTCGGACAGTCCTTTACCTTATGTTCCGTTGATCCACACAGAAAACACCCACAGTTCATCCTAGGATTGGGGCAGTTGGGAGAGATATGTCCCTCCTGCCCACAGTTATTCTAAGACCCCGAATTTTTTTAAATGAAAGTATTCAATTTTCCTATAATTATTATGTTATTTCGTAAATGGTTAAATTGATAAAAGGTTAAAGTTAAGGGTGATATGTGAAAATTTTGCAAAGTATGCAAGTTGTTATAAAATATTCGTTTGGTCGGGGAATATTCTTTTTGTCGGGGAATATCCGTACGATGGCACAATCATTGGTGGACCCCACAATGGAAGTATTGCGTAGTTAAAAAACGATAGAATTATCATTTTATAAAAATAACGGCGAAAGTGTTACCGTTAAAACTGTTGAACTACTAGGTAGTAAAAGTGCAAATGTCTACGCGTGGTTGCATAAGTAGACGCGGTATTGATTATTGATGCTTACATAAGAAGTCACTTCGGTTATACAATTATTACTATGATAATTGTTGCATCATATCTCTCATATTATTGATTCAATTATTATCACAAGATTATCATCAGATAATATATTATATTATTAAATCAATAATTGAGACGACAAAGTTATTCATATTATTATTTAAAATATTGACAATGTCAGAAGTTCATCGAGGAGAGGTTAGATAATCTAATCACTTGCTACCAATTGGGAGAAATTCTTATCGAAAGCCCCTCTTTCACAGGGCGACCCGGTTGTTAAATATTGAGAGTTATAATATTAATGATGAATAAGTTCGTGTTGATTAAAGATGAAATTGATAGTTCCATTGTGTTGGGATTATTAGTGTTAGTGGAAATCGACATTTATTTCGATAATAATTGATGTCTGGAAGTTATATTGACCAATCGGGTAATTAATCGGATAAATGAGCAATTAATTGCTATTAATTCACATGCTTATAACTATATGTTCACATGTGTGTACTATTGATTCACATGATTTACTATTAGGGGAGTTGGTGCAAGATTTATAATACTTGCATAACTAAATTAAAAATGGAGGTATAGATGAAGGTATTATACTATAATTAGTTTTTTCACAGGATTATACTATTGAGTCACATGAATGAACTATTAATTCACATGATTTACTATTAGGGGAGGTGGTGCAAGTTTGATAATACTTGCAGGACTAAATTAAAAATGAAGGAAAAGATGAAGGTATTATACTGTAATATTTTGAGCCCCAAAACGTGCAATTATCGAAACTATATTTTCCTATAAATAGAAGATCATTCTTCCTTCATTCTCACCAATTCACTAAGTCTCACAAGAGCAATTATTATAGAGAAATTATAGAGAGAAAGAAGAAGAGAAGTCTGCTACCTCACTATTCCAGTATCCAGTTCTCTTCTAAGCTAAGGGGTATTATTTCTTCCATATTCATGAAGAGAGTTATTTTCTTTCAATACTCG
Source organism: Panax ginseng (assembly GCA_020205605.1). NCBI lineage: Eukaryota > Viridiplantae > Streptophyta > Magnoliopsida > Apiales > Araliaceae > Panax > Panax ginseng. The sequence continues at coordinate 113,722,729 of CM035130.1, read as the reverse complement.
TAAGGGTTGTTATTCCATTCTTTATTATTATATTGGAATAACCTGTCTATGCGAAGTACCACATACATGGTGAAATTCTTCTATTATTCCATTCTTTATTATTTTGTTGGAATAACCTGTCTACGCGGACTACCGCATACCTGGTGAATTCTTTTGTTTTTCCATTCTTTATTATTTACATTGGAATAACTTTCATACTACGGGATCTCGCATGCATGGTGAATTCTTCTGTTATTCCATTCTTTATTATTTTGTTGGAATAACCTGTCTACGCAGACTACCGCATGCATGGTGAATTCTTCTGTTATACCACTCTTTATTATTCTGTTGGAATAAGCTGTCTACGCGGACTACCGCATGTATGGTGAATGACCCTTCGTATTAATTCCTTATTAAATTGTGGAAATGATCGTCTGACGTGGATTACCGTACGGCGGTGAAAATCCATTTGCGCTTCATATATTTTATTATACTCAATTGGTTAAAGTTTTGGCTTCTATACTCCATGAAATTAGTAGAATATCCTTGATATTTGTGCTTCATCCGAAGATCTTTTCATGGAAATATTCTTCCGAGCATTCTTGAATTTTACTCCACAAAGCAAAGTATCATGTTGACAATTTGAACGTTATTAAATTCTGGATAAATTAAATTATAAATCTTTAAAATTTATCCTTCAACTTGTTTTATTGAATTATTATGTCATTGTCATCATCATCATACTTATATTATGATGAAAGTCATCTTTGGCTTATGTGCATAGATGGACTTGGTATGATTATGACCGAGGATTATTCAGTATAATCACCGTAATGTAATGTAACGAATGATGTGGTAAAAGTCCTCATTGGCTCTGTAGTTCATTGATGGATTTGTTGTTGGTATGATTATGACCGTGGATTATTTGTGATAATCATGACCATTGATGATTACATGAATATCCTTGGCCGTGGTGCGTGGATGATTCGATTTTATTTATTAAGTTGAGTCCCAGCGATAAAGTTGATGAAAAACTTTTTTAAATCATAGAAGATAGTAGATTTTATGCTCTACTTGACTCTTCTAATGGATTGCTTATTCCGCTGTAGTTGTTGATCTAAAACTTGTTGTCTATAGTCTCAAGGGCACCGTATCGTATGGCGCCAGTGGAAATGAAAGAGTTAATGGTTCAGTTATAGGAACTATTGGATAGAAAGTACATTCAACCAAGTGTTTCCCCGTGGGGGGCATCGGTATTGTTTGTCAAAAAGAAAGACGGATTGTTAAGGCTTTGTATCGACTATCGAAAGTTGAACAAGTTAACGATAAAGAATAAATACCCATTGCCCAGGATCGATGATCTTTTTGATCAGTTGAAAGGGGCAAAGTATTTTTCTAAGATAGATTTGCGGACGGGGTATCACCAACTGAAGGTTAGGAAGGAGGATATACCAAAGACAGCATTCAGGAGTCGTTATGGTCATTACGAGTTTCTAGTAATGTCATTTGGGTTGACGAATGCACCAGCTGCATTTATGGATATGATGAACAGAGTGTTCAAACAATATTTGGACAAGTTCGTCATTGTGTTTATCGATGATATTCTGGTATATTCGAAGACGCCAGAAGATCATGATGAACACCTAAGGTTAGTGTTGGAGACACTAAGGAATGAGAAGTTATATGCGAAATTCACTAAGTGTGAATTTTGGCTAGAAAAGGTGCAGTTTTTAGGTCATGTCATTGACCAAGAAGGGATTTCAGTGGATCCAGCGACGACTGAGGTGCGGTGTTTCTTAGGATTAGTGGGATACTATCGAAGATTTATCCAAGATTTTTCGAAGATAGCTACTCTGTTGACTAACTTGACAAGGAAGACGGTGAAATATGTATGGACGGATAAATGTGAAGACAGTTTTCAAGAACTGAAGAAAAGATTAAGTGAAGCACCTGTTTTGTCATTACCAGATGACACAAGAAATTTTGTAGTTTATAGCAATGCTTCGCATAGAGGACTTGGTTGTGTGCTCATGTAGTATGGTAAAGTCATTGCGTATGCATCATGGCAGTTGAATGATTATGAGAAAGTTTACCCTACTCATGATCTGGAACTGGTCGCGGTAGTATTTGCTTTAAAGATATGGAGACATTATCTTTATGGGGAAAATGTGAGATATACACCGACCATAAGAGTCTAAAATATATCTTCACGCAGAAGGAGTTAAATATGAGACAGAGAAGATGGCTGGAGTTGATAAAGGATTACGATTGTGAAATCATGTATCACCCTGGAAAAGCCAATGTAGTTGCCGACGCCTTAAGTAGGAAGGGTCGAGAAAAGTTATCTATGTTAACAACTCAAAATGAGTTAATAACAGAAATGGCTAGAATGGAAATAAAAGTGAAGATGCCAAGTTACTTGAGGCAGATACTTTTTACGACGGAGATGCAATCTACCATCGTAGAGAGAGTTAAGGAGGTACAACTCAGGACTGATGAGTGTAACCAAATGAAGAAGCGGTTAACCGATAAAGAAGATACTAAGTATAGTCTTGATAATGAGGGATTATTAATGTAACACCCCCTTCCCGAAAAAGAAAGGGAGGTCACGTGCAAAGCACAACAAACCTCAAAATAAGTAAACAGAGCACTAACAACTTCAAAATATGTAATAATGATATCTATCAATGAAGTACTAATTACAATTCTCCAACTAGAGTCAAAATAATCAAAACTTAAAAATCGAAACAACCTAGATCGATGGTCAAAGACAACTCTCTCATCACACTATACGAATCACCCTTGCAAACCGCTTAGGAAGAAAAAACACAAAGATGAGCCAATTGCCCAAAGACGGATCTGAGATATACAAAAGATAAACAATCGATATACGAAAAAAATCGAGACAAAATCTTCGAACAAAGCCTCAAGTGTAAATACGGACGAAAATATAATCTCCAAAGATCTGAATGAAATATATCTGAATCAACAAAACTGACGAAACCAATAGACGAATAAAGAAATAACGAACTGAATTAACTAACTCAATGAATTGAACTGAACAGAAACAAACAAAACTAATACAATAAAATAATAGGCTGAAACAAATGGCTGGAGTTATGTCATACCGAATGAGCTCAGAAATATACATTGCCACACAGACAAGTCAAAATAATGCCACACAGGCAAATCAAATGATGCCACATAGGCAAATCAAAACAATGCCACAAAAGCACATCAAATAAATGCCACACAAGGCAAGTCAAAATAATGCCACACAGGCAAATCACACATTGGACTGCGAATCCAAATGTATGCAAATCGTATAGGTGTGTTTGGCACAACATCACCAATCCGCAGAACAGAAAACTAGGGTTAACCCATACGCCTCCCACAACAAAACACCAAATGACCCACTTCCTCCAGAGCCCAAAACGGAGACGCCGTGGACTAATCACACCGCCACGGAGAGTGTCATGCCTCTTGTGCCAAGACGACATACATGTGGTATATTCTAACAAAATACCATGTCACAACACATGCAACATAATACCAACAAAAAAGGTTCTATATATACATGTTTAGTATCAAAAATAAATACTAAACATGATATCCTAATTCAAAGAGTACAAATACGAGTTATATGAATCAACTCCAAAATGAAACTAATATACTTATTTCACAAGAAACAATTATGTGAAATAATAATGAAATTCGAACAAGCGACAAAACGAACAAATCAAATTTAACAAGAGTATCACAGAAAGAGTACGGAATTCGTACCTTAATATAGTACCAAAATAATTCACTGAAGCTAAATATCACCCGTTAGACTCCCTCAAATGCCAACGATATCAAATACGAAACGTTATTCACAACCTAAACATATTCAACTCAAATTAAAAATAATCCAAACTAATAATTCCAAAATAATTCATAATCTATTTAATATGCATTTAATCATCGCCTTATATCAATTATTAATACTCCAAAATTTATATTCCAAAAATAACTCTTTAAATTCCTTCCGTTCAGTTTAAACAATTTAATAAGATTTTAATACAATCCGATCATTAATAACAATATACTATTAAATTTATTATTAAAACTTTTATAACTATGTCGACAAAATTAATCAATTCAAATTAAAAATACATACTTCAATTGATTTACTAATTTCGTTAAAAGTTTCATGACCAAAAGTTTATTAACATAATATATAAATATACATATATATATGATAAAAAAAACGAAAACTCACTTGCAGGCAATTCTGCAATCTCTCTCTATATATATATAAATAATGAACTCCCTAATACATGACAGCAGCTTTTCACGATTTTTTTTTATTTTTTTAGAGCAACAGGTTCAATAACTTCCTACCAAAAAGTAATCTGCCAAACTTTTATCTATATATATTTACACACACATATACCTGACAAGCAACAATTTATATATCTACTAATATATATATACCCTACTTCCATCACTGCTAATAAAACTCACCGAAAAAGAAGAAAAGGTATAGGTTCCTCTTCTCCAAATTGCAGTGTAACTTTTCTCCTCCTTTTCCTTAGTTGCGGCTGTGTCTCTTTCTTTTCTTTCAGTCGGTTTAAAATATGATGAAGCAATTAGGTTTTGCTTATTCATTAATAGATTTTTATTAATTTTTTTTATTATTATTTTTTTTTTCAAAAAGATTTTAATATTACCCACAAATATAATTTAAACCCAATAAATTTTTTTTAAGGCCCAATTTGTACTAAATTAATTCACCCATCTCTTATTAATATTTAGTAGCCCACACAAATTAAATAACTATTTTGACCCAAAATAATGGACAAAGTCCAATTAATATATTTTCAAACAAAATAATTTTTATTATTTAATATTATTATTTTTTTTTCGGGTATTACAATTAAGATTTGAAGGAAGAATTTGGGTTCCGCATGAGACGGAATTAAAGGAGCAAGTGTTACAGGAAGCTCATAGTTCAAGGTACTCGATACATCCTGGTAGTACAAAGATGTATCAAGACCTTGACAGAGTTTTGGTGGCGAACATGAAGAGAGAGAAATAGCGGAGCATATGAAAGTAGTGTGACTTGTCAAAAGTTAAGGTAGAACATCAACGACTCAATGGCTTGTTACAGTCATTGGAGATTCTAGAATGGAAGTGGGAGCATATCACGATGGACTTCGTGGTGGGACTTCCGACAATGGCAAAAGGGTACGATTTGATTTGGGTAATAGTAGACCGATTGACGAAATCGGCTCACTTCTTACCAATTAGGTTCAAGTATAACTTAGACCAGTTAGCTAAACTTTATGTTAAGGAAATTATTTCCAGACATGGAGTACCAGTATCGATTGTGTCAGATCGTGATCCACGATTCACATCGAACTTTTGGAGAAGTTTACAAGAACAGTTGGGAACACAGTTGAAGTTAAGTACAGCGTATCATCCACAAACTGATGGGCAGAGCGAGAGGAAAATTCAGACGTTAGAAGACATGTTAAGGGTCTTGCGTCATGGATTTCAAGGGTAGTTGGGATGATCACCTACCACTTATAGAGTTTGGGTATAACAATAGTTATCATGCAAGTACAGGCATGCCGCCTTATGAAGCTTTGTACAGAAGAAGGTGCAGAACGCCATTGTATTGGGATGAGGTGGGAGAACGCCGGATGCTAGGACAAGAATTGGTGCAGCAGACAACGGATATAGTAAAGTTAATTCGGATGCGTCTTGTTACAACTCAAGACAGACAGAAGAAATATGTGGACACGCATAGATTAAATCGAGAGTTTGAAGTAGGCTCGTATGTGTTTTTAAAGGTATCTCCCTGGAAAGGAAAGATACGCTTTGAAAAGAAGGGAAAGTTAAGTCCAAGGTTTATAGGACCTTTTGAAGTATTAAAATGGGTGGGAGAAGTAGCCTATGTGATAGCATTACCTCCAGACTTAGAACGGATACATAACATGTTTCATGTATCTGTGTTACGTCCTTATAAGCCGGATTATAAGCATGTAATCGAATATGAGCCGATTCATATCGAGAAGGACTTAACATACGAAGAATCGCCGATTCAAATCATCGATAGAAAAGAGCAGGTCCTGCGAAACAAAGTAATACCTTCGGTAAAGGTATTATGGAAGAACCACGATGCCGAAGAAGCAACGTGGGAATTAGAAGAAAAGATGAAGAAAAATTTTCCTCAATTATTTGAGTAAAGTAAGAAGAGATTCTGGGGATAGAATCCTTATAAGGGGGAAGGATGTAACGACCGAGAAATTCGGACCTTATTGTAAAATAATTTTATTGAATTAAATAATAAATAAAATTATATTCTATGTGATATCAAGATAGTTGTTATTCTATAACCTAATAATGTTGGAATGTCGTAGTATTTTAGCTATGTGAAGGAATTAAAGTGTTTGAATTTCCAAGACAGAAATAAAAGTTTTCCGAGAAATTTTCCGAAAAATACTATTCATCGATATTTGCTCGGGATTTATTTTTGAATTTCCGAGAAATACGTAATGATAGAATGTCAAGGTAAGATGGATTATGTAATAATAATCTAAGTATGAAAAGTGCAATATTTCGCTTGCGGGCTTAAATTGAGAACATTAAGGAGGGCGAAGTATTAATGAGTAAGTAATAATTGTATGATACCTAGGTATTGTACAAGGTAATGAAAACGAGTATAATACAAAGTATTATACGAGTTTGTATGAATGACGGTATATCGTATATAACGAAGTTGTATATGAATTAGAATACAAGAATGATAAGTCAACAATATGTGTATGTATTGAGCAATGATATTGGACTTGTAAGATTGGTTAGGAATTTGTACAAGCCCAAGTGAATTATTGGTGAGGCCCAACTATTGATTAATAAACAAGTTAGTGTTTGTTAATGCAAAGCCCAAAGGTTAAGTAAATCTAAGCCCAAGCTAGGATCCAATGAGTTGATTGACCCATGGAGCAAACCATGTTAATGTGGTTAATCTTGGTGATCAAGCATAATGTGTAATGACCAAGCAAGGATAAGAGTTGTAGACAAGTAAGTAATAAAAAGTAAGGAGGTGGCTTAAGGAGGTGGGTTGGTATATTGACCAAACTACCCTAACTTTGGGAATTCTATAAATAGAAGGAGAATGCTAGCCATTTCTTACTTGTTCAAATAATCCAACAAACTTATAAAGTGCTTAAGTGTTAGAGAGAATAAGCAACAATAAGTTACTTCCATTTGTAAGAAGAAGAAGAAGACTACTTTACAAGAACATCAAAGGGTAAGACTTCTTCTCCATTTATCTTCTATCTCTACCATGATAGGTTGATAAGAAAAGTATGGATTAAGGAACATGGATGTTAAGAAGCAAGAAGAATGAGTAATCAATGAACTTAAGCCGTATAAGTAGGAAATAAGTCATTTACACTTATATAAGTTATGAACTTATGAAGAAGTTATATGAACTTAAAATGAGTTTATCTTAAGAAGTAGTATGAAAGTAAAGAACTTGTATGAATATGTATCATGTATACATGAATGATATTATATGTTGAGAACATATAAGTATGGTGATTAAAAAGACCTTAACTTTCATAAGTTATGAACAATGAAGCTATAAGTAGTTTATACTTTAATAAGTTATAAGCTCATGAAAGAATAAGTTAAAATGCAACATGAAAATAAATTGTTGTAGTAAGTATGTTGAGATGTTCATATGATGAATTGAATTTATTTGAAGTAATGAACAAATCATAAGTAATGAAGATTTGCCGAAAATTGCTCGATTAGACGATAATCGTCAGATTCGTGAAATTCTCAGAATAGAAGTCAAATTTTGTGCTTGAACTCGGAAACGTTGGTTTTCGATGGAGACAAGTCATATTTGGCATTCTAGAGTTGTGGACTCGAAAATGATCGAATTTTGACTTAGAATGAAGAAATGAGCATTGAACGTTCACGAACGTTTATCGTTTTTCGTTAAAAAAAACCAATAGGTGAATTTTTAGCAAACGAAGTCAAATAGATAAAATTCTTGCATGATCGCATAAAGTATGTAATTTGTGAATCGTATGCTTTTGAACGAGCCAATTCAGACTTATAACGAAGAAGTTATGAGCCAGAGAGTTTCACAAAATTTCAAAGCTATAAAAATTTTTTACGGTGAGCAGGCTGGGTGTGGCCAAAATTCAAATTGGTCTGCCATGACGCCATGAACAAGTCTTGACCCTCTTTGGAAAGTAAGCCACTGGTGTGGACCATCGAGTAAGGACTACATGGTGCATGGCCAAGTCTGGGGCATCCCTATTGTTAACTCACGCCACAGCGCGGCTTAATGAGTACAAGTTGGCGCCGCAGCGCCTTCCCTAGAATAAAGACAGTAAAGAATAATTACAAACACAAAGAAAGGAATGTAATTATTTCAAAGTAAACACACCTTAAGGAACTTGAAATAACTTTGTTAAACCTTAAGGATAGTGCATAAAGGTTGATGATAATCTATTTCAACTATGAATGCAAGTAGAATAACACACAAGAATTAATAGTAAATAAAATCTAATACATAATTAGATTGAGATGAAGGGTAAGATATAGTCATATACATACTTGATTATATATGACCTAATATGAGGCATTATGTGATCATGTGTTGTAGAGACTTGAAAGATTCGAACATAAAGTAATTATACCGTAGCAGACGCTGAAGGCAAGTATTCTAACCCTTGTCTCAGTTCAATCTGAACAAGTTTTGAAATTCATGTATCCTTACGTATGAATTGGTATATGTTGAAGTTAAAGCCAACTCTTCTGGCTAGACTTAATGTATTTGGTGGATTACTGATAATCTATCCAACTCTTGTCAAATGTTATTATCTTATGTTAACTACTTGATATGGTTTTCAAAAGAAGACTGGGTATGCTAAACAAATGTTTTGTCGTCAAACGACAGGCACGTGAGGTTGCCACAAATTAAACGTACATACGTTTAATGGATGTAGTGTTGATCAACATAGAGTACAATAGGTTGATCACCTAGAAGTGCTCGTAAGTAATACCGGACTTACAGACTTAGTGTCGGGTTGTCCTTTTCAAAGAAGAATGAAATGCTCAAGGTCTTGGACCGGAGTTAATGTTTTACTAAATATTGTTATTATTGTAAAACATTTTGAAAGAAAGATGAAGTGCTATTTTGAATCATCAATAGTACTTTATAACTATTGTTCAGTTATTGAAGATATACGATTCTTATGTGTCAAGCATGTTGTTATTGAATTGTTATACTTGCTGAGCTAGTTATGCTCACTCTTGCTTGAACCATATGAATGCAAACTAAGATGAACGTCCGAAGGATCGAATAAGGATAAAGGAAAGGCTAAGGCAGATCGTTAATTGGTCTATGTAATAGTATAGGTTTATTGTTGTAATATATTTTGATATTATGACAAAGAACCTTTGTAATGGGTATAGAATCTGGGAAATGTAAATATTACTTTGAATATATAGAAGTCATGTTCATTCTTTTGAGGCTTTTCAATTGAATGAATGTATGAATGGTAGTATTGTATTACACCATATGTCGGGTTGGAAGATACCCGAATTTGGGGGTGTTACATTTACGATCTGAGGGTATCCTAATCCTTTTCTATCTAACATCTATACACATAAATTATCCTAATTATCATATAATATATACACGCAGCAAATAAAAGTTTTATATAAGTTATCTTTTATTAGGTTTGACAATGAATTTATTCGATTCATCTCCTTTTAAACTCTATATGAGTTATATGTATTTTTAACGTTTCACTTTGTCCTAAGGTTATAGCCTAAGGTCTATCCCACCTAAGGTTTCTAACCCTAAAGCTCTGATACCAACTTGTAACGCCCCCAAATTCAGGTACTTGAAACCCGAACCCAGTGCTTTACGATACCATTTCTATGAGCGGAAATAATAATAATATTGTCATAAATATCAAACTTAATTTACATATCAGAGTTGTCTAAATCCCAAGTATGAGACCTTAAAACATTTCATTACATGATAGATAATAAATATCATCATCTTATTTAAGTCTAGCTATTACATAAGATAACACCAACTTATATTGTCAGCTTACCTTTCCCTTTGTTCTTGGCAGAGCCCTCTGGCTGATCATACTTAACTGAAAACATTTAAATTAAGCAAGAATGAACATTTGAGTGCCCAGCAAGTAATAGCAAACAATAAACATTAGTTGAAAGGATTAAATGTTTTCTTTGAATGGCACTTCTACAACGAAACATTAGTTTTGAAGTAAACTGAAGCAACACTAAACAACATAACAATTCTATTTCAAATTTTTGAAACTACGTACTGACTATAAATGAAGATCAGTTGACAGACTATGAACATTGTTTTTCATTTTGCTAAGGTTTAGCAGAACTTCATCCGCAAACCGTCATAACTTACGGGCACGAGGGTGATCTTCCCAATGTGCCCTGTATTGATCAATACTACATACAAGAACAATATTCTCGTTCAACACATCCACCTTAGGCGCATAAAAATTTTCCAGTTTCAGGATGTTCATACTTAGTCGGGAATCCGAACCAAAATAATTTGGTAAGATACAATAAAGTTCTATCACGTTCAACGATATTTCTAAATCTGTGTCTAGCCGAGTCAAATAGCTTAGACGACCTTTAATTAATATATACATACCGGAAATCAATAGGTATGTATTAAAATATGATTAAATACAATGATTATCCAAGTGGGGACACTTGTATAACCATATTTAGAGATTAACGAACAGAATAAATATCTGGATTATACAATAATATTGTGTTGTTAAACAATGATCGGATAATTTAAGAACTTGTATGAATACAAATGATTGGATACATAATTGATAACAAAAGAGTTAATAATCTGGCATAACGATAATATAATTCTGAAACTTTCTTACTCATGTCCATTGCATAAAGTAAATGCAAAGGTTAGGATACTTGCTCAATAATAATTGGAGTAAGTTTAGGAAACTTGCTCAAGTAAAAGAGTATAATTTAAGAAACTTGCACAATCAAAGAGTGAAGTTCAAGGAAACTTGCCTTAAGCGTAGATTATCCACGTTAATTAAATCAACACTTTCGAATCCTATTTATAGCGTATTATAAGTACAAGATGCTCATTAGCTAACACATTCGTTAATCAAGCTCGACATGATTCAAGTATGCACATATGATACAAAATCAGCTTATAGACTTATCACGAAATCAATTATCTAGTTATTTCATAATCAACTTAAGGAATGCTCAAGTTTAAGGTATTTCACCCATGAACTTTCATTATCTAAGAAAACACTATCTTAGTCCTCACATATACACATGCATTAGTAGCTTTTAAACCATTTCTAGCAGTATAGACATCATACAAGTTAACTATCAAAAATCAGATTACACTATCTCAGATTCGATGGCGGCAATTGCTTGCCATAAGTTTAGATCTACAGAATTGCTGGCCATTCCTCCAAAGCCAAGACCCAATTTGTTGCCTTATAGTTTCTGTTCGGCATGAGCACAACATTCATACATAATATATTTTGTCATGTTAAAGGTCTTTTCATGCTCCTCAAGTCAATCTAGTTTCCTTCCTTAAAAAAAATAATTCTAATTTAAACATTTCAACAATTTAAAGTCATTCAAGGTCATGAAATCACACAGTCTAACATGCTTGCCTTCTAAACATACAAGGTAGTTATGAAAGAAGAATGAGCTTCTATTTATAGTAAAATATTGTTTCGATAATTGCACGTTTTGGGGCTCGAAATATTACAGTATAATACCTTCATATTTTTCTCTATTTTTAATTTAGTCCTACAAGTATTATCAAACTTCACCTCCCCTAATAGTACATCATGTGAATCAATAGTTCAGTCATGTGAATCAATAGTTCTATACATGTAAAAAAATAGTTACACTATAGTACATGCATCTATTTTTAATTTATTTATGCAAGTATTATCATTCTTGCATCACCTCCCCTAATAGTACATGCATGTGAATCAATAGTACATACATGTGAACAAATAGTTATAAGCATGTGAATTAATAGCAATTAAATGTTCATTTATCCGATTAATTACCCGATTGGTCAATATAACCTCCAGAAATCAATTATTATTGAAATAAATGTCGATTCCCACAAACACTAATAATCCCAACACAATGGAACTATCAATTTCATCTTTAATCAACACGAACTTATTCATTATTAATATTATAACTCACAATATTTAACAACCAGATCATTCTCAGGAAAGAGGAGGCTTTCCGATAAGGATTTCTCCCTATTGCCGCACAATTAGGTGACCAAACCTCTCCTCGACAGAACTTTCTAGACATCGTTAATATTGCAAATAATAATATGAATAACTTTGTCGTTTCAATTATTGATTTAATAATATTATGCAGATGATATTGTGAAAATAATTGAATTAATAATATGAGAAATATTATGTAGCAATTACTGTAGCAATTATTGAGTATAACTGAGTGACTTCTCACGTAAGCATAAATAATCAATACCGTGTGCTACTATCCAACCACGCGTATTACTGTACTTTGACCACCAGGTAGCTCAACAGTTTAACGGTAAAACTTTCGCCGTTATTTTATAAAAAGATATTTTTATCATTTTCTAACTAATAATACTTGGTTGCCAGGTCCACCAATGATTGTGCTAGTTGTATGAATATTCCTGTTAAAAGCTAATATTCTGACCAATCGAATATTTTATAACAACTTGCTTACTTTGCAAAAAAAATCACATATCACCCTTAACTTTAACCTTTTATCAATTTAACCATTTACTAAATAGAATAATAATTATAAGAAAATTGAATACTTTCATTTCATAAAATTCGGGATCTCACACAATATCCAAACTCAAATAAAAATTCTTATTACAATTATTATCACACTATTTTACAAAATAGTGAGAACTACTAAAATAACCATCTTGGACCATCACTCCACTCCGCGACTAGTCCCAGCTACATTCTCGCCTCTTGAGAAGAACAATGGAACCAAAAAGAAAAGGGTGAGCTCAACTAGCCTAGTAAAGAATATTATGACTAAGATAATATAGAAAAAATTATCATTAGTCCTCAACAGGGAAAAACCTGATAGAATACAATAGACAACAAGTTTTAGAGTACAACTGCAGCGGAAACAGCAATCCATTGAAAAGTCAAGTAGAACATGATATCTACTATCTTCTATGATTTAAAAGTCCATCATCAATATTTTGTCCCTATAACATCATTCAATAAATATTTCAAATCAAAGAATTATCCATGCACTACGGGTTAAGGATATTCGTTAGTATCACCAGTGGTCATGATCATGCCAAACACATGTCCATCTATGCACTACAGGCCAAAGAGGACTTTCACCACAAACCTTATTTGTAATATTAAAGATTATGATTATAACAATACACAATTCCTGGTCATAAACATATCAATTAACAGTCCATCTTTGCACTACAGGCCAAAGATGACTTCCAATATAAGCATGAGGATGATAACAATGATATAAAGATTCAATCAAATGAGATAAAGGATAAATATTAGAGAATTCTAATTCAATTTATCCAGAGTTCAAAAATATCCAAATTGTCAACATGATAACTATTTGTGAAGTAAAATTCAAGAATGATATTCATGTATCAAAAATAATTTGGACAAAAAAGAAAATTAAATTTTGTTGTGAATAATACCATATGTATGAATGGTACCATATGAATAGTGCCCATGAATAGTACCCAGGCATAAAAATTTTAAAATTTAATAAGAAAGTTTAGACCAATATTCCAGTAAAATGATATTAGATGAAGCGCAAAACTTAAAAATTTTCTAATCATTTCAGAAATTATAGAAGCAATACTTACCATAGTAAGTTTAAATTTAGGAATATGAAATAAAATAATATCCCTTACATAATATGGAGTATGAAAGAAAATAATATTCCTTACGAGTATTGCAAAAAAATAATATCATTTACCTTAGTAGAAACTGGATTTGACTGAAATATCGGATATTATTCTAAGAAAATTTTGTACAAAAAGCTACACTCTAAGTATCATTATACTCAAGAGAAATACTCACAATACTATAGAATAAGAATTTCTGATATTGAAGATGTGTTTAGGAAGGAGGGTTACCCCTATTTATAGTGCAACGGAGGGAGAAAAGTTAAATAACCATGCCTAACTTCTGCTAAACTTCCTCCGCCTAACCCTTTTCATTTCAATGCCTAACTCTCACATTTCCTTATGGTGAGGGCCCACAATTTGGCAACAACATGCTTTACAGGCAAATTTCCCACCAACCAACTTAGGAAAAAAAACAATGACATACTGCTTTTGAAAACAAAGCATTCAAATACATTTTGGTTACTTCTGTCCCTTAACCACATGCTTTATATATATATATATATATATATATATATATATATATATATATATATATATATATATTATAATAATATTATTATTTAAACAATTATAATATATTATAATAATATATATGAACGAATATTTTATCAGAGGAAATAATTATAATTTCACAGAAAAATATGTCAAGCTTTCAACAAATGTTTCGTGCTAAATTCCTTCATTTATATCAAAATTGAACCAATATTCACTACATAATAATTATTCATAAATAATATTATAAGCTCACAATATTAACAACCAGATCATTTCCAGGAAAAGATGGTGCTTTCCGATAATGATTTATCCTTATTGGTGCGCAATTATATAACACAACCCCTTTCCTCGGCAAAATTTTCTAAAAATTACCAATAATGCTAACTAATAATATGAATAATTGTGTCGCGTTAATTATTGATTTAATAATATAAATAATGTGCAGATGATATTGTGACAATAATTGAATCAATAATATGAGATACTGTGCAACAATTACCATGGAAATTATTAAATGAAATTGAGTGACTTTTTACGTAAGAATCAATAATAAAAAATATTGTGTAATACCATGTGCTACTGTGCAACCACGCGTATTAATGTACTTTTATCACCAGGTATTTCAACAGTTAACGGTAAAAGTTTTGACGTTATTTTTATAAAAAGGTTATTTCTTTCGCTTTCTATATCCGACAGTTACTCTGTTATGTGGTTCACCAATGATTGCGCCGTCGTACGGATATTCCCCGACAAAAAGAATATTTCCCGACCAAACGAATATTTTATGACCACTTGCTTACATTGCAAAATTTGCATATTTCACCCATAACTAAAGCATTATATCAAATCAACACCTTATTATTCAAAATAATAATTAGAGAAATTAATTCTTTATTCTTTAAAAGTTTGGGTCTTACAAAAGAGTTATGCTGATCTTCATCGAAGAGACGTGGAATTCAATGTTTGAGATCATGTATTGTTACGTGTTGCTCCATGGAAAGGAGTTACAAGATTTAAGAAAGAGAGGAAAGCTCAACCCTCGATCCATTGACCCATTTGAAATACTCGGCCGAGTAGGAACTATGTCTTATAGACTCGCTTTACCACCATGTATGTCTCGTATTCATAACGTTTTTCACATATCTATGTTACGTATATATGTGGAAGACCCGAACCACATTATTAAATTAGAACCAGATGAGATAGTAAAAGATTTAACGTACGAAGAGGTACCTGTTAAAATCTTGGATAAGAAAGAACATATTCTACGCTCAAAGGTTATACCTCAAGTTAATGTTTTATGGAGAAACCACGATATTGAGTAAATGACCTGAGAGTTAGAATATGAATGAAAACAAGGTATCCTCACCTCTTCGACATATCAGGTATGTACATCAATTTCGAGGATGAAATTTTATAAGAAGGGGAGGTTGTAAGACCTCAACTTTTTATGAATAAAGATTTAATTTTCTCTAAATATTATTTTGAATAATAAGGTGTTGATTTGATATAATGCTATAGTTATGAGTGATATGTGCAAATTTTACAAAGTAAGCAAGTTGTCATAAAATAATCGTTTGGTTGGGGAATATTCTTTTTGTCAGGAAATATCCGTACGACAGCACAATCATTGGTGGACCCCACAACGGAATGATTATCGGCTATAGAAAGCGACAGAGATAACTTTTTTATAAAAATAATGGTAAAACTTTTACCGTTAACTGTTGAAATACTGGTGATAAAAAGAACAAAGAATACGCTATTATTACAAGAAAGATTACAAAGATTACACAAGATATCTAATTATTGATGCTTATGTAAGAAGTCGCTTAGTTTTATTCAATTATTGCAACAGTAGTTGATGCATAATATCTCATATTATTGATTCAATTATTGTCACAGTATCATCTGTAAAATATTTTATATTATTAGATCAATAATTGAGATGACATAGTTATTCATATTATTATTTAAATTATTGACAATGTCTATAAAGTTCTATCAAGGAAAAGGGTTTAATTATTTAATTACGCGCCAGTAAGGAAAAATTCTTATCGGAAAGCCCCATCTTTTCTGGGAACGATCTGGTTGTCAATATTGTGAGTTATAATATTAATGATGAATAATTGTTGAAAGATTAAAAATGTGTTTATCGAAGATAAGTGATTTGTGGTAAATATTTATTCAATTTTTAATATAAATAGAGGGGTTTGTCATGAGGCGTTTGTTGTAAGTTTGGCTTATTATTCCATGGGGAGATGTACAAATTTTTTAGACCGTCGGTTGAAGTTTTAATAGTAAATCAATATAGACCATCAGTTGAGGTTTTAATAGTAAATCAATATGGACCGTCAATTGAGGTTTTAATAGTAAATCAATATGGACCGTCTGTTTTAATAATAAATCAATCTGGACCGTTCGTGAATCAGTTACTATTTAGTCCATTCTCTTATAAATAGAAGCTCATTTCTTTATTTTTTTTTCTTACGAAGTCACTAAAACTATAGAGAGAAAAAAGAGGAGTATTTTGCTACTTCACTATTTCAGTATCCAATCTCCTACTAAGATAAGTGATATTATTTTTCGTATTCATTCTTTATTAATCTGCGGGAGTGACCTGTCTACGCGGATTACCACATGTATGGCGGATAACCCTTCGTATTCATTCTTTATTAATCTGCAGGTGTAACCTATCTATGCGGATTACCGCATGCATGGTGAATAACTCTTCGTATTCATTCTTTAATATGTGGTACTAACATGTCTACGTGGATTACCGCATGCATGGTGAATAACTCTTTCGTACTCATTCTTTATTTATGGAAAAGACCTGTCTACGCGGATTACCGCATGATGGGTGAAAATCCATTTGCAGTTTCGTATATTATTTCTTTTAATATTTCTAAATCTAAACTTATTATGGTAAGTATTGCTTCTATAATCCCTGAAATTAGTAGAATATCCTTGTGTTTTGCGCTTCATCTAATATCGTTTCATTGGAATATTGTCTTATTAAATTTCAATATTTTCATTCGAGGTACTATTCACGCTACTGTAACGATCGAGAATTTTATATAATTTAAAAATATTTATTGAATTAAATAAATATTTTAATTAATTTATTTATTGAGATAAATAAATAATTGATGAAATTGTGATGTAATAATTTAGTTAAAATGTGTTATAATAATTAAATTAAAGAATAGTAATTTTATGATAGAAATATTTAATTTAATAAAATAATTAAATTAAATGAATTATTTAATATTTAAGAAAATAATTAAATTAAATAAACTGATGTTCTAGTTTAATTTAATAATTAAATTAGATATGTAATAATTTGTTAAGTATAAATATAATTATAATGAAAATTATAATTGTAGTTGTAAGTTATTAAATTAATTAAATAAAAATATGTGACAAATGGAACTATATAATATAAGTAACATAAAAATAAATTAGAAACCTAATCTAAGTTGCAGCCAAACATGGCCTTGTTGGCTTTGGCATAATATAATTGTTAGTCGCTTTGTTTTTTTTAACTGATGAATGTGGGAGGCCTATATCAGTTTATTTCTACGCGTATTTTTCCTTAAGTTCAGAAACACAAAGAATATAGAGAGGAATGAAACACAAAGGGTTAGAGAGAAATTTAGAGTTTTGCTGTGAAGAGGAAGAGGAAGGATTGCTAAAACCTTGTTATTATCTTGCTAACAAAGGATTAAGGTATAATCCATTCCTAAATTTCCAAGTTTCAGTTTTATAATTTTAGTTCTCTGTAATTGATTTTGTTGGATTGGAGTTTAAAGTGTTGATTATATGAATATAAATTTGATAATTATCGTACATAAGTAGTATTTAGTGATTAATTCATGGAAAAATAGTTTGAAGAAGAATTTGTGAGTTAACAGTGTTTTGTGTGTACAAAGTGGCTTATGTAAGGCCAAAATAGATGTTTAATTATGATTATAATCTGCAAATTGGTTATGAATTATGTTAGTATGTTAAGAAACGAAAATAATGCAATTGAAATGGCCTAATTTGGTTAAGAATTGAAGGTTTGGTGATTTAAATTACTAAATATGTTGAAATTGAAGAAAATAGCAAAAACATAATTTTATAATCCTTTAGAATGTGGTTGTTTGTGAGATTTAGGTGTTAATTGGTTAAGTGTATATGATATGTGCCTTTGGTAGGATTTTCAGTGTGTGGGTTTATCCATGTTACCGTGAAATTGGAATTTTTAGCTTAAAAGCAGTCTCGTGTTCAGATTCGAAACCGATTCGAGTTGAGCTGCCAGGCTGGCCTTCTCGGGCGCGCAAGCGTCTTGAACCTAAGAGTAACCAGGACGCGATCGCCGCCCAATGGTCTAGCAGACCCAATAATGAGCTGTTAACAGCATAGCTTGGGGAATGTTAACTTAACCTACTTTAATGATTGTAAAGGAACCTAAAACGTGTTATGAGACGTAATAACATATTGTAATCACAACGTTGAAACTATAGATTATGAATTAGTAAGTTGTGAAGTTCGTAATATGATGTCATGAGAATTGGTGTTGTTATGCAATCACCATGTCTGGTACTGTTATATAACTAGGAGTTTAGGATTCATGGTACGTGAATGACTAGGATAATCAGATCCTAAGCTAGAGATTATAGACTTGACTAAAATGAGAAGTAAACTCATGAAGTTAATTTTAATATAACTAATTGGTATTATGATCTTAATGGTATATGTAGTGTATTTGGTGAACGTTTGTAGTAATTGTGTAGCTTACACACGAGGAAAGTTTCCTAAACCCTAATCTTATGTTGAGCAAATTTCTTGGTTCTACCATGTTTACGATTATGCAAGCTTTTGTATTCTAATTCTTTTACATTGAGCAAGTTCCTAACTTTTATTTCTTGTTTTTCAAACCATAAACTATTCAAGTTCATTGTTTCAAATGAGATTTTCTAATTCCTTTGGATGTAACACTTTGTATATACAATGTCTATTCAATCATATATTGTTCATATTCAATCTTCGACTTAATTATTGTTGTTCAAACTTATGTTATTGAGTTAAACCTTCAAATAGCAAATAAACCTTTATTGGTCGGACGAATCCATAACTGATGATTGTTCTAAAATTTTAGAATCACTGTTAAGCTATTCCAAACTAAACTTCCTTTAGTGCGAAAATCCTAAAGTCAAACTGAGATGAACAACCCTAATATAGGGGATTATGTACGCGTTAGTGTTTAGATATTTGTGCACAATACATGGTATAAAGGGCTGATCTCCCTAAGTACAAAAGTTAAGGTCTATATAGTCTAATTACTGTTAAATGTTGAAGTAGAAATACTTAATAACCTCGGGACATAGTTCATGGTCTTAAAGACCCTCAAATATAAATCCTGAGCTTGTTTTCTATTCTTGATTCATAGAACAAGTTCTCTATTATTCAGTATTCATTGCTTAACCTTATGTTACTGCTATTACCATTCTTTATATTAGTGAGCAATTGTTAGCTCACTCTTGCATTTAACACTGCAGCTAAAGTTGAGAAAGTTGATGAGTCGTCTTCTAGCAAAGGCAAAGGCAAGATGTCCAAATGATGAAGACCTATTTAATTTTATGTACTGAACTTATAATATGAGACTAAAATTATTTTGTGATGTATTCCGCAAACTTATGTAATAGTTTAAGGTTAGATTACTTGGGATTTGATTTACGTTGATGTAACCCTATAAAGGGATGGATTACTATTTCATCTGTTTAATTTACATAGCTATCTTTGATTATGGGTAGTTAGAAGTAATTGTTTTGGATAGTGAGCACCAAATCCTGTGGGAATGAAGTACCCAGATTTGGGGGTGTCATATGTTGGTATCAGAGATTTAGGTTATGAACCTTAGGTGGGGAAAACCTTAGGAAGTAACCTTTAAGGAGACAAAAAACATAGAGGTGTTAAACTCTTATCGAGTTCTAAGGAATGAATTAAGGAATTCATTAAAGATAAAACAAATAATAACAGACTTTATGTGCTATGTGTTAAAACTTATGTGCTTGCGAGTATCGAAGAGTGTCATGTAATAAATAAAACTTAAAAGTATTTTGTTGTTAGGATGTCTAACCAAAAATCCAGTCAAGCTAGGGAAGAGATACCTCAGGTACCTAGGGATGAGGAACCCCGAGATGTTCATGTGGTTCAGGAGTAGTTGCTCCAGAGGGAGCCTTCTCTGTTGGTTGCTGAGGAAGAACAGGAGAATGAGTCTATATCTGATCCTGAGGAGGACGACTCTGAGGAGATAGAGGTGGAGGATGAGGAAAGAGGATCCTGTGGAGTTTCCACCAAACTCCATATCAGCTGAGGTGTATGATGCGTTGTATGACCGAAACATAGAATTAAGGGATAAGATTGAGGAGCTAAAGGAGTTGTCTGACATGCGTCAGGCTACTATAGAGCAGAAGGATGTGGAGATTCAGGAACTTGACTCACGACTTGGGAACACGTAATCGAACCTAGTTCATACAGAGGGACACCAAGAGAAGTTGTTGGCTAAGAATGAGAAGATAAAGACTGAAGTGGAAAAGCTAAAAGATGACTTGAAGGAGGATCAACTAAGCGTGCGAGAGCAGAGGACGCTTGGATGAAACCAAGGTTCAGACGAAGAAGGCTAAGATGAATGAAATGGATTATGCTTTTCATTCTGCGATTGATAGGGCCCAGGATCTAGTCTTTTATTACCCACCTCAATTTGAAGACTTGCCATGGTACATGATGGATCATAGGACAGCGTATCGTATATAGAAGAAGAGCGTAGAGAAGCCTCTCGATGTCTTAACATGCCAAGATAGAAAGAATAATAATGATATTACTTAGCGAAAAAAAAAGAATAATAATGATATGTGATTAAATATGTGATTGAATAAATTGTAAATCCCTTATGTTTAGATAAATAAAGGGGTAAGATGAGTATGTAATCTCAAGTTTAGGAAAGTTGATGTTGATAGCAGATATGCTATCCTTACTCTGTTTTGAAAACTATGAAGGAATAAAATGTTGAAGTTTATTGAAATGTGATGTGTTAAGCTTTAATCTTAGAATGTTTAAGTTAAACTTTAAATATTCAAGAAATTGAGTAAGGAATTAATAAGCGTATATTTTAAACAGAAGATGCCTCCTAGAAGAAGACAACCACTCCAACAACCACCTATTAAAGGGTCTACTAACAATAATAATAACGAGGCCAATGCTAACCCGGTTCAGCAGTTGGTGACTTTGTTAATGGGAGCACTTGTGAATCAGCCGCAAGCTCAAGTCACGACTTTCAAGGACTTCAGAGCGGTTGGACCGCCGAAGTTTCAAGGGTTTATGAATCCAGTTGAAACCCAAACCTGGATCATGGAAATGGAGAAGGTTTTCGATGTTGCTGGAGTTAATAAAGACCAGAAAATCGCTTTTGCGACGTTTATGTTGAAGTCTAAAGCTAGTTATTGGTGGCAGGCGAATAAGGTTCGTGGGGGACTGGGAATAATAGTGTGGGACATGTTCAAAGAAATGTTTTTCGAGATGTATTTCCCAACGGGTTCTCGGAACCAGATGGAAGTTCAATTCTTAAAATTGAAGCAAGGAACCATATCAGTTGTGACGCCCCCAAAATAGGTATACATCACCCATCTTGAGTCGCCAAATACATGGTACAAAATTCGAATACAACTTAATTATACAACAGTCGTGTAAAATACGACAAAACATAATCTAAGAGTTTTAATAAGAATATTGTCATCTAGACAATATCCACACCAATGGAGTCCTCATTACATTTATTGTCACACTATTTAATGTAATAGTGAGGACTACTAATGCTATCATCCGGACCGTCACTCCTTTCCCCGACTAGTCCTTGCCACGTTCTCATTTCTCAAGAGAGCAAAGTGAAAGAAAGGGTGAGCTCAACTAGCCTAGTAAGAAATATTATGACTAAGATAATGCAGAATAAATTATCATTAGTCTTCAACAATGTTAAACTGATAAAATACAATAGACATCAAGTTTAACTGCAGTGGAACAAGCAATCCATTAGAAGAGTCAAGTAGAGCATGATATCTACTATCTTCTATGATTTAAAATGTTTTCATCAATTTTTATCGATGAGACTCAGCTTAATAAATAAACCACATCATCGAGTCATCCCTGCACTACGGGCCAAGGATCTTCATTAAATCATCAATGGTCATGACTATACCGAATAATCCCTGGTCATAATTCTGAGATCCCGAATTTTATGAAATAAAAGTATTCAATTTTTCTATTTTAGTAAATAGTTAAATTTATAAAAGTTTAAAGTTAAGGGTAATATTTGAAAAATTTTCAAAGTAAGCAAGTTGTCATAAAATAATCGATAGTAAAAGAACAAGAATGTGCTGGCGTGCATTGCATAGTAGCAGTACCAGTATTGATTATTGATGCTTATGTGAGAAGTCACTTTCGCCTATACTCAATTATTGCTACAATAATTGTCGTGATCATATCTCTCATATTATTGATTCAATTATTGTCACAAAGATCATCATCGCATAATATGTTATATATTATTAAATCAATAATTGAGACGACAAAGTTATTCATATTATTATTTGCAATATTGACAATGTCTAGAAGTTACATCAAGGAGAGGTTTGGTCACCTAATTGCGCGCCAATAAGGAGAAATCCTTATCGAAAAGCCCCTCTTTCCGGAACGAATTCGATTGTTAAATATTGTGAGTTATAATATTAATGATGAATGTTATTAAAAATCGAAGATGAGTTTGGAGTTGAATTTGGAGACGCAAACATGATATTTGAGTCCAGAACGATGAAATTAGTAGAAATAGACTATAAACACAAAATTTGTTGGGGTTGACTTTTTGGTCAAAAAAGTCAACAGTTGACTTTTTCGAAAAAAGTCAAACTTCAAAATTTCAAAAATGAAATTTTTGAGAAAAATATTTTCATTGTGTTGGGATTGTTAGTGTTAGTGGAAATCGACATTTATTTCGATAATAATTGATGTCTGGAGGTTATATTGACCAATCGGGTAATTAATCGAATAAATGAGCAATTAATTGTTATTAATTCACATGATTATAACTATTTGTTCACATGTGTGTACTATTGATTCACATTCATGTACTATTAGGGGAGGTGGTGCAAGATTGATAATACTTGCATGACTAAGTTAAAAATAGAGGTATAGATGGAGGTACTATACTGTAATTCGTATTTTCACATGATTATAACTATTGATTCACATGATTAAACTATAGATTCACGTTATTTACTATTAGGGGAGGTGGTGCAAGTTTGATAATACTTGCAGGACTAAATTAAAAATGAAAAAAAAGTTGAAGGTATTGTACTGTAAGATTTCGAGCCCCAAAACGTGCAATTATCGAAAATATATTTTCTTATAAATAGAAGCTCATTCTTCCTTCATTTCTCACCAATTCACTAAAGCTATAGGGCAATTATTATAGAGAGAAATTATAGAGAGAAAGAAGAAAAGAAGTCTGCTACCTCTCTACTCTAGTATCCAGTTTTCTTTCTAAGATAAGGGATATTATTATTATAGTAAGAGGTATTATTTCTTTCGTATTCATGAAGAGAGCTATTGTTATTCAATTCCTTATTATTCTGTTGAAATAACTTTTGTGTATACGCGACTCTAGTATACATGGTGAAATTCTTCCGTTATTCGGTCTTTTATTATTATGTTGGAATATCCCTGTTTATCACGGACACGCATTTGACCGGTTCCATTCTTTATTATTCTTTTGGAATAACTCGTATGCAAGGCCTATCATCGCATGCCCGTGAATTCTATTGTTATTCCATTCTTTATTATTCATTTGAATATCCTCGTCTGCAAGTGAATTACGCATGACCGGTTTCATTCTTTATTATTATGTTGGAATATCCCGTCTGCAAAGGACACGCATGACTGGTTCCATTCTTTATTATTATTGGGAATAATATATCGTGCGATCTATCGCATTTACGGTGAATTCTTCGTTATTCCATTCTTTATTATTCTCGTTAGAATAACCTCGCCCATGTGGATTACCGCATGCATGGTGAATGATCCTTTGTATTCATTCCTTATTAAATTGTAAAAATGATCTGTCTACGTAGATTACCGCATGGCGGGTGAAAATCCATTTGTAGTTTTGTAATTTTTCTGACCCTCAAAAATTTTGGAAAAATTTGAAATGATAATTTGATGAGTTTTCTATATTGTGTCCAAAGATGGCGATTTTTTGGATGTATTGATTAAGAGTTATGGATTTTATGGGAAAAAACTATTTTAAAAGTAAACCCTTATAACTCCTTGTGGTTAACTCTAAAATTAGTAAATATTTTATTGGGAGTACATGTATATAACAGGAGTGTACCCTGTAAATTTCGGAATTTTTGGACAAAACTACAATTTATGATAAATGTCTAAATATTCGGCAGTTTTGGCCATATGAAAAATAGTAAATAAATTTTAAAAATTCCGAGTAAAATATATGTTCAATATGGGATTATATTCTGCTAAATCTCAGAAAAGAAATATTTTTGGGACTGATTTGGTATTTTTCATGAAAATGAACTAGTTATGAGTAAATGAATTAAATATGTTATGTGAAGTAACAAAATGGAAAATAGGATTTTATGACTTGGGAATCCTATATAGGGTATAAGCAGATTTTTTATGAGGGATTTGAATATTGGTGATGACATCTTATGAGTATAGCATTTTTGAATGATTAAATGCATTATTTGGTAAAGTGTAAACAATTAAAATAAATTGTTTATAAGTTTAAGAAGTGATTAAAATATTGTTATAATATTAATAATATTAGATTATGAGTTTATTAAGTGATTGATAATATTTGGATAATTTTAAAGTCTTTAATATTTATCCATGTTTTTGCGAATTTTATGAAATAAAAGTATTCAATTTTTCTATTTTGGTGAATAGTTAAATTGATAAAAGTTTAAAGTTAAGGGTGACATTTGAAAATTTTTCAAAGTAAGCAAGTTGTCATAAAATAATTCCATGGTAAAATACGCGTGGTCGCATAGTAACACACTGTATTGATTATTAATGCTTACGTGAGAAGTCACTCACTTTGATTCAATTATTGTCGATATTTTATATATTATTAAATCAATAATTGAGATAACAAAGTTATTAATATTATTATTTGCAATATTAACGATGTCTAGTAAGTTCTCGCCAAGGAGAGGTTTGGTCACCTAATTGCGCCGCCAATAGGAGAAATCCTTTATCGAAAGCCCCTCTTTCCGGGAACGAATTCGGTCGATTAATAAGTGTGAATTATAATAATGATGATGAAGTTTTGTTTTATTAGTATTATTAATGTAATAAAATAAAAGCTTTTTATATATAAAAATGTAATACTTTTATAAAGTTATTCGTTTTATTAGACTATAAATAGAATATATTATATTCTATTATGCATAGTATTTTGTATAGTAAAATCTTTTTATATAAAATGTAATACTTTTATAAAGTTATTTGTTTTATTAGACAATAATTAGAATATATTATATTTTATTATGCATATAGTGTTTATAGTGCTGCATATAGTGTTTCAGATAGTAAAATTTTTTTTATATAAAATGTAATACTTTTATAAAGTTATTCGTTTTATTAGATTATAAATAGAATATATTATATTTTATTTAAAAGATTTTGTTTTATTAGAATATTTTATAGTAAACCAACTGACCGTCTGCTTAAAAGTAAATCAATCTGGACCGCTCAGAATTAGTTACTATTCAACCATTCTCCTATAAATAGAAGCTCATTCCTTCATTATTTCTTACTTAATTCATTAAACTCTAGAGAGAGAAACTATAGAGAGAAAGAAGAAAAGTATTTCGCTACTTCACTACTCCTATATCCAGCTTTGTTCTAAGGTAAGGGATATTATTTGTTGTACTCGTAAAGGGTATTATTTCTTTCGTATTCATGAAGAGAACTTCGTTATTCCATTCTTTATTCCATTCTTTATTATTCTTGTTGGAATAACTCATTCTTTATTATAATAACTCGTCTACTACCCTATACATGGTGAAATTCTTCTATTATTCCATTCCTTATTATTATGTTGAATAACGCTGTCTATGTGAAATTAAGTATCGCATACATGGTGAAATTCTTCTATTATTTCATTCTTTATTATTTCGCTGAATATCTCCGTCTGTATATTTACGCATGACCGGTTCCATTATTTATTATTCTCGTTGAATATCCCGCTTGCAAGTAATTACGCATTTACGACCGGTTCCGCTTCTTTATTATTTCGTTGAGAATAACTCGTCTGCAAGATCTATCTATCGCATGCATGGTGAATTCTTCGTTATTCCATTCTTTATTATTCTCGTTGAATAACTCTGCCTATGTGGATTACCACATGCATGGTGAATGATCCTTTGTATTCATTCCTTATTATTAAATTGTGGAAATGATCTATTTACGCGGATTATGATGAAAGTCATAATAAAAGCATTGACCGATGAAAATCATGGGTATATGTAGTATTAGTAAGTGTTATGATGAGTTATGTTGGTTATTATGTGAAAACATGAAAGTTTCTTAGAAATCACAAAGGGTTGAAAAATCGATTTTGGTGAAAATGGAACATGAAATTCAATCGACCATATCTCCTATTATATTTTCAATTTTTGAGTGTGGTCAAGTTCTAGAGTTAGATCTATGAGTTTTCTAACTTATCCAAGTGGAATCACCGAAAAGGTGTTGTAGATTTTCGTGTGGACCGATTTTAGCAAAGGAGTCAAAAGTCTGCAAATTATGAAAAAAGCTACGCCTTAAATTTAAAAGGGCATTTTTACCACTTAATTTATGAGAAAAATTTCGCCTTTTGGGACATGGAAATATATGGTATAAAGTACCTCCTGTCCAAAAATGAGCTCATTCCGACTTAAAATGAGCAAGTTATGACTATTTCAATATTTAGGTTTTTTCCGATGAAAAATGCTATAACTGGAGTTCTATAACTCCGATGACCATGAAATTTAAACCGAAGCTCACGTTAACATGTGTAAGATCCCCGCCAAGATTTGGGAATTTTGGAGTTAAACTTGAGGTAGCTAATTTCTTAAGGAATTAATTAGAAATTGATTTTTGAAAAATAGTAAATGAATTTTAAAAATTCGAGAAAAATATATGTTCAATATGGGACTATATTCTGCTAAATCCCAGAAAAGAAATATTTTTGGGACTGATTTGGTATTTTTCATGAAAATGATCTAGTTATGAGTAAATGAGTTAAATATGTTATGTGAAGTAACAAAGTTGGAAAATAGGATTTTATGGCTTGGAAATCCTATATAGGGTATATGCAGATTTTTGATGAGGGATTTGATCATTGGTGATGAAATCTTATGAGTATGGCATTTTTGAATGATTAAATGCATTATTTGGTAAAGTGTAAACAATTGAAATAAATTATTTATAAGTTTAAGAAGTGATTAAAATATTGTTATAATATTAATAATATTAGATTATGAGTTTATTAAGTGATTGATAATATTTGGATAAATTTAAAGTCTTTAATATTTATCCTTGTTTTCGTTTGATTAATGCTTATATCATTGTCATCATTCTCATGCTTGTGTTGTGTTGAAAGTCATCCGCGACTTAGAGTGCATAGATGGACTTGGTATGATTATGACTGTGGATTATTCTTAAGATAATCATGACCGTAATGTTATAAATGATGTGGTAAAAGTCATCTTTGGCCCGTGAAGTGTATAGATGGACTTGGTATGATTATGACTGTGGATTATTCTAAGATAATCATGATTGATCAGATTGAAAACACGTAATATCCTGGCCCGTAAAGGTATGGATAATTCGTGGTCGTGATACTATTGTCGAGTCTCAAAGATTATTGGTTTTATAGCTTGTATATCTTTGGCTCGTAGTGCAAAAAGATGAACTGCTGATTATTGGTTATATAGCCTCGTAAAGCAAAAGATATTTTGGTCATAGTTGTATATCTTTCGTCAGAAAGTAAAAAGATGAATTTATTAGTATGATTATGAAGCAGTGAATTGTGATTTGGTATAACCATGATTTTTGATGTTTCAGTGTGAAGATAGGTGATGAAAATTATCTTCATCTCCGGTGCTAAAAGGAATTCGTAATCACAATTATGATTATGAAGTTATTCATATGATTGTGGATGTGAATTGTTGATTGATGTTAGGTGGATAAAACATTATTGGTGGACTTTTAACATGGAGAAGATAATAGACCGATGGTCTATTCGACTCTTTTTAATGGATTGCTCGTTCACCGCAACTATGGTTGAAAAGTTTTATCATCTACCATATGTTCTAAATCTCGATTTATTATCGACGAAGGCTATTGATAATTTAATTATCTTTAGTCATGATATTCTTTATCGGGCTAGTTGTGCTCACCCTTTTGCTTCACAATTCCTTTCGTGTAATAAGAGTGTTGCCGAGTCAAGTGGGGATAACAGGAATAGAACTAATGGTTTATAGTCATTGAGGTTCTCCTAAATAGTATGGAAATAATTTTATTGAGAACTTTAGATAAGTGTGTCGATTGTATACGCCATTTGATATTTAATTTTGGTGAACCGAATAGGTGAGGTGAACCCAACTTTTGAAGGGTGTTTTGCCACTATCATACAAGATGTCTAATGACATACAACCTCGTGTTATCATAAGATGTGGTGTGCACATCCACTTGCCGAGTATATCTACGAAAGCACCACCTATATGATCTTGGAGTTTATTTGAAATATAATTTTCACTGGAGACAAGTGGAGATAGTTATATGTCAAGAGAAGACTCACCATTGGAAAGAAGATGATAGTAATCTTCTCATTTTTTTTTTTTGGGGTCTATTGGGTCAACCAAGGATAATTCTCTGGACATATGATATCTATCATAACTTAGATTCATGGCCTCCTATGTACGGTAAGGTTTCTTGAGCACTTCCCAAAGATTTTAATTTCTAAAACAGTTTTTGACCTGTACTTTTATGTAAAGTACATTGTAAGGTTGTGGTCGAGGCACCATGAGAGTTACATACATTTGTATTAAAACTCACAAGCTTATGTTGTCGATTCTCGCATTTTGCATTCAACAGCTTGTATAAATGAAGTTTGTATTTGATTTTTATAGAGTGATATCCATGACTCAAAATGGGTGATGTATACCTATTTTGGGGGCGCACATTTGGTATCGTAGCTTAGGGATATGGTCGTCAATGAGATATGAGTCTAGAACTAGGAGGGGAGAGACGAGTAATATACTTCGCTAGTGTGTGACTTACCTAAGTCAAATTGTTTACTCGATAAGTCGACAAATTATGATATGTCAATTAACCTTGTTTTCAAGTATATTCTAGAATGATATCTCAAAACATGTGAGATGAGCAATGGGAAAATCATGATACAGAGGAAATAACCGGAAGGTATAATCCGAAAAAGAAAGCAAGGTATTCTCATCTCTTCAAATATATCAGTACGCACGTAAATTTCGAGGGCGTAAATTTCATAAGGAGGGGAGATTGTGAGACCCTAAATTTTATGAAATAAAAGTATTCAATTTTTCTATTTTGGTGAATAGTTAAATTGATAAAAGTTTAAAGTTAAGGGTGACATTTGAAAATTTTTCAAAGTAAGCAAGTTGTCATAAATAATCGGTGGTAAAATACGCCGTGGGTCGCATAATAAAGCAATACTGTATTGATTATTAATGCTTACGTGAGAAGTCACTTCACTTTGATTCAATTATTGTTTATATTTTATATATTATTAAATCAATAATTGAGATAACAAAGTTATTAATATTATTATTTGCAATATTAACGATGTCTGTAAGTTCTCGCCAAGGAGAGGTTCGTCACCTAATCATGCGCCAATAATAGGAGAAATCCTTATTGAAAGCCCCTCTTTCCGGGAACTAATTCGGTCGATTTATATAGTGTGAATTATAATAATGATGATGAAGTTTTGTTTTATTAGTATTATTAATGTAATAAAATGTAAAAGCTTTTTTATATAAAAATGTAATACTTTTATAAAGTTATTCATTTTATTAGACTATAAATAATATATTATATTCTATTATGCATAGTATTTTCAGATAGTAAAATCTTTTTATATAAAAAATGTAATACTTTTTATAAAGTTATTTGTTTTATTAGACAATAATTAGAATATATTATATTTTATTATGCATAGTGTTTCAGATAAGGCTCATGATAGTATTTGCAGATAGTAAAATCTTTTTTATATAAAATGTAATACTTTTATAAAGTTATTTTATTTTATTAGATTATAAATAGAATATATTATATTTTATTTAAAAGATTTTGTTTTATTAGAATATTTTATAGTAAACCAACTGACCGTCTGCTTAAAAGTAAATCAACTGGACCGCTCAGAATTAGTTACTATTCACCCATTCTCCTATAAATAAGCTCATTCCTTCATTATTTCATTTAATTCAATTAAACTCTAGAGAGAGAAACTATAGAGAGAAAGAAGAAAAGTATTGCTCGCTACTTCACTACTCCTATATCATTATTTGTTCTAAGGTAAGGGATATTATTTGTTGTACTCGTAAGGGGTATTATTTTTTTCAGATTCATGAAGAGAACTTCGTTATTCCATTCTTTATTATTTGAATGTTGAATAACTCAGATACGCGTTATGACTACCCTATATTATGGTGAAATTCTTCTATTATTCCATTCCTTATTATTATGTTGAATAACTCTGCTCATGCTAAGTATCGCATACATGGTGAAATTCTTCTATTATTCCATTCTTTATTATTCTCGTCTTTAATATCCTCGTCTTCTGCATTTTACATTATTGACCGGGTTCCATTATTTATTATTTCGTTGAATATCCTATTTGCATGTAATTAATTACTCGATTCGGTTCCGCTTCTTTTTATTATTCTCGCTGAGAATAACTCCGTTCTGCGCGATCTATCGCATGCATGGTGAATTCTTCAGCTTATTCCATTCTTTATTATTTCGTTGAATAACTCGTCTATGTGGATTACTACATGCATGGTGAATGATCCTTTGTATTCATTCCTTATTAAATTGTGGAAATGATCTGCTTACGTGATTATGATGAAAGTCATAATAAAAGCATTGACCGATGAAAATCATGGGTATATGTAGTATTAGTAAGTGTTATGATGAGTTATGTTGGTTATTATGTGAAAACATGAAAGTTTCTTAGAAATCACAAAGGGTTGAAAATCGATTTTGGTGAAAATGGAATATGAAATTCAATCGACCATATCTCCTATTATATTTTGAATTTTTGAGTGTGGTCAAGTTCTAGAGTTAGATCTATGAGTTTTCTAACTTATCCAAGTGGAATCACCGAAAAGGTGTTGTAGATTTTCGTGTGGACCGATTTTAGCAAAGGAGTCAAAAGTCTGCAAATTATGAAAAAGCTATCGCCTAGTAAATTTAAAAGGGCATTTTTGGCCACTTAATTTGTGAGAAAAATTCGCCTTTTGGGACATGAAAATATATGGTATAAAGTACCTCCCGTCCAAAAAATGAGCTCATTCCGACTTAAAATGAGCAAGTTATGACTATTTCAATATTTAGGTTTTTCCGATTAAAAAAATGCTATAACCGGAGTTCTATAACTCGATGACCATGAAATTTAAACTCGAAGCTCACGTTAACATGTGTAAGATCCCGCCAAGATTTGGGAATTTTGGAGTTAAACTTGAGGTAGCTAATTTCTTAAGGAATTAATTAGAAATTGATTTTTGAAAAATAGTAAATGAATTTTAAAAATTCGAGAAAAATATATGTTCAATATGGGACTATATTCTGCTAAATCCAAAAAGAAATATTTTTGGGACTGATTTGGTATTTTTCATGAAAATGATCTAGTTATGAGTAAATGAGTTAAATATGTTATGTGAAGTAACAAAGTTGGAAAATAGGATTTTATGGCTTGGGAATCCTATATAGGTATATGCAGATTTTTGATGAGGATTTGATCATTGGTGATGAAATCTTATGAGTATGGCATTTTGAATGATTAAATGCATTATTTGGTAAAGTGTAAACAATTGAAATAAATTATTTATAAGTTTAAGAAGTGATTAAAATATTGTTATAATATTAATAATATTAGATTATGAGTTTATTTATTGATGATTGATAATATTTGGATAAATTTAAAGTCTTTAATATTTATCCTTGTTTTCGCATTTGATTAATGCTTATATCATTGTCATCATTCTCATGCTTAGGTTGTGTTGAAAGTCATCCGTGGCTTAGTAGTGCATAGATGGACTTGGTATGATTATGACCTGTGGATTATTCTTAGATAATCATGACCGTAATGTTATAAATGATGTGGTAAAAGTCATCTTTGGCCCGTAGAAGTGCATAGATGGACTTGGTATGATTATGACTGTGGATTATTCAGATAATCATGATCAGATGAAAAAAACACGAATATCCTCGCCCGTAGTGCATGGATAATTCGTGGTCGTGATACTATTAAGTCGAAGTCTCAAGATTATTGGTTTTATAGCTTGTATATCTTTGGCCTCAGAAGCAAAGCAAAATGATGATATCTTTCGCCTCAATGATGAATTTGGTTATATAGCTTGTATATCTTTGGTCAGAAAGTGCAAAGATGAATTTATTAGTATGATTATGAAAGCGTGAATTGTGATTTGGTATAACCATGATTTTTGATGTTTCGTGTGAAGATAGGTGATGAAAATTATCTTCGCCCCGGTGCAAAAAGGAATTCGTAATCACAATTATGATTATGAGTTATTCATATGATTGTGGATGTGAATTGTTGATTGATGTTACAGGATAAAACATTATTGGTGGACTTTTAACATGGAGAAGATAATAGACCGATGGTCTATTCGACTCTTTTAATGGATTGCTCGTTCACGTTAACTATGGTTGAAAAGTTTTATCATCTACCATATGTTCTAAATCGATTTATTATCGACGAAGGCTATTGATAATTTAATTATCTTTAGTCATGATATTCTTTATCGGGCTAGTTGTGCTCACCCTTTTGCTTCACAATTTCTTTCGTGTAATAAGAGTGTCACGAGAGAAAGCTGGGATAACAGGAATAGAACTATGGTCTATAGTTGTTGAGGTTCTCCCTAAATAGTATGGAAATAATTTTATTGAGAACTTTAGATAAGTGTGTCGATTGTATACGCCATTTGATATTTAATTTTGGTGAACCGAATAGGTGAGGTGAACCCAACTTTGAAGGGTGTTTTGCCACTATCATACAAGATGTCTAATGACATACAACCTCGTGTTATCATAAGACAGGTTGTGCACATCCACTTATTCGAGTATATCTACGAAAGCACTACCTATATGATCTTGGAGTTTATTTGAAATATAATTTTCACTTGGAGACAAGTGGAGATAGTTATATGTCAAGAGAAGACTCACCATTGGAAAGAAGATGATAGTAATCTTCTCATTTTTTTGGGGTCTATTGGGTCAACCAAGGATAATTCTCTCGACATATGATATCTATCATAACTTAGATTCATGGCCTCCTATGTATTTAAGGTTTCTTGAGCATTTCCCAAAGATTTTAATTTCTAAAACAGCTTATCGATCGTATTTTTATGTAAAGTACCATTTGTAAGGTGTTGTGGTCGAGGCACCATGAGAGTTACATAGATTTTGTATTAAAACTCACAGCTTATCTCTGTTGTCGTATTCTGCACGATAGTTCAACAAATTGTATAAATGAAGTTTGTATTTGATTTTTATAGAGTGATATTAATGGATTGCTCGTTCGCTTTGCAACTATGGTTGAAAAAATTTTATCATCTACCATATGTTCTAAATATCGATTTATTATTGATGAAGGCCATTGATAATTTAATTATCTTTAGTCATGATATTCTTTTATGGGCTATTTGTGCTCACCCTTTGCTTCACAATTCCTTTCGGGTAATAAGAGTGTGTATTGGTGAATTGGCGAGGATATGAGGAAATAGTGTGATTGTATGAGATCGTCAAGTTTCTCAATACATTATAAAAGCGGCATGACATGCAATGAGATAATTGTATTGAGGACCTAAGATGTGTGTGTCGTATTTTTTATCGTCCACTTAATAATTGATTTTGGCGAACAACAATAGGGTGATGAGAACAGAGCTTTGAAAGCGTCAAAGTGCACTTCATTAGAATGAATATGATAGTAATCTTCTCATTCTTCTTTGGGGTCTTAAAATATTTGTTGTTGTATTTTATATGGCATTGTAACAATTTGAGTTTGGATACTGTCTACGAGACAATATTGTATTAAAACTCACGGCTTATCTGTTATCGCGTACGCATTTACGACGATTCAACAGTTGTATAAATGAAGTTTGTATTTGATTTTTATAGAGTGATATCTGGCGACTCAGAATGGGTCGTGTGGACCTATTTTGGGGGCGTCATAATAATCATACCAAAAACTGTCCATCAATGCACTACAGGCTACTGAGGACTTTTACCACATCATTTATAACATTACAGGTAATGATTATACCGAATAATCCCTAGTCATAATCATACCAAGTCCATCTATACACGTAAGCCAAAGATGACTTTTATCACAATATAAGCATAAGGATGATGACAATGACATAATAATTCAATAAAACAAGTTCAAGAATAAATTTTAAAGATTTATAAGTTAATTTATCTTGAAATCAATTACGTCCAAATTGTCAACATGATACTGCTTTGTGGAGTAAAATTCAAGAATGCTCAGAAGAATATTTCCATGAAAAGATATCGGATGAAGAGAAAATATCCAGGATATTCTACTAATTTCATGGAGTATAGAAGCCAAAACTTTAACCAAATGAGTATCATAGAATATATGAAACTGCAAATGGATTTTCACCCGCCATGCGATAATCCACGTAGACAGATCATTTTCACAATTTAATAAGGAATGGATACGAAGGATCATTCACCATGCATGTGATAATCCACATAGACAGGTTATTCCAACAGAATAATAAAGAATGGAACCAGGTCATGCGTAATCCGCACATATAGGATATTCCAACAAAATAATAAAGAATGGAATAACAAAAGAATTCACCATGCATGCGATAGACCGCACAGACAAGTTATTCCAACAGAATAATAAAGAATGGAACTAGGTCTAGCATAATCCGCACAGACAGGATATTCTAATAGAATAATAAAGAATGGAATAACAAAGAATTCACCATGTATGCGGTACTTCGCATAGACAGGTTATTCCAACATAATAATAAAGAATGGAATAACTGAAGCTCTCTTCATGAATACGAAAGAAATAATACCCCTTACCTTAGAAAGAAACTGGATACTGTAGTAGAGAGGTAGCAGACTTCTCTTCTTCTTTCTCTCTATAATAATTGCTCTATAGCTTTAGTGAATTGGTGAGAAATGAAGGAAGAATGAGCTTCTATTTATAGGAAAAAATAGTTTCGATAATTGAACGTTTCGGGGCTCGAAATATTACAGTACAATACCTTCAACTTTTCTTTCATTTTTAATTTTGTCCTGCAAGTATTATCAAACTTGCACCACCTCCCCTAATAGTAAATAATGTGAATCAATAGTTCAACCATGTGAATCAATAGTTATAATCATGTGAAAATACGAATTACAGTATAGTACCTCCATCTATACCTCCATTTTTAACTTAGTCATGCAAGTATTATCAATCTTGCACCAATACCCCTAATAGTACAAGAATGTGAATCAATAGTACACACATGTGAACAAATAGTTATAATCATGTGAATTAATAGCAATTAATTACTCATTTATCCGGTTAATTACCCGACTGGTCAGTATAACTTTCAGACATCAATTAATATCGAAATAAATGTCGATTTCCACTAACACTAATAATTTTAACACAATGGAACTATCAATTTCATCTTTAATCAACACGAACTTATTCATCATTAATATTATAACTCACAATATTTAACAACCAGGTCGTTCTCATGAAAGAGGGGGTTTTCGATAAGGATTTCTCCTTATTGGCGCACAATTAGATAACCAAACCTCTCCTTGACAGAACTTCTAGACATTGTAAATATTGTAATTTAATAATATGAATAACTTTGTCGTCTCAATTATTGATTTAATAATATAACATATTATGCAGATGATACTATGACAATAATCGAAACAATAATATGAGAGATATGATGCAAAGAATTATTCTGTAGCAATAATTGAGTATGACCGAGTGACTTCTCACGTAAGCATCAATAATCAATACTTAGTGTGCTACTATGCAACCATACGCGACATTGTAGTTTTACTACTAGGGTAGTTCAACAGTTTAGCAGTAAAACTTCTGGCTTTGTTATTTTTATAAAAGATAATTTGTCATTTTCTAACTACGATAATACTTTAGTTTGTAGGGTCCACTAATGATTGTCTTCATAAATACGAATATTCCTCGTTAAAGCGAATATTCCCCGAACCAATCGAATATTATATAACCACTTGCTTACTTTTTTGCAAAATTTGTAAATATTACCCACAACTATAACATTATATCAAATCCACACCATAATATTCAAAAATATATTTCGAGAAAATTATTCTTTATTCATAAAAGTTGGGGTCTTACATTAGTGCCAGAGTATGCTACAAAGTTTAATGAGCTGGCGAGATTTGCTCCATACCAAGTCAATACCGATGAGCGTAAGGCGAGAAGGTTCGAATAAGGATTGATGCCCTAGCTGTATAGCAAGGTTTCAATGTTCCAGTTAAATACATTTGTGATAGTATTGGAAAAGGCAATTATCGCGGAAGGTGGAAGCGATGCTATAACCAAATATAATCAAGAACAGAGCAAGAGAAAGAATGAGAATGAAAATAAGGCTGGTGGAAGCAATAGTGGTGGTAACAACCATAAAAGGAAATGGAATGAAAATTCAAATACGAGAGGACAACAAGGAAATCAACAAAAGAAAAAGTTTGAAGCTTGTGCTACTTGCAGAAAGAACCACACGGGGGTGTGTCTAAAGGGTAAGCGGGTGTGTTTCAACTGTGGCTAAGAGGGTCACATTTTAACAAATTATTTTAGTCCGAAGAAGGGAGGAGCCTGTTTCACTTGCGGGTCGAAGGATCACATGGCTCGTGATTGCCCTAAAAAGACAGTGGGAAGTACAAGTGGAGGAAAGGGAAACAACAGTGGTGGTACGTTGACTATCACTGGGCTAGTGCAATCAAACCGACCTACTGCTAGGATTTTCAATATGACCGTGCAAGATGTTGTGCAGTCAAAGGATGTGGTGTCAGGTATTATTCCGATTAATGGTATTAATGCTTATGTGCTATTTGATTCAGGTGTTACTTGTTCATTTATATCCAATGATTTTGCTCAGAATTTAGATTTTCCTCAGGAAAAATTAGATTTCCCTTTAAGCATAGAAATTGCAAATAGGAAAGTAATTCCTGTTAGGTTTATATGCAAGAATTGTAGGGTGGATATAAAGGGTCACGAGATGATGGTAGATTTGACACCAATTAAACTTGGGAAATTTGATGTTATACTGAGAATGGACTGGTTATTCAATTATGAGGCAGTAATTGATTGCCAAAAGAAATGTGTTAACCTTATGACTCCGTTAAAGGTGGTGTTTTATGGCAGTAAGTCGCCTCAACGAGCAAGTTGTCTGACAGTGAAGCAAGCTAAGAAGTTATTGAGACAAGGATGTATAAGATACTTAGCCTACATAGTCGATACACAGAAGAAAAGTGCAAAATTACAAGAGATACCAGTCATTAGAGATTTTGCAGACATATTTCCAAATGATTTGCCTGGAATTCCGCCAGATCGAGAAATTGAGTTTGTGATTGATTTAGCACCAAGAACAGCCCCGATATCTAAAGCCCCATATAGAATGGCCCAGTAGAGATGAAAGAGTTGATGGTACAATTGTAAGAATTATTAAATCAGAAGTATATCCAGCCGAGCGTATCGCCATGGGGGCGCCAATGTTGTTTGTTAAGAAGAAAGATGGGTCAATGCAGCTCTGCATTAATTATCGAGAATTGAATAAGGTCATAATTAAAAATAAGTATCAATTACCAAGAATCGATGACATGTTCGATCAACTGAAGGGAGCGAGATATTTCTCAAAGATAGACTTGAGGAGTGGTTATCATCAGTTGAAGGTCAGGCCAGAGGATGTACCGAAAATGACATTCAGAACTCGGTATGGTCATTACGAGTTTCTGGTTATGTCATTTGGTTTAACCAATGCACCTGCAGCGTTCATGGATTTGATGAACATGGTGTTTAAATCATTCTTAGATAAATTTGTAGTGGTGTTTATTGATGATATATTGGTGTATTCTAAGACCAAAGAGGAACATGTTGAACACTTAAGGGTGACATTGGAGACATTAAGGAGAGAGAAATTGTACGTTAAATTCTTAAAATGTGAGTTTTGGTTAGAGCGTGTGCAGTTTCATGGGCATGTTATTGATAAGGACGGAATCGCGGTAGATCCATTAAAAGTTAAAGCTGTAATCAACTGGGAACAGCCGAAGACACTATCGGAAGTAAGAAGTTTCTTAGGATTGGCAGGTTACTATAGGCGTTTTATTCAAGATTTTTCCAAGATCGCAACTCCGTTGACGAATTTAACTAGAAAGGCAGTTAAGCTTGTTTAGACGGAGAAGTGTGAGGATAGTTTTCAAGAATTAAAGAAGAAATTGAGTTCATCACCTGTGTTATCCTTGCCTGATAATACAGGGAATTTTGTGGTGTATATTGATGCATCGCATAAAGGACTAGGATGTATGCTTATGCAGAACAACAGAGTTATTGCATATGCATCACGTCAATTAAAGGATTACGAGAAAGGATATCTGACTCATGATTTGGAGTTGGTTGCGGTGGTGTTTGCTCTAAAGATTTGGAGACACTATCTTTATGGAGAGAGGTGTGAGATATATACAGACCATAAAAGTCTGAAGTATATCTTTACACAGAAGGATTTGAATATGCGACGGAGGAAATGGCTGGAGTTGATTAAAGATTACGACTGTGAGATTCTTTATCATCCCGAAAAGGCGAATGTTGTGGCTAATGCTTTAAGTAGAAAAGGACGGGAGAAATTAATGATGTTAACTACTCAGGAAAAACTTGTAGCAAAAATGGCCAAGATGGAGTTGGAAATTAAAAATCCGAGAGAAACAGATGAAAAATTGTTCCAGATGGGGAACAGTTCAATTTTGGCGGATAAAGTGCAGAATGCACAACTTCAAGATGAAAATTCTAAAAGGATAAAAAGAAAAGTGTCTAAAGGTGAGAAACACAAATTTAAATTTGATTCGGAAGGGTTACTTTGGTTCGAAGGGAGAATTTGGGTTCCGCCAATACCGAAAATTAAAAAAGAAATTTTGAGTGAGGCTCATAACTCATAATATTCGATTCACCCCAGAAGTACGAAAATGTACCTAGATCT
This sequence comes from Panax ginseng, assembly GCA_020205605.1. Taxonomy (NCBI): domain Eukaryota; kingdom Viridiplantae; phylum Streptophyta; class Magnoliopsida; order Apiales; family Araliaceae; genus Panax; species Panax ginseng. The sequence goes on along the minus strand of CM035130.1, from coordinate 113,682,670 downwards.
CAGACGTCATTTTTGGTGGTCGCATATGAAAAAAGATGTTGCTGAATGTGTGGCGAAATGCTTAACGTGTCAGAAAGTTAAAGCTAAACATCAAAGGCCAAGCGGATTGTTGCAACCGTTAGAGATACCAGAATGGAAATGGGTGTAACAATCCAAGATTTTATTATATGTAATTTAAAATATTTATTAAATTTAAATAAATATTTTATTGATGTGATTGTTGTTAGTAAATATTTATTTGATGTGATTGTTGTTACTAAATATTTATGAATTAATAAAATTCTAAATTAATGTAATTTATAATTTAGAGAGTTGTAAATAACATGAGATGTTATATTGTTGTTTTAATTTAATAATTGAAAATGGTATGTTAAATTATTAAATAAAATTATAATGAAGTTATAATTTTGTGATATTTGTTTAAGTGGAAAATTTATTTAAAATATAGTATGTGTAATTAATTTATTTAATTATTGTTGGATATGGAAATCAAATAAATAATATGTGATTATAAATTATAAACTAAATTATTTATTAAAATAAATTAAAGGAGTTTTAAATTGATTTAACCAAACAAGGCTTAAAATACTAAGTCTTTAATTTTTAAAGAGTTTTTGCCAAACAAAGCCTTATGGCTTTTGAATTTTGAATTTTATTATAATAATAAAATAAATCAAATAAATTAAATAATAAATAAAATATATTTATAATCTATACGTTAATATTTTTGTAACTGATATTATATTAAGTACGCGTATTATGGTTTATCGGTTATTATCTTTACGCTTAAGTGTTAGTTAGTTTACGTGATTTGGTATTTGGTTTAAGCCTAAGAAGAGAATAAAAAAGAGAGTTTTCAAAGGAATTGAGGGAGTTTGAGAGAGGATTCTTGAGTTTTTCAAAGCAATTCCAGTGGTTAGCAAGGATTGTTTAAAGCAAAGAAAATGTATTTTCCAAAATCTTATTATATATATATATACATAAATATGTTTCACGGCATAATTTATATGTTCTGTGAATTCAAAATTTTAATTGATGTTATACAACTGATTACTTGGGATTGTATGTGGTTGTGATGATTAGAGTTGTGTTTAAACAAGGAATTGTATGATAATTTCGTTTAAAAAGTAGGAAAACAGTTACAATGAATGTTTTTACATATGACTTAAGAAAGTACCAAATTCAGTGCCTAGTTTGTATGTTAATCTGTAAATTGAGTTTTGATTATGCTAGTTCATTCAGAAACGAAGAGAACGTAGTTTCAATGAAGTAATTCGGTGTAGAATTGTAATCACAGTGATGATTTTTGTAAAGGATGTCAAAAATGGTGTTTTTGTATGAAAACATGAAACTTAAGGATTTAAATTAGTTAAAGTTGTTGTTTAATTGTTCTAAGTTGATGAATATGTGAGGAATCATGTTGTGATAGTTCTGTACCAATTTCATATGCTTAATTTACTATTTTGTGGGTGAAATTAGTGTTAGTTGGCTTAAGAATAGTGTCGAATCACGTTCGTAAAAAGCTGAATCCGGTGCATAAGCATGCAAGTGTACTTATATGCCGCACTTGATAATCCTAGTAAAAAAGCGGCGCTGCCGCGCCCAGAGTCTTCAGACTCAAAGTGAAGTCTGTTAATTCTACAGACTTTGAAACTTTAATGTAACCTAGTTTAGTGATGTGTTAATGTGAGAAACATGTAATGTAAGGGTTAAAACAGAATAGTATCATGTGGTTAGTAACTCTAAAATGTAAAGTTAGTAAGTTGTGAAAATGATATGTATGATTTAAGAAACTTAATGAACAATGAATAAGTGTGATGAAATGTACACTTGTGATTCTGAAATATGTATGGTAAGGTAAGACTTGTTCTAAAATAACAAGTTTAGCTAGAGGTGAGTATTATTTTGGAATGTGAATGTTAGTATATCTAATAGATATTGTAATTCTAGTACTATGTGTAGGTGAACGTGAGTTGTAATTTATAGCTTACGCATGAGGCAAGTTTCTAAACCTTATCTTTTTTACATTGAGCAAGCTTCTTACTCTAAACTTTAATTAAGCAAATTCTTGTATTCCTAAGCATTATTTGAGCAACCTATAACTTTAACTTTATTCGAACAAGTTTTGAATTCCAATAGTTATTGATGTATTCTAACTTGTTTATTGTTAGACAAGTTTCTTTAATGTCATTCTTGTATTGTGAATGCAATTTCTTGAATTCCAATTCCTAATGTCGAATTGTCTTATTTCAATTACTTGACACAAGTTATTCTCATAATGAGCAAGTTTTACTTTCAGCTTGCTATTACTTAATATGTATTCAATAATTCATAGCCCTAGCTTAATATTATTCAAGCAAGGTTTATTGTTATTCAATACTTATGCTTTGTAGTTGTTTCTAAGCATAAGTTCAATATATAGTTAGTTCACTTACGATAATTCATTGTTCCATATTATGTTGTTAGTGATCAACTATAGTGTTATCAAACTTTGTTGATTCAACTAATCCTTTAGTTAATGGTCGTTAAACTCTAAATTACTCTTGAAGCTTATCCAAACCAAAATTTCTTTGGTGCGGACTTATACTTTAAAACTGAAAAGAACAACCCTATTATAGGGGATACGCAATGCGTTTAGATGTTTGTGCACAATACATGGTATGAAGGGTTGATCCCCCTAAGTACGTAAAGTCCCTACAGTATAACTGTTAAGGTTAAAGTTGAAAGACTACTTGTAACCGTGGACATAGTTCGTGGTCGTATGACCCTCAGATACAATTCATATCTTGATTTCAGTTTATGGTTATTGTTGATAGAGTCCCATTCAGTTTTGATGAGTCTAGTCATTGGTAGTTATTATTCTCTTGTTGATTCATTGCTATATCTAGTGAGCATTTGTTTTGCTCACTCTTGCATATATATACACTCATTGCAGCCTAAAGTTGAGAAGGTCGATGAACCTACAACTAGCAAAGGAAAGGAAAAATGTGCAAGTGATGAAGACTTGTAATTTTATTTATTGTCATGAATGATAGACTTCTTATTTAATGATGTGATGTAATTATTTTATTTCCGCACTTGATTGATGTTTAAGGTTAGACAACTTGGGAAGACTTTTGATTAATGATGTAACCCTTTAAAGGGAGGATTTTTTACTTAATTTTATTATATTTGGGTAGATAGATATAAATGAATGGAAAGTGAACACCAAGTCTTGTGGGAATGAAGTACCTAGATTTGGGGGTGTCACAATGGAAGCATATCACAATGGATTTTGTGGTAGGTCTTCCAACGACTCGGCAAGGTTACGATGCGATCTGGGTGATTGTCGATCGATTGATGAAGTCGGCAAACTTAAGATTAGATTTAATGTGACGCCCCAAAATCCGGGTCTCTTCCAACCCGACATATGGTGCTCCATGGTGCTACAGTTTACACAAACATTCAATTGAAATGCCTCCAAAAGAACGACTATGTCTTATATATTACAAAAAAATATTACCATACCCCAGGTTCTTTATAGCCGTTACATTTGTTCTTGTCATAATATCAAATATTATCATTACAAACCTATACTATTACATAGGTAATCTACAAGTTTGCCTTAGCCTTCACTTTATCCTTGCCGGATCCTTCGGTCCGTTCGGTCTAAGCTGTATTCATATGGTTCAAGCAAGAGTGAGCATAACAAGCTCAGCAAGTACAACAATTTCTTTTAAACAACATGCTTGAAACATAGGAATCGTATATCTTCAATAATCGAACAATAGTTATGAAGTACTATTGATATAAGTGTATTTTATATACGCGATTTCATATCTAATTCATGCTTATTTCGTTGTTATATTCTTTTCGATCATGAGCATTTTCACTTGTTTTATGTCATTTTATGTGTAGGTTGATGGTTGTGGCATCGAACGTGTTATTGGAGATATTTGGTGCATTTGGAACTTAATTGGAGCATATTTGAAACAACTCAAAGGTCGCAGCAAGTCATTTAGCAGAGGATAGTTCACCGGTAAGGCATGAACAAGTTTTACACACTTCGCCGAAGTGGGGTCTTCCAAGTCAACTAGTTAGAGAGGCAAGCCCACGGGCAAGGCTGTTTTTATTACACACACCCCACCGGGTAAGGGGTCTACATTCATTCAAGATAGAGAGCACAAGTTCACGTAAGGCATCTATAGATATATATACTCACGAAGTGGGGTTGGGAAAATTTGAGGTGTCCCTGTTGCGCTTATACTTTCTTTTGGACGAATTTTAGTTGTTTGTATGGTCTTATAACTCTATTGGATAAAGATTGTATCGGAGTGTTAAATGGATATATACTACTCTATCAAACACAAAAAGAGAGGGATTTAAGGAGATTACAGAGATCAAAGTCAGCTTGTGAAGAGCAAAAGTGGAGGAGTATTTCGAAGAGTTTTTCAAGACGATTGCAATTTTAGTCTACGTAAAGGGTGTTTTCTAATATTCTTTGTGTTAGATTATTATTTGTAATTGAAAGAATGATTTCTATGATTTATTCAGTGTTTATTTCATTTATTATGAACTAATTCATTTTTTAGGCTTGTGATGGATCCTTAAGTGAATCGATGGTTTTGTAAGCTTTGATTCCCAATTTAATAAGTTATCTCCGCTTATCTATATTAATTTGTGCTTGAATCTATGAATTGCCTCGATCAACAATTTTTTGTGGGGTTGGGTGGAATCGAGAGAGGATATTCAATTCTAGACCTAGTTAGTATAACATGTGTTCGTGGATTTTGTTAGAGCTTAAACTTGATGAGTGTTAAGGTAGAGATATGCTTGACAACCGCATGTAATCTGACAGAGAACTTATTCTTCAACCTTCTTTAATTGTAATTCACATAGAGATATAGTGGGTTAGTTGATTAAGGTGTTTAACTGGATTTCTATCTTAATTGTGGATTGAAGTTAATATGGTATTAGTGCATCGAGAGGTGGTTAGTATCGCTGCTCGTGTTCTTGATTAATAAACCGAGATAATGCGTTAAATTGGGATAAAAGTGTTAAAATCAAAGTGAAGCTTAAGGTGAAATCATAAGTTTAATTCTCCATCAATTGTTTGAAAATTCAGATTTTGGTATTCGTGATTGTTTTATGTTAATTTAATTATTCTAAATTTTAGTTTTGGTTTTGTTAATTTTAATCGTTGAATTTGATTTGTTTAATAAAATTAGGTTAATAGAAGATTGGTAATTGTGAGTTAAGGTATTTGCTAATTTATCTCTCGTGGGAACGATACTCACTCATCACTCTATTACTTGTTGACCACGATACTTATGTGGTGTGTATGAGATATAGATTTTACCCAACAAGTTTTTGGCGCCATTGCCGGGGATAACATTAGTATAATTCTTAATACTTTTACAATATCAGTTTAATTAATCCAGTTTTACTTAGACGTTTTTATTTTTGTTTTGTGCTTCTTATTTCAGGTGTTGGACATAGTTTATGCAAACTCCTGGCCTAAAAATCCGCACTTGTCGCTTTTTGACGATTTACATCGAGAGAAGGTTTCAGAGGTTGAGTAAGTGGATTAAAGAAACGAGGCAAGAATTCAAACACCAAAAAGGAAGAGGAAATAGTGATGGCTACCAAGATAGGAAAGCGTTAAGGACTTCACAATACCCAAAGTAATGGAATCGCATTCAAGTATAACGAGACCAAGAATAGCAAAGCAAACACGTTTGAAATTAAGCCCGGGATGATACAAATGATTCGTAATTTTAGTTCATTGGGGATTGCAAACGATGATCCGAACGAGCACTTAGTCGCTTTTCGAAATGTGCGATACTTTTAGGTTTAATGGAGTTTCAGATGAGAAAGGTGAGACTTCGATTGTTCCCATTCTCTTTACGGACAAGGCGGAAGAGTTGGTTGCATTCCTTACCATCCGGTTCAATAACAACGTGGGAGGATTTAGCTCGTAAATTCCTTGCAAAATTTTTTCCACCATGTAAAACTTCAAGATGAGGAATGAGATTACAATGTTTGAACAACATCATGGGGAGTCGTTATATGAGGCATGGAGAGATACAAAGAACTACTCGTAAAATGTCCACATCATGGATTGCCCCAATGGCTACAAATGAACACCTTCTACAACGGACTACATGGGAATCTTAGGACAAGTATCGATGCAAAGATCTCAAGTGAGCGTTTATGGCTAAGAGTTACGAAGAAGTTTCACGAATTGATTGAAACCATGGTCGCTAATAACTACCAAAGGGCCCACATCGAGAATGACACAGCAAAGGCGGTTGGGGTATTAGAAGTCGATAATATGACAGCAATACAAGCACAGATGGCAGCAATGTCAAAGAAGTTGGAGCAAGTGGTAAAGAAGACAAACACAACAAACACAAAGAAGCACCGCAAGTAGTAATAGTATGTGAGTTGTGTGTGTGAGAACACCCAACTGAGCAATGTGCAATTAACCCCGCAAATGCAGCAGCTCATTGGCAATTACAATGTAATTCCTCAAAACACATATCGTAACACATATAACCAAGGAAATCGGAACCATCCAAATTTTTCATGGAGCAACAACCAACAGAATCAAGCTTCACGACAATCATATCCTCCAGGTTTCCAGAATCAACAACAACTAGTTCAATATCAAGTTTTGGAGGATAAGTTAGATAAATTCATGGCTACTACCCAACAAGATTAAGAATCTAGAAAATTGTGGGTCGATAGCAAGGAATCAATAGTAGATCACAAGGAACACCGCCAAGTGACACCGAGAAAAATCCTAAGGGTAATCACGAGCAAAGGTCAAGCCATTATGTTGAGAAGTGGAAAACAAACTTGTGGGTCAAGAGCCGTAAATTTCGGTTATAAAAGGAAAGTGCAACAGAGGCAGAAAATACAGGGGGTGAGATAAAGCAAGGAAACGAGAACCAAACGGATAAAATCAACCCAGTGAACAAACCAGTTGTTTATCCTCCCCCACCATTCCAGCAAAGAGTTCAAAAACAAAAGTTAGATAAGCAATTTTCAAAATTTTTGGAAGTTTTCAAGAAACTTCAAATTAACATACCATTTGTAGAAGCCCTAGAACAAATGCCTAGTTACGCAAAATTTATGAAAGGGATTCTATCAAGGAAAAAGAAATGGGAAGATTTTGAAACTGTGGCATTAACAGAGGAGTGCAGTGTCGTACTACAGCAGAAATTACCACCAAAACTCAAGGACCCGGGGAGCTTTACGATTCCATGCACAATCGGTGAGAGGCATTTCAGTAAGTGTCTATGTGATTTGGGGGCAAGTGTAAACCTTATGCCGTTATCAGTGTACTTAGAATTAGGTTTGCCCGATCCAAGGCCTACTTAACATCTCTCTTACACAACAAGTGATAGGTCACCACATATCCGAGAGGCATAGTAGAGGACATCTTAGTGAAAGTGGACAAATTTATATTCTCCGCGGACTTCATCATTCTGGATTTTGAGGAGGACAAGAACATACCAATTATCTTAGGGAGACCATTTTTGGCTACAGGAAGAACTCTTATAGATGTTCAAAAGGGAGAACTCACGATGAGGGTTCAAGATCAAGAAGTGAAATTCAATGTGTTTAAGGCCATGAAGTTCCCTACGGATGAGGAAGAATGTTTTCGAATGGATCTAATTGAGCAAATCATTAGTGAGGATATGAGCAAAAGTTTGGTGAATGATCCTTTAGAAACAACATTAGTGGGAGATGAAGAGATCGACGATCCGAAATTGGTGGATTACCTTCAATTGCTAGACTCATTGCCACGAGTACCAAGATTTAGAACCCCATTTGAACCATTGCACACGGAGGAGGTAATTGCAGAAAAGTTGAAACCATCATTGGAAGAGCCACCAAAATCGAACTTAAAGCCACTTCCTAAGCACCTCAGGTATGCCTATTTAGGCAATTTAAATTCTTTACCTGTTATTATTTCAGCTGCACTTAACGAATTGCAGGAAGAAAAGTTGTTGAGGGTGCTTAGGGAACACAAATCAGCCATTGGATGGACAATTGCGTACATAAAGGAATCAAATTTCTTCATTTTTGTATGCACAAAATATTGATGGAAGATGAGGCAAAACCAACAAAGAGAACAACAGAGGAGACTCAATCCGATTATGAAGGAGGTGGTAAAGAAGGAAGTTCTAAATGGTTAGATGTCAAGCATCATCTATCCGATATCCGACAAGAAATGGGTTAAGTCCACCCAAGTAAGGTACCAAAAAAGGAGGAACGATTTGGTGCGTAATGAAGACAATGAGTTAATCCCAACCGTAATAAATGACGGGTTGTCAAGGGTTTGTATGGATTTACGTAAAATTGAACAAGGCAACCCGAAAAGACCATTTTCGCCGCCCTTTATCGACCAAATGTTAGATAGATTAATGGACATCAAGATATCTGTTGTTGGATGGGTACTCGGATACAACCAAATAGTCATTGCTTCCAGAGGACCAAGAAAAGACCACATTCACGCGTCCTTATGGCACATTTGCATTCGTGGAGGATGTCATTTGGGTTATGCAATGCACCAACGACTTTCCAATGGTGTATGATGGCAATTTTTTCCGATTTGGTGGAGAAAAATGTTGAGGTCTTCATGGATGACTTTTCAAAGATATGGGGATAGCTTTGATAATTGTTTGAAGAACTGTAATGGTGTCGCAAAGATGCGAGGAAACGAATCTCGCTCGAAATGGGAAAAATGCCACTTCATGGTTCAAGAGGGCATAATTTTGGGCCATAAGGTATCACCAAGGATTGAAGTTGACAAGGCAAAGTCGAAACAATTGAAAAATTGCTCCACCAACCTCAGTGAAGGGTATTAGAGTTTCGGGGGACACGCGTGTTCTACAGAGGTTTATAAAGGACTTCAAAAATTGCGTAAACCTCTATGCAATTGTTAGAGAAAGATGCGACATTCAATTTTGATGAAGATTGCAAGACATCGCGTTTGAGTTATTAAAAGGAAATTGACTACAAAACCTCAAAGCTTATAGTTGCACCGAGATGGAGCATGCCATTCGAGCTTATGTGTGATGCAAGCGACTTCGCTGATTGGAGCTATTTTGGGTCAGCGTAGAGACAAGGTGTTTCACGCTATATACTACGCAAGCAAAACACTTACAGAAACTCAATTTAACTATACAACCACAGAGAAGGAGTTGCTTGTCGTGGTATATGCGTTTGACAAATTTTGTGCCTATTTAATCGGAACTAAGGTGATAGTCTATACCTAACCACGCCGCAATTCTAAGACTTGATAATGAAAAAGGATGCTAAGCCACGCCTTATCAGGTGGATTCTCCTACTGCAAGAATTTGATTTAGAAATAAAGGATAAGAAGGGGACGGAGAACCAAGTAGCTAATCACTTGTCCAGGCTGGAAAACCACAGGAAAGAAAAAGATGACAAATGTGAAATCAATGAGTCATTCCCGGATGAGCAGCTATTTGAGATTTCAGCAGAGATTCCGTGGTATGCCGACTATGCAAATTTCGTTGTGAGCAACATTCTACCACCTGACCTCACAAGGCAACAGAAAAAGAAATTTCTGCACGATGTTAAATGGTACATGTGGGATGATCCATACTTGTTTAAGCAGTGCGCCGACAAGGTGATTCGACGGTGCGTCCCATACAGCGAAGTGAAGAATATTCTGCATGAGTGCCACTCATCGACATACGGTGGGCATTATGGAAGCGAGAGAACAACAAAAAAGGTGCTACAATGCGGTTTCTATTAGCCCACATTATTCAAAGACGCCCACCAATTCGTCAAACAATGTGATAGGTGTCAAAGAGTGGGAAACATATCGAAACGTAATGAGATGCCCTTACAAACGATTCTGGAAGTGGAACTTTTTGATGTATGGGGTATCGATTTCATGGCACCATTTCCATCGTCCATGAATAATCAATACATTCTCCTCGCAGTGGACTACGTATCAAAATGGGTCGAAGCCACAGCTCTACCAACAAACAATGCCAGAGTGGTCCTCAAATTTCTGCAAAAGAACATATTCACGAGGTTTGGCACACCAAGAGCAATTATAAGTGATTTAAGGTAGTCACTTCGCAATAAACCGCTTATCGCTTCTTTTGGCCAAATATGGAGTGAACCACAAGATAGCCACAGCATATCACCCGCAAACAAGTGGACAAGCTGAGGTATCGAACAGAGAAGTTAAAAAGATATTGGAGAAAGTGGTGAACCCGAGTCGGAAAGATTGGTCACTTAGATTGATGACGCTTCTATGGGCCTACCGAATCGCATACAAAACACCAATCGGGATGTCACCATATCAATTGTTGTACGGGAAAGCATGTCATTTACCGGTGGAACTACAGCACAAGGCATATTGGGCAATGAAAAAGCTAAATTTTGATCAAAAGGTCAGAGGAGAAAAAGAGACTACTTCAGCTTGAATGAACTAGACGAAGTTTCATTCTTCAGCCTATGAGAATGCCAAGATATACAAGGAAAAAGTCAAACGATGGCACGATCTAAAAATTTCGCGTTAACATTCGAGCCAGCCAATCAGCCCTATTGTTTAACTCAAGGTCGCGTTTGTTCCCGGAAAGCTCAAATCACGATGGTTGGGACCATTCACAACAAACAAGTTTTCTCACGGGGCAGCTTGAAATTTACAACAGAACCTCTCAAACGCTCAAAGTCAATCGGACACTCCTATCAAGCATTATCGGGTGGAGAAACCAACACCGACGTGATCGCCATCACGTTGGTAGACACAACTTAAACAAGAAGTAGTCAGGCTGAACGACTTAAAATCAAGCGCTCATTGGGAGGCAACCCAACTTTCAATTTATTATCGTATTTTTCATTCGCATTTGCTTAATCATAGTTTTAGTAACTCACTAGATAGAAGAATAAAATAAAATTCTCGTGATACTCCACACAACATACCATACATCCAATACTAACTAAAGTCATGTTTCATACCATGCAGGCTGGGAAACAAAAGCATCATTGGAGTACAAAAGCAGCAAAACAAGGAATAGACAGGGGACTAGTTCACGGAAGTGCATCTCTAGTATAACACCTTCATGGGGGGTCCTTCACACAGCCAGGAGACTGGCATGGCCTTGGGATTTCGGGCAAGGTTCTGACACTCATCTAGGTGAAATTTTAAGATAATACCCTTCGGCCGGTATGGGTCCTGGCAGATGAAGGGACTTAGCAGTTTGTTATTCTTCTATCATACCCAATAACCCCCACTCTTTCATTAACCCACTACTCCATAACTACCACCCACTTTCCCCACATTCCCAAGACCATTACTACCCTCCACCTTCCCACCTCCTCACTCCACCAATAATAGACTAATCCCCCCATCTATAAATACTACACCAATTCATCCAACCCCATTCACCAAATTTCTTAATAGATATATAAAATTGCATACTTGTGAGCTAGAGAGGTCCAAATCCAAGGTTTGTGGGAAAGTTAGGGTTCTACAAGCTACAAGGAGGAATGGCTTCATCATCATCTAAACGCCAAACTGGGGAGAGTTTCTCATCCCAACCAACTCGCACCTTCGATCGTCGAAAAGTTTGCGAATGTCGCCAATTAATTCCAGATGACTACATACTCACCAAAGCCCTTACACCGAGAGGGGTTTGGCACCGATGGTAACGATGGAGAGCTTATGCCACAAATTTATCAAAAAGGATGGGTGAAATTCACCGAGGACCGTAACCAAATTGGCCGTGAATATTGTCAAAGAGTTCTATGCAAATGCCGAGGACAAAGAGCCATTCGAGCTTTTTGCGCGAGGACGGTTGGTGCCATTTAGTGCGGATGCCATCAATACGCATACTACCAACCGAGGGGAACCTCGCCATTGCCAAAGACGCAGCATCTACGCACTTCCGATCCGGATTTTGATGAAGTTATCATGACAATGACAAAGCCAGCACGCCATGGATGAAAGGTCGAAAGGAGGCACGGTGTTCCCCAAAGAAGAACCTCAAATTTCTATGGAAAAAACTGTATGCATTCCTCCTCAGGCAAAATTGCTTCCGTCCCAACACACTTTCCGACGTCACCAAGGAGAAGGCGTTGCTTTTTATTCGCCATTGTGCAAGACTTTATTATCGACGCTGTGGCGATCATCATCCGCTTTCTATCCGCCGGGTGTTCACGGAATTTTTTTGGGTGGCTTGCCACACCCATCACTCATATGTGGGTTGTGCCATCAAGCAGGAGTTAGATGGTCTGATGACGAACCCACGCAAATGCCTCTCGCACTGCTTGATTCATGAATGATTGCGCGATACTCTGTGTGGGCAGGAGGCGAGTCGCACCCGCGTGGAGTGGGTTTCATTTTTTCATCATCATCGGCAGAAGGAGAGGATGCTACAGAAGCCTCGGGGGATGAGGATGACGACATGGCCGATCAAGGGGATAAGCAGGTAAAAAGGACCGACGCTATATCCAGATCTCAATTCCTTGATTTCCAAAATCAAATGACGGAAAATGCCAAGGTAACTCGTCGAGAAATGCGACGATTGGCAATGAGGCAAGAGCACATGTTTGAGGCTATGCACACCTCTTTTTCCTCATTGAACACAACTCTCCAATGTTTCAATCCAGCAGGGCAATTTCCATATCTTCAGCCCGGCCCACTGCCCAGGTTCCCACCGAGTGACTCAGATGATGAACAACAACAACCACCTCCTCAGACTTAAGCATCAGCAGGGAAGTCCTCACAATTATTTTGCTATATCATACAATGCGGACATTGTTCACCTTAAGTTTGGGGGATTTAAATACATGTTTTGCATGCATTTTAGTTAGGATGCATATTTTTTTTATGTCATTATAATTCTGTATAACATTTTATGTTTGGTATTGCATGATAGCTTAGGGCATTTATGGTAGCTTAGGTTTGCATAGTAGAGATTAGTATAATGCATTTTGTCAATTGCATTTTGTTATGTCTCCAAATATATAAAAAAAATTGTTAGTTAGTAATTATTGTGTTGTTTTAATCCTTTAATGTTGTGTTTCATGTTATTATGGCCTATGATGTGATCGTCAAATAAGTAGCAAATACAGTAATGAATATTAGAACTGTGACACAATGATCGTTTATGATTCGAATCTTGAGTTTGTTTGAAACTGGTATACAAGGATAGCACGCTTAACAAACATCCGTGTTAATCGTTAAGTTCAAACCCAGACGTAAGTGGTCTCTAAAGGATAATGTTAGAACGATTGCTAGAATGACAAGGATGGTCAGTAAAGGCTAAACTTAGGCAAGAACCTAAGTTTGGGGGAATATCCTGGGGTATATGTTTATTAAAAAAAGAAAAAAAAGAAAAAAAAAAAAAAATGAATAAACACCATGGCGTTTGTCTAGTTTTTTGTGGCCTTTGTTACTTGAGTAAGTAAGCCCGAGGGGATTGTCTTTACACCTAAATACCTAAGGTCTTAATGGTCCGGGAGTCGTTGGTCTAAAGCTCATTAAGGTAGCATTGAAAAGCCTAAGGAATAAGACATTGCAATCGCTATGTGATAAAAAAAGGAATAAAATGGGAAATAAGAGCAATAAAGCCCCCGTGAATGGAAATAAAGCATAAGTACTCGAGTGAACCTGCAGCGATTTGTGATTGCTTGATTTTTAGTTCGATCTAGCTATTTTTGAAGTTTTGAAGTTTGTTCTCGCATGATTCCTTCTAAGAGATTGGTTAGGTATTGAATTTGGGTCTATATCGCTTGTCATGGATGGATGTTACACACACACACTATATCAGTGATGATAGCTTGAGATTCGAGGATTAAAAGTGATTTGTAGATTGGTTTTGATGGTTGATATTGTATAGTTGCTTATTTTCGCTGAGGCCATTAAGATAATTTTGATTCTGCAATATTGTTGGATTGAATAGCATAAAAAGTAAGTCGTAGTCATATCATTGCATTTCATATAGTTGTCTTGTGCTCGAGGACTAGCACGATTTAAGTTTGAGGGATTTTGATAAGTGTATTTTATATACGCGATTTCATATCTAATTCATGCTTATTTCGTTGTTATATTCTTTTGATCATGAGAATTTTCACTTGTTTTATGTCATTTTATGTGTAGGTTGATGGTTGTGACATTGAACGTGCTATTGGAGATATTTGGTGCATTTGGAACTTAATTGGAGCATATTTGAAACAACTCAAGGTCATAACAAGTCATTTTAGAGGATAGCCACGGAGGCATGAACAAGTTTTACACTCACGGGGGTGGGGGTCTTCCAAGTCAACTAAATAGGAGGCAAGTTCACGGGATACAAGTCTACATACATTCCTCAAGGGGTCTACATTCATTCAAGACAGAGCAAGTCACCATCAAGCATCTAAATAACATACTTCACCGGGCTGGGTTGGGAAAAAATTTGAGGTGTCCTGCTGCGCTTATACTTTCTTTTGGACTCAATTTTAGTTTTTTGTATGGTCTTATAACTCTATGGATAAAGATTGTATTCGGAGTGTTAGGTTGGATATATACTACTCTATCAAACACAAAAGAGAGGGGATTTTAAGGAGATTACAGAGATCAAAGTCAGTTGGTGAAGAGCAAAAGTGGAGGAGTATTTCGAAGAGTTTTTCAAGACGATTGCAATTTTAGTCTACGTAAAGGGTGTTTTCTAATATTCTTTGTGTTAGATTATTATTTGTAATTGAAAGAATGATTTCTATGATTTATTCAGTGTTTATTTCATTTATTATGAACTAATTCATTTTTTAGGCTTGTGATGGATCCTTAAGTGAATCGATGGTTTTGTAAGCTTTGATTCCCAATTTAATAAGTTATCTCCAGTTTATCTATATTAATTTGTGCTTGAATCTATGAATTGCCTGATCAACAATTCTTTGTGGGGTTGGGTGGAATCGAGAGAGGATATTCAATTCTAGACCTAGTTAGTATATAGCATGTGTTCGTGGATTTTGTTGCAGAGCTTAAACTTGATAAGTGTTAAGGTAGAGATATGCTTGACACCACATGTAATCGAATAGAGAACTTATCTTCAACCTTCTTTAATTGTAATTCACATAGAGATATAGTGAGTTAGTTGATTAAGGTGTTTAACAGATTTCTATCTTAATTGTGGATTGAAGTTAATATGGTATTAGTGCATCGAGAGGTGGTTAGTACTGCGTTCGTGTTCTTGATTAATAAACTGAGATAGTGCGTTAAATTGGGATAAAAGTGTTAAAATCAAAGTGAAGCTTAAGGTCAAATCATAAGTTTAATTCTCCATCAATTGTTTGAAAATTCAGATTTTGGTATTCGTGATTGTTTTATGTTAATTTAATTATTCTAAATTTTAGTTTTGGTTTTGTTAATTTTAATCGTTGAATTTGATTTTTTTAATAAAATTAGGGTTAATAGAAGATTAGTAATTGTGAGTTAAGGTATTTGCTAATTTATCTCTGTGGGAACGATACTCTACTCATCACTCTATTACTTGTTGACCACGATACTTAAGTGTGTTGTGCGTATATAGATTTTACCCAACAAATTTTATCTATTTGACTTCGTTTTCTAAAAATTTACCTATTAGTTCATTTTTAACAAAAACGATAAATGTTCTTGAACGTTCAACGCTCGTTTCTTCATTCTAAGTTGGAATTCGGTCATTCTCGAGTCCGCAACTCTATAATGCCAAATAAGACTTGCTTCCATTGAAAACTAATGTTTCCAAGCTCAATATCAAAATTCAACTACCATTCCGAGAATTTCACGAATTCGATGATTAACGTCCAATCGTGTGAATTCCGGCATAACTTCATTTCATATGATTTGTTCTTCGCTTTAAATGGATTCAATCCATTATATTAACATCTTAACATACATACTTCATTAACTTATAAACATGATAAGTTATTACTTGTTCTTTATTAGTCTATAACTTGTAAAAGTATGAACTACTTATGAATTCCTTTCTCATGACTTATTATAGATTAAGTCTTTTAACCACCATTCTTGCTTCTTATTATCATAAAATCTTTAAAATATACATATGAGAAGTTCATCTAAGTTCCTCATGAGTTCATAACTTAATTAAGTTTGAATTACTTATTTATGACTTATATGGCTTAAGTCCATTGATTAATCCTTCTTATCATTCCTTAGCATACATGTTCTACCACTACCCACTTCTCTAATAATTGAAGAGAAAGAGAATTATGGTTTAAGTTCTTACCTATGAAGATCACTTAGTTAATCTTTAATCTCCTTCTTGCTTCTTGAATTCTTAAAGGCTAACTTGTTCTAGCTTTTGTAGCTTATTCTCACTTATTCTCTCTAACCAATAAGCTATAAGTTATTGGATGAAAATCTAACAACTAACAAATGAGCTAGCAAGCTTCCTATTTATAGGATTTCCTAAGTTAGTGTATAATGGTCATAAAGTCACTCCACCTCTTTAATCACCTCCTTACTATTCTTTTACCTAGCTATTAAGTAAACTTGGCCATTAAGTCTACTTGATCATCACACTTACTTAGCCATTAAGTATACTTGCTAGTCACCTAGCTTATCCATTACTTGCTCATCACAACTTTTACTTGTTCACCACACATAAGCACTTTACTTAGCCTTTAAGTTACTTAACTTATCCTTTGCTTAACACTTAAGTCTACTTGCTCATCACACAAAATTCTTGATCACTAATTCACCCATGGGTTGCCCCATGGATCAAGCTTTACCCATTGGATCTTATCTTGGGCTTTTCATTCAATTATCTTAATTAACTTATCTTATACATTGGGCTTATAATTAAACAAACATTTAGGCTTGTTCAATAATTTACATTGGACTTAATATTACAAATAATTGGGCTTTAACATTATTTCGTATTGGGCTTTATTATTATCCCAATTGGACATTACAATCTCCTACACATTCCTACAAATTTATTACATATGGCTTAAAGCCTTATAATGTATAATCTACGTAAAATTCTCGTATTCCACTTCGTATACTTATTTAATATACGACATTCCATCATTTACACACACTCGTATTATACTCATATTCATTACCTCGTACAATACCTACGTATTATACAATCATAGCTTTAATTCATTATACGCATTTAAATTCCTTCTCGGAACTCACTTTCCCTAATCGTTAGGTTTTAAGTCCAGCTTAAAAATCGTGGTTTGCCATAACTGAAATATTATTGGATATTCTATCTCACCTCGATATTCTATCATTATGTATTTCTCAGAAGTTCAAAAAGAATTCCCGATCAGAAATGCGTGAATAATGTTTTTCAGAAAATTTCTCGAAAAACTTTTATTTTAATCTTGGAAATTCAAACACTTTAATTCTACCACGTAGCCAAAATACTACGACATTCCAATATGTCTAGGTCATAGAACGACCTACAAATAGCTTACTCTCATAATTAATTAATTAAATTCAATAAATCCACATAATTAAATAAAAATTTAATTCTCAAAAATTCAAATTTTCTGGGGCGTTACATTTAACCTAGATCGGTTGGCAAAACTGTACGTGAAGGAAATTGTTTCAAGACATAGTGTTCCGGTGTCCATTGTATCAGATAGAGATCCACGTTTCACATCAAATTTCTGGAAACGACTACAGGAATGCTTGGGAACACAGTTGAGAATGAGCACATCGTATCATCCTCAAACCGACGGACAAAGTGAGAGGACAATTCAGACATTAGAGGATATGCTCAGAGCATGTATTATGGATTTTAAAGGAAATTGGGATAACCATCTACTTTTGGTTGAATTTTCCTATAATAACAGTTATCACGCGAGTATTGGTATGTCACCTTACGAAGCGTTATACGGCAAGAAATGCAGAACTCCATTATGCTGGGACGAAGTAGGTGAACGATAGCTGTTAGGTCCAGAATTGGTGCAATAAACTGTCGATATCATCAAGGTGATTTGAGGGAGATTGATAGCTGCACAAGATAGGCAGAAGAAATATGCTGATCAACACCGACAAAATCGGGAATTTGAAACCGGTAGTTTTATTTTCTTAAAAGTGTCTCCCTGGAAAGGGAAAATCCGATTTGGTAAAAAGAGAAAACTAAGCCCAAAGTTTATAGGACCTTTTGAAGTGCTGCGACGAGTTGGTGAAGTGGCGTATGAGGTAGCTCTACCTTCGGAACTAGAACATATTCATAACATTTTCTATGTTTCGGTGTTAAGGCCATATAAGCCTGATTATAAACATGTTATAGAATATAAACCACTACAATTTGAAAAAGACTTGTCATATGAAGAAGTTCTTATTCAAATTATTGACAGGAAAGAGCAAGTACTAAGGAATAAAGTAATACCTTCTGTTAAGGTAATCTGGAGATACCACAGTGCTGAAGAAGCTACATGGGAACTTGAAGATGTTATGATGAAAAATCACCCTCAGTTGTTTGCTTAATTTTGTATAGCGATTCTGAGGACAGAATCTTGTTAAGGAGGGAAAAATGTAACGAATGAATTTATTGAGTCGTGATTCTAGGAACAGAATCCTTTTAAGGAGGGAAAGATGTAACGACCAAGAATTTTTATGTAATTTAAAAATATTTATTAAATTAAATAAATATTTTAATTGATTTATTTATTGAGATAAATAAATAATTGATGAACTTGTGGTGTAATAATTTAGTTAAAATGTGTTATAATAATTAAATTAATGAATAGTAATTTTATGATTGGAAGATTTAATTTAATGAAATAATAAATTAAATATGTAATAATTTGTTAAGTATAAATATAATTATAATGAAAATTATAATTGTAGTTGTAAGTTATTAAATTAATTAAATAAAAATGTGTGACAAATGGAACTATATAATATAAGTAACATAAAAATAAATTAGAAACCTAATCTAAGTTGTAGCCAAACATAGCCTTGTGGCCTTTGGCATAATATAACTGTTAGGCGCTTTGTTTTTTTTAACTGATGAATGTGGGAGGCCTATATCAGTTTACTTCTACGCGTATTTTTCCTAAGGTTCAGAAACACGGAGAATATAAAGAGGAAGGAAACACAGAGGGTTAGAGAGAAATTGAGAGTTTTGTTGTGAAGAGGAAGAGAAAGGATTGCTAAAACCTTGTTATTATCTTGCTAACAAAGGATTAAGGTATAATCTATTCCTAAATTTCCAAGTTTTAGTTTTGTAATTTTAGTTCTCTATAATTAATTTTGTTGGATTGGAGTTTAAAGTGTTGATTATATGAATATAAATCTGATAATTATCGTACATAAGTAGTATTTAGTGATTAATTCATGGAAAAATGGTTTGAAGAAGAAATTGTGAGTTAACATTGTTTTGTGTGTACAAAGTGGCTTATGTAAGGCCAAAATAGATGTTCAATTATGATTATAATCTGCAAATTGGTTATGAATTGTGTTAGTATGTTAAGAAACAAAAACAATGCAATTGAAATGGCCTAATTTGGTTAAGAATTGAAGGTTTGGTGATTTAAATTACTAAATATGTTGAAATTGAAGAAAATAGCAAAACATGATTTTATAATCCTTTAGAATGTGGTTGTTTGTGAGATTTAGGTGTTAATTGGTTAAGTGTATATGATATGTGACTTTGGTAGGATTTTTTCGGTGTGTGGGTTTATCCATTCTGAAGTGAAATTGGAATTTTAGCTTAAAAGCAGTCCTGTGTTCGTATTCTAAAACCGATTCGAGTCGAGGCCAAGTGTACCGGACCCAAGAGTAATTTAAGCGCGATCATGCCAAAGGGTCTAATAGAACCCAAGAATGAACTTTTAATAGTAGAACTTGGGGAATGTTACCTTAGCATACTTTAATGATTGTAAAGGAACCTAAAACGTGTTATGAGACGTAATAACATATTGTAATCACAATGTTGAAACTATAAATTATGAATTAGTAAGTTGTGAAAGTTTGTAATGTGATGTCATGAGAATTTGTGTTGTTATGCAATCACCATATCGGGTACTGTTATATAACTAGGAGTTCAGGATTCATGGTACATGAATGACTAGGATAATCAGATCCTAATCTAGAGATTATATACTTGACTAAAATAAGAAGTAAACCCATGAAGTTAATTTTAATATAACTAATTGGTATTGTGATCTTAATGGTATATGTAGGGTATTTAGCGAACATTTGTAGTAATTGTGTAGCTTACACACGAGGCAAGTTTCCTAAACCCTACTCTTATGTTGAGCAAATTTCTTGGTTCTACCATATTTATAATTATGCAAACTTTTGTATTCTAATTATTTTACATTGAGCAAGTTCCTAACTTTTATTTCTTGTTCTTCAAAGTATAAACTGTTCAAGTTCATTGTTTCAAATGAGATTTTCTAATTCCTTCAGATGTAACACTTTATATATACAATGTCTATTCAATTGTATTGATGAGTGTTCTAAAATTCTAGAATCACTGTTAAGTTATTCCAAACTAAACTTCCTTTAGTGCGGAAATCCTAAAGTCAAACTAAGATGAACAACCCTAATATAGGGGATTATGTATGTGTTAGCGTTTAGATGTTTGTGCACAATACATGGTACGAAGGACTGATCCCCTTAAGTATAAAAGTTAAGGTCTGTATAGTCTAATGATTGTTAAAGGTTAAAGTAGAAGTACTTAATAACCTCGGGACATAGTTCATGGTCTTAAAGACCCTTAGATATAAATCCTGAGCTTGTTTTCTATTCTTGATTCATAGAACAAGTTCTCTATTATTCAATATTCATTGATTAACCTTATGTTACTGCTATTACCATTCTTTATATTAGTGATCAATTATTTCCTCACTCTTGCATTTAACACTGCAACTAAAGTTGAGAAAGTTGATGAGCCGTCTTCTAGCAAAGGCAATGACAAGATGTTCAAATGATGAAGACATATTTAATTTTATTTATTGAACTTATAATATGAGACTAAAATTATTTTGTGATGTATTCCGCAAACTTATGTAATATTTTAATGTTAGATTACCTGGGATTTGATTTACGTTGATGTAACCCTATAAAGGGATGGATTACTATTTCAGCTGTTTAATTTACATTGCTATCTTTGATCATGAGTAGTTAGAAGTAATTATTTTGGATAGTGAGCACCAAATCCTGTGGGAATGAAGTACCCGGATTTGGGGGTGTCACAGGTACTAGTCTCTCGGGTACTATTCACCCGGGGTACTATTCACGATAAAATTAGTTTCTTTTCTGTCCAAATTATTTTTACATGAATATCATTTTTGAATTTTTCTCCATAATTAATTATCATGTTGACAATTTGGACATTCTTGAACTCTGGATAAATTGACTTATAAATATCTAATATTTATCATTGATCTCACTTGATTGATTCCTTATATCATTGTCATCATCCTCATGCTTATATTGTGGTGAAAGTCATTTTTGGCCCGTAGTGCATAGATGGACTGTTGATTGGTATGATTATGACCAGGAATTGTGTATTGGTATAATCATAACCTGTAATGTTACAGACAAATGATGTGGTGAAAGTCCTCTTTGGCCCGTAGTGCATAGATGGACAGTTGTTTTGCATGATCATGACCACTGGTGATACAAACTAATATCCTTGGCCCGTAGTGCATGGATAATTCATTGATTTAAAATATTTATTGATTGGTGTTACAGGGATAAAATATTCATGATGGACTTTTAAATCATAGAAGATAGTAGACATCATGCTCTACTTGACTCTTCTAATGGATTGTTATTTCTGCTGCAGTTGTTGGTCTAAAACTTGTTGTCTATTGTATTCTATCAGCTTTTTTCCTGTTAAGGACTAAGGATAATTTGTTCTACATTATCTTAGTCATAATATTCTTTATTGGGCTAATTAAGCTCACCCTTTTCCTTTTGGTTCTATTATTTTTCTCAGGAGGCGAGAATGTAGCTGGGACTAGTCGGGGAGTGGAGTAATGGTCCAAGATGGTTATTTTAGTAATCCTCACTATTTTGTAAAATAGTGTGACAATAATTGTAATGAGAATTTTATTTGAGTTTTGATATTGTCTACGAGATAATATTTGTATTAAAACTCACAGCGTATATTTTGTCGTATTTTACACGATAATTAATAGTTGTATAAATGAAGTTTATATTTAAATTATATACCATGTATTTGGCGACTCAGAATGGGTTGTGTATACCTATTTTGGGGGCGTCACAAATTATGTCTTGTCTATGAAGTCAGTCTCGAATGAATATAAGGGAATATAAGCCTGCATGGTGGGGATGTAACTCTCTTGTATTGCATAATTACTTAGTTCCCCTCACTCTTGGTTTCATTGGGAGAATTTGGAATGAGATCCTTCACCATTGAACCCCCCCCCCCTCCTAAGTTACCGTGTTCCCTCTGACTTTAGAGTTGTATACATTGTATTGGTGGTCCCATCCCTGTTTCTCAACTACATAGTCTGGAGGCATCTGAATAAAAGTTAACACTTATCAAGTAATTACTTTGCATTCTCAACATGTCATGTAAGACGAACACAGTATTAGTAATAGTAAATAAGATCAATAAATGTAATATGCAGAATTTAATGTACTACACAAAGTTAAATTTAATAATGTTTCAATACCATATTTATAAGATGATGTTGCTGGCTGTAAACAGTCCGAGGCTCGTAAGTAGGGTTTGGGTCCCTTTCCCCGTCGAGGGCGATGCAGTTTCCTATGTGTAATTTTATCGTACCAAGCCATGTATGAATCAAGTTTCACATAGTTAGAAATTTCGTACTGCTGTCCCTTAAGATGGTCCATGTAAGCCTCCCAATGTGCGATGTACTCTCGCCTCAAAGCCATGCACTCATCAACGACAAATCTATGTTATTTTTTCTTTCTAAGATTGCCGTGATTTTTTTGTCAGAGATGGTCTTTATAAAAAATTCAATCATTGCCATCTATTATGTTGATCAAAGGTTGTAAGATTGGTTGTTCAAATAATACCCATGACAACCGGTTGTCATGTATTGTAACGCCCCAAAATTCGGTCTATCTTCATACCCAGATTTCGTGCATCACGAGTACATCATTCTTCCAAACATACATCATTATATAGTGAAATATAACAACATACATTCTCAATTCCCAGGTTTTAATACCTTATAACCTCGTTCATTACAAATAATGATAATTACATTATTCTTTACATCTTACAAGAGTGACTTTCATCCGCCACCAAGGATACATAACATTTCATTAAACTAACAATAGTTTAATTAAACTATTCTTCATTACTAATCTTCAATTGATCTTCACGCTCATTCATATACTGAATGGTATTTCTTCTGGATACCAATCAACTTGATCTTTGCGGGATCTTTAAGTTCTTCTAACATCGTTCGCTGAAAATGTTTTTCATTTAAAACAAGTGCGAGCATTCAATTGCTCAGCAAGTCATAGCAGTTGAACAAATAACTTCAAGAATTTAAACAACTTCGATAACCGAACAAAGGTTATGAAGCAGCTTGAATAATAGGAATAATTCTGATTCCTATCATTTTAAAACATTAATAACATTCACTTTGAAATACTTTTTTCTTCTACCTTTTTCATACACATCCTGTCTAGCAATCATTAGCACAGACTTAACAATAACGGTTCATGTATAAACAAAACATTTTCATATTGAACAGTTCAACCACAAAACAATTCATATCATAGAAACATCGAAGTGTTCAAATGATGGCACAAAGCCTCATACGTTCTACCACCTTGTACAAATATCACACATTCGCACATAGATAAAACTTCTCATGTTCAACATCTGAGAAGTTTAAGAAACTAGCATTCATTTCAAATATGAATGAAGTTAGGAAACTTGCTCTTACATACGACTATGACTTAAAGTTTACGTTTGAATCGCTTATTTTAATTCTTATATAGCACATAAGGAAATAACACATACACCAATTAGTCATATACTTAACTTACGCATTGGTTTAAGCTTAACTTTACTTCTTAGGGTTCGCGTTCTTACAAACTAAGTTTACGTGACCAACTTTCTTTATCGGTTTACGGCTTCATGACATACAAAGATGTTTTACTTATACGATCATCATCTTTGATGATTTGCATTCTTATCTTCTTCTTATAACTCTTCTAGGACTCAGCACACATCGTGTCTCTGCTACTAGTCCATATGGTACTCTGAGTGGTTTCCCACAAATAACCAACAAACAAGTTCCCGTCTTGTCTACACTATTTTTCACAGTGAGTTAGATCGGTTGCCAGTTTCGTACATACCTCCGCTTCTCTAAAGGAATTGTTTAGCCCAGCTCCCATATGTCAACCATCAAAGATTACGATTGTACCACAACCTAAACTTATCTTAACTTATCCGAATCATTAAACTATAATGTTCGTTAAGTCAGTTTCTTATTCCTTATGGCTTTTTGGCAATTAAATGCCACACCTCAGGATTCATTCTTTATCGTCTAATCATTTTATATTACCTTATTCTTATCTTACAACGTCCGGTTCATTCGACTCAGAACGTCATCCAAGTTATAATCATTACTCGGATTCTTAACATTATATGTCATTGTCTTTAATTCAGTTTCTTCACCATCCGCAGGTTTAATCATTGGTCTTCATTATCTTACGGTCAAACCATACACGGGGTGTAGGTTCTGCCCGTTTAATATTCGCGTACACTCAACCCTCACGTCGGTTAAAGTGTTTAACGCTTATATTTAATTCTAACATTCTCCATCCGACTCACACTCGGACTTTCATTAATCTTATTACCGTTCGTTAAGGCTTTCTTGATATCGTTCATTATTTTTTTCTTAATGTCCAAGACATACGGTTCGTTGTATGCTAAGACCGATCATTCATCGCAACCGCGTTGCGTTTACATTCTCTATCTTTTAATCTCATTTAATCTTTCCGTTTAACCTTTACTAAAGGTTTAAGTTACTTGATTAAATGCTACATTCGATGAACTATATGTTATTTATCTTTCATTACATTTCCCTGTGAGTTGAAAGCAATTAAAAGGTCATTCTTGTTTTGCCTTGCAAGGGTCATGCGGCGGCTTAGTTTCTTCTCTCTTCATCGCGTTCTAAATACCACTCACCAAAGACCTTCCTCCCAGTTTGGTATTGCGTAGGTCGCCTTCCAAGCTTAAATGGATTGCCATGGCGCCAAGCATCAAACCTTGATTTTTTTTTCCAAGTGTTGAACATGTTTGAGACGCTTACTTTACAATCTCATAACCTATTCGTTATAACTCGGAACGAGGTCGTTCCAAAGTCATTCTCTTTCTTATCTTACATACTTCAACTTCCCTTAGACAGAAATTTATTCTGAATCCGTTAACATGTCATTTAATTGGCTTAATCTTCATCTTTCATTTGTTTTACGTTATTAACGTTCTTCGTTCGTTCGTCCGTCCGCAATTCGATCATCTGAACTCGGAACTTGTTCGTTCTTGAGTCCACGACTCACGTTTTCTATATTCTCTTACATTCTTATGAAATCCTATATGTTCGGGTTCATTTACACACTTTCTAATTCTCGTTCGTCTTTTACGAAATTTTCGCCATAACTTCGTTATAGCTAAGTTTTAATCCGTTCTTCATGAACGTTTCTACCGTTCCTAACCAAGCAATAAGCAACTAACTTATACGCAATGGTTTTAAACTTGTCCATCAACAATAAGTTATACTACGATGGTTTTAAATTTGTCCATCAACAACGTTTTTTGTGTTCTTCGCATTCTTCGTTCGTTCTTCATTTTTAATCGATATTTTGATTACGATTTTATTTTTTCTTGGAATTTGGTGTTATAAAACACCATTCCTTACTAATTTCACCGAATCGTTCATATGATTCATTCGGATCGTTCAAATTCATTACAAAACTTATACTTCCTTAAGATATTTATAAACTAAACTTCTAATTCTTATTTCTTTTTGTCTCATGATTTCAACCATATGAAAATCATTCTTAACATCTTTTACCTTTCTTCTTTATTCTTCTTCCTCTATACAAAATCGACAATTTGTTATCTTTTCTATTTCACGATCATCTCCGACCCGAGCATCCATTCTCCTTCTCTTCCTTCTTCTTCTTCTTCTTCTTCTTCTCTAAGCTCTCAAGCTTTCACTCTCTCTCTCAAAGTGTTGGTTGATTTCAAAGCTAGGGGCAAAATAGTCATTTCCCCCTCAAAGTTACTATTCCCACCTTCTTACTAACCTCCTTACTATTCACGAAGCTTCTAAGAGAAGCTTCGTGCTTCCGTCATGCAAAATTCATTCGACGGTTCGAAAACTACGATTCTCGGAATCCAAATATTTTTGGATATTTCGTCTTTCCTCTACAGTTTAACTTTTACGCATTCTTCGGAACTCCGAAAAATTGAAAAACACTTTTTGATGTTAAGCGTTTTCCTTCACGTTTTCCCCTAACGTAGTTAAACGAATGAACAATACATAACAATACTTTTTCGTCGTTTTTATTTCGTCTGATTTTTATACGTTTTTCGAGAAAAACTTTTATCGACTTACTTAACTTTTCACGATATGTTATCGTCAAATCTTTCGACAGAATGTCATTTCGACATACCGAACTCTCGAAAAAGGCTTAGGTTATTCAAACCCTAACCCTTAGGGTTTCGTCGGGTGAATAATGCTTATTTCATCTTTTTTCTCAAAATAATTTTTTATTTTCGTCTTGAAAATTCTTACTCGTTCAGTCTAGCTCGTAGCCAGAATCCTCTAGGTTTATAATCATCCTAGGTTCTAGAATGATAAATAAGAACATAGCACATAATATTATTAATAAAAATTCATTTTATTAATAACTAATTCTTTATATCTTAAATTTTGGACAATCCGATTTTTCGGGTTGTCACATGTATTAATTTCCACATATATACTAAATAGTCAGACTGCCCGTGCCTCCCAAGACTACTTAGCGAAGGGAGGAGAGATTGCTCAAGGCCAGAGAAACGGGAGGAGGGAGGGTGAGCTCGGAAGGAGGAAGAACGAAGGATGATCTCAGAGTGAAATAGATCAATTTTTTATCCTTTAAAGCTAAAGAGGATATAATGGACGGTGATATTTATACCAAACTTTGGACGATTCTGATCGTTTATTAGAGTGAGCGAAAAATTCAAATTCAGTTGTGTTTTGATAATTAGATGTGGAAAAAAAATGTATGTACATAACTGTGTAGTACATAGTCGGCTATGGCGACAGTTTTTTGGGCTATAGAAACCCGTCGCTATGGCCTAAAAAACTCGTTGTCATAACCCGACTGTATAATACACATCTGTATATATATATATATATATATATATATATATATATATATATATATAGTAACTCCAAGCTATCAAAACACATATATGTTTTTTTAAATACTCTTACCATAAAGTTAACTATCAGAAGGCATATATGTTTTTTTAGATACGATTACTGTAAAATTATCTTCATGATAAGTTGGTCAATTGATCAATATAGTGGTTACACTCAGAGAGGAATCACCACTCTCGGCTGCGGTTTATTAATCTTGCGTTATTAATCGATTGACCAAAATTAACTTTTAATTTTTTTAACGTCTCTCTCGGTTATGGTGTTGACAAAGGACAGTTACACTCTGTTTATGAGTTTTGAACAGAAAAGAAAAGAATAGAAAACTTAAATTAGAATAGAAAAGAATAGAATAGAAAACTTGAATTTTTTCTTTGTGTTGTTTTTGAGTTTTTAATAGGAAAGAATAAAAAAATTAAAATTGAGGACATGAGTTGTAATTTAAAATTTATTATATTAAAAGTTGATGATAATATGTGAATTATAAAAATATTACTTATTCCAATTTCTTTTCCGTCTAAATCAGGCCAATTTTGGACGAAAACTTTAGCAGAAAAAATGGCCAAATTTTCTATCCATTTTTTTGCAAATTATTAAAAAACTTAAAAACATAAGAATTGGAAAGAAAAGTTAGATTTTTCGTCCATTTCTTTTCTTTTCTGCTCATTTTAAAAGTCAGAGCGTTAGTTTTACACTCTGTTTCTGAGTTTTGAACAGAAAAGAAAAGAATAGAAAATTTAAATTAAAACTAAAAAGAAAAGAATAAAAGACTTGAAGTTTTTCTTTATTTTGTTTCTGAATTTTTAATAGAAAAAAATAAAAAATTTAAAATTAAGGACATAAGTTATAATTTAAAATTTATTATATTAAAAATTAAAAATAATATAAAAATTATAAAAATATTATTTATCTTAATTTATTTTCCATCTAAGTCACGTTAATTTTGGACAGAAAGGACCAAATTTTCTATTCATTTATTTTTTTTCCATTTATTAAAAAACTCACCGTTAGTTTTTTTTTTTTTCACTCTTGTTTTTTCATTGTTTTGATTGTTCTCTTCGACTCTGAGGTACTGATTTTTTCCCCTCCTGAAGCAAATCGAGAGGAAAACACTAGTTTAAAACTTGTTTACGGGCTAATTAATTAGATATCTGGTATTATTCTATTTTTCTGGAAGTATTTTTGGGTATTTTAACTCAACATCTCTGTAATGTTGGTGTCTAGAATGTTGGCAAGTTTTGGGTACTTCTAGGGTTGAATCTTTGTTTGGTTTAAGATTTATCGGGTTATTTAAGTTACAGGATCTCCTTTTTGGTATAAATGGTGTTGGTAGATTGCTGTGTTGTGGCTCTCAGTTTCTGTCTTTTGAGCTATTTGGGGGTAGTACCTTGTTTAGATCTCTGTTTTACATTTGGTTTATTTACCCCATTAGCACTTTTTAATTCTTTCTAAAGTATTTTTTGAGCTTCTGCAGGGGAAATTGAAGAATATTGTTGTGTTTTGGGTAAAATTAGTTTGAATCTTCGTATTGATTTCTGACGAGCCTGATAAATAATTTTTTTGCTTGTTTTTCAGTGTTTCAGTACTTTTTTCTCTCACTTCTCAAGCTACGGCTAATATCTAGGTAAATCTAGAAGTAATATTCATTTTATAGCATGCATGGCTTGTTTAGTGTTCAGTTGAACGTTTATGGACATACTTGTGCGTTTTCTTTGTTTGTTATGGTTTATGCCAGTCTCCAAAGTAGAATATTTCTCTGTTTTGGTGTTTGTATTAAGGGTTTACTAATAGTTTGCACCGCATTTTTTTTCAGATCAAGGCCTCTGCTAGTACAAGGAGAGGTCTCTTTTTTATGTATTTGTTCCTTCTCTAACCGCAGTCATGTAATTTGGTGTCTTTTACTATTTTGGGGATTTTAAGAGGTCTTTTGTTGTTATGTCTCAGAACCTTAGTTCTTTTGTTTGGTGAATAATCTTAAAACTTTAAATCCTTCTGATGGGGTAAAGTTTTATAATTTTTTCAAGGATATATATATTTTTCAATCCTCTTGTTCTGCATTTGTATAAAGAACATAAATATGTTTTAGGGTCTTGTTCTAATGTTTTGCTTAAGATTTTAGATCTAGTTCCTTATCTATTTTTTTGGTCTGGGCTCACATAAAGTCTCAAAAATGAGACAAAATGTCACTTGGTCCTTTGTTCTAAAATCTGCATGTAGCCAAACATCCCTCCTTTTGGAAATGCTTGTCATTGATATCAGTATCTATGTATAATTGTTTTCTGGCATATTCTCTGGATGTCTTTGGTGACTTTGTGGTTTCAACTGTTTTAAATTTTAATGTTTGATACTTGTAAAAACATGTACATTTTTAACTTTTTGGAGATGTTATGCCTTTTGGATTCTGTTTCGTTGCCATACACCATTTGTTATATATATTCAAGCCTTCCATATGGTTGGGTGTTTTGTCACAGAGCTTTATCATGTGAGTTCTGACACAGGATACGGGTTCTAATTCCTCAGTGACATGAATTTTCTCTCCTTTTTGAAGTTTATGATTTATGAACAGTAGTATATTATGCTAACATGCTTCTTAGAACCCTAATATTTTTACTACTTCACTTTTGAGGATATATATTTCAGAATATCCAACAGTTTCTGCTTTTGGTAATTGATTAAAGAGACTGTAGAACTTGTTTTGGAATGTATAATTTTTTTTTATAACTCATTGTTCTAGGTTTATTTGGCTTTGCTTTTTCTTTTCTTTTTCTAAATAGAAAAAGTATAAGCATGCCCTTATGTTTGTTGATCCCATCTGGTGTCAAGCAGATTGAGTGAGTACTTATCTCACCTTTCTAACTAGTTGATTGCTTAAAGCTTAAGTCAAGTAATCACACATACCAGTTTGCTTTTGCTCCTGATAGTGACTATACTTTCCATTTTCATGGATTTCAGTTTTTATAACATTGGTTGAAATATTTGATATATAGGATCTGGTAATGGCTTCATTTGAACAAGAAAGTAATGGGGCAGCAGGTAATGGGGCAGCAGAGGAGGCTCTGCCTCCGCCTCCTCCTGTTCCTGCAGATGTTGTTCCAATTTGGGCAGAAGCAGATCCTATTGCTGAACCAGTTAAGAAGAAGATTGTGCGAGTACCAATAGCTAGATGTGGCCTGGCATCCAAGGGGCAAAAAATTTCACTCCAGACTAATCACTTCAAAGTGAATGTGACCAATGTTAATGGCCACTTCTTCCATTACAGTGTAAGTTTTCACTTGACTATCAACACCTTCAGGGCTTTAACTTATCTTGTTGAGTTGTACAACTTATTTTGCTCATTCTGTTTGAGTTTGTATCAAAACTATGAATGTGTTGTCATAGATTATGTATATGCAATTGAACAATTAGAATTATGTTTTTATATTTTTTTGTGTTGTAAGTTCAAATTTAGACTCTAGTAATGCTTCTTAAAATATGTGCCTTGCAGCTCTCTTTTCAAGATGACAATCAAAATGGGACTGAGGAGTAACTGACCTTTATTTTGATGCATAACCTTGAACAGGTTGCCCTTTTTTATGAAGATGGCCCCCCAGTTGATGGAAAGGGTATTGGAAGAAGAGTGCTGGATCGAGTTAATGAGACTTATGATTCAGTGTTAGATGGAAAAGACTTCGCTTATGATGGGGAGAAGAGTTTGTTTACTGTTGGTGCTCTTCCACATAATAAACTAGAGTTTACTATTGTGCTCGAGGATATTACTTCTAATAGGTAAGCTATTACTCATTAATGCTCTTATCATTATTATGTGATGTTGGCTTTGTTCTATTTGTATTCAGAAATAATGGTAATTGCAGCCCTAATGGTCACGGAAGTCCAAATGAGAATGATCGAAAGAGGTTACGACGTCCATATCAATCGAAAACATTCAAAGTGGAAATAAGTTTTGCTGCTAAAATTTCTATGCAGGCCATTGCACAAGCATTACGTGGTCTCGTCGGAAAACTCTCAAGAAGCCTTACGAGTTCTTGATATAATCTTGAGGCAGCATGCGGCAAAGCAGTATGTTATTTTTCCTCAACGGTTGTTATGGCTCTTTTTGTCAATTGTCTAACATATATGGAGAACTGCAGGGGTTGCCTACTTGTTCGTCAATCTTTCTTCCACAATGATGTGAATAATTTTACTGATGTTGGTGGTGGTGTTCTTGGCTGTCGAGGATTCCATTCATCTTTTCGCATTCATTCAGGGTGGTTTATCTTTGAATATTGGTAATTTTTAAATTTTTTTTTGGTTTCTTTATTTCACCCTTTTTCTGATCACGGATGATTATATAACCAACTCTATTTTGGTGACTATCAGATGTATCTACAACAATGATTATCCAGCCTGGTCCAGTTGTTGATTTTCTAATTGCCAACCAAAATGTGAAGGATCCCTTTACAGTTGACTGGGCAAAGGTAACTAATGGTTTCACTTCATAATCAATGGATTTATATTGGAGTAATAGTTTTTAAGCTTTTCTCTCCTCATTTGATCAGGCCAAAACGAGTACTAAAGAATTTGAGGGTGAAGACTAGTCCAACCAACACTGAGTACAAGATTACTGGATTGAGTGACAGACCTTGCAAAGAGCAGACGATACTTCTGCTACATATTTGAAACCCTTTGTCTAACTACACTATTGATTGCTGATGCAGTTATTATCTTAGTGATTTTCACCCATTCCACTGCTGTATCAGTTATCAACATTAATTTCAGAATAAACATGAAATAATTTTCATTTTGCATTTTGTAGGTTTACATTGAAGCAAAAAGGTGGAAAGGATGACAATGGTGAAGTTCAATCAATCGAAATTACTGTTTATGATTATTTTGTCAATCACCGCCATATTGAATTACGCTACTCTGCTGAACTACCATGTATTAATGTTGGGAAGTCAAGCGACCAACTTACTTTCCTCTTGAGGTGAAACAATGGTTTTGTTCAGCTCATACAGAATACTGGTTTGTTCAGTTAATATATAATGCTTCTTATGAAGGGATTATTGAATTGTCTAATTATATTGTTTTCTGCAATCGGTTTTAGCTTTGTTCATTGGTTTCCTTGCAACGTTATACAAAAGCACTATCCACTCTTCAGCGTTTTCTTCCTTGGTGGAGAAATCAAGACAAAAGCCTCAAGAAAGGATGAAAACTTTGTCGAATGTAGGTCTCTTATCCAAACCCTAGTGGCTCAATTGTTAGGGTTGGATGTTTACTTTATTGCTTTTGGCAGGCTCTGAAAATCAACAATTATGCTGCTGAGCCTATTATGCGTGCCTGTGGTGTTTCAATTAGTAATAGCTTCACTCAGGTTGAAGGTCGTGTTCTGTCAGCACCAAGGGTATAAACTGGATTGCGAAAAAATGGCATTTCAATTTGTTAAATTGTACTCTGATTTTTTTTTGATATTTTTGTTATCCGAAGTGATAGATATACTTTTTATCTTGTTAGATTGCTCTGAGGAGTTGCAACTTGCTAGAAAGTAAAATCACCATTTCATGATTGCTATATCACTTATTATTGAATATGATATTCTCAGTTTAATGAACAACAATTTGTTATCATTATCTTAATTTGTATTTAATCATTTATAATATTACTAGGACTAAATATCTTATTATATTTTTTTTCAGTTTTATCTAGACTTTGGCTTATTTGTATTTTATTGCAGTTGAAAGTGGGAAATGGGAAGATTTCTTTCCTCGTAATGGTCGCTGGAACTTTAACAATAAGGTGTGCTTTATTTATTTATTAAATTTGTATTCTTTTGTTTTTGTTGCTTTAACAAGATTTTTACGTGTTTGCCCAGAAACTGTGGAGCCAACTAAGATAGAACGATGGGCTGTTGTCAACTTCTCAGCTCGCTGTAACATTCAAGGCCTTATTAGAGATCTTATCAAATGTGGAGATATGAAAGGAATTGTATGCTCTTTCACATTTTATATATACTTCCTTTTTACTTAAAAATTGTGAGTATTGATGAGTCTGTTTTCTTCTTGATTATTATAGTCGATAGGTGATCCATTTGATGTGTTGAAGAGAATCCACAGCACAGACGTGCCCCACCCCTTGTAAGAGTTGAAAAGATGTTTGAGGCCATACAGCCAAAACTCCCTGGAGCTCCCCAATTTCTTCTGTGTGTCTACTTCCCGAGAGGAAGAATTCCAATCTCTATGGTTTGATTGAGTTGATTTATTCTTTCTCTTATTTTTTCCTTTTTTTTTTTGTTTGCAAGTGTTAAATAAATGATTTGGTTAACCTACTAGGTCCTTGGAAAAGGAAGAATCTATCTGAATATGGAATTGTTACACAATGTATTGCTCCAACCAGAGTCAATGATCAGTATCTAACTAACGTGCTCCTTAAGATCAATGCAAAGGTATGATAACTGTATGATGGCTTTCTAAGCTGGCAATCTGTTCTTATGTTTTCCCCTACCCAGAGTTATTAAAATCAGACAAACAACGATTAAAACTAGAAACCACACACTCACTAAGGCAATAAGCTCCATAAAGGCAAATACTAAAAGACTATACATGGAATTTAACTTCAATGTAGCAACCAGACATGGGAGGGTTAGTGTTTTAGTACATCTTTTAAATTTTAGTGCAATTGTTTTTTCATCATCTTTGCAGCTTGGTGGATTGAATTCTTTATTAGCAGTTGAACATTCTCCCTCCATCCCTTTGGTATCTAAGGCTCCAACAATTATTCTTGGGATGGATGTATCCCATGGCTCACCTGGGCAGTCTGACGCTCCATCAATTGCTGCGTAATATGTAATATTTTTTGCTTTTTTTCCACTTGGTCTGCCTCTTTGAATGACTTCAACCTCCTGAAAACATTGAACTATTTGCAAGTTTTAGTATATAAGAATTTTTGATTCATGATCATATCTGTCATTCTATACAGAGACATGAAAGACTTATCACTTACTGTACTGTTCTGCTCTTTTACCTTTTAAAATAAATTCACAGGTAGTTAGTTCCAGGTAGTGGCCACTGATTTCACGTTATAGGGCATCAGTTCGTACTCAGTCCCCAAAGGTTGAAATGATAGATTCCTTGTTCAAAAAAGTTTCTGATACTGAAGATGATGGAATAATGAGGTGGGATTTCCTTGAGTTTTAAGTAGGTACCAGGTGTTTGTGTGGTTACATTGCATTTTTACTGTTCTGAATTACTTTATATAAACTTATTGATTTATAATAAAAAACAACTATTGATTTATAATTGTTTGAAGTTCAATATTGAATGATTAATATTAGATAATTTTGAGTTTAGATAAAAGAAAACAAGAAAGTTCAAATAACTAAAGAATATAAATGGAGGGGGAGTTAACAACTTTCCTTCCTTGTGTTTGTGAGTTAAGGTCCTTAAGAGAGAAAGTGGACATGGAAGGAATTAAAATTTTAGTGTTTTTATTCCAAGGTGGAGTGGGAATAAAAAAAGGTTTTTGTATAGAAGTAAAATAGTTTTCCACCAAAATCTTCTCTAATTTCTGGTGGAAAGTTTTGGGTAGAAAGTTGAGGTTACTTTCCACCCATTTTCCTCACTTGCTCTCTCCTTAGAAAACTTACAATCATAACATTTGGAAGGAAAACTTTTAAAACCCTTTCACTTCCTTTTATTACTCTTTTTTGAAACTCACAAACACTTAGGGATTTAATGCCCGTGAATTGCTCTCTAAAATTTACTCCCATTAATTTTTTTATCTTTTTCCCTCGTGGTCAATTTTAAAGGTGATATTTCTCTTGAATTTCAGGGAGCTTTTGGTAGACTTCTATGTGAGTTCAGGGAAGAGGAAGCCTGATCAGATAATCATATTCAGGTATATATATGTATATCTGTATGATTATTCAGTTAGTAGCATGTATTTTCCTACTCTATAGATGGCATTTGATCTTTTTGCTAAGATAAAGACAAAATTTAAAAACAATTAAATACTATATTAGCACTTGACTACTTGATTAGTAGAAGTATTTTTGCCTTCTCATGATTCTTTCTTACCTACTCATGGTATATATAGAGGTAGGGCTTGAGCAGAAGTCATATTGTGTAATTTTGATGTACGAGCAGTCTAGCAATTAAAAATTGGAAGTAAATAAGGTAGATTTTGATATGATTATGTCAAGCCCTTGTTGGAGCTTAACCAGAAAATAAGAGTGAAACAGAAATATTGATGGATAGAATTAGAGAAAACAGAGAGAAAGGGAGGAAGAAGGAGAAGAACACAGTGAATACTCACTGTGTTCGTGAAATATAGAGAGAAATGGAGTAGCTGAAAGCTTCACTCAATTCATCATAAAATTCATAATATATTATAGCTACTAAAATGCTGAAAAGTGTAAATATTTCTAACCTACATCGCTCTCTTATCCTACACACATGCCAACAACCTCCATGTGCACACTTCTGCATACAAAATATCTAACTCTAGAATATACTAACTATTTTAGTTATGCCCAGTTTACCCTTCCTTTGCAATCTTGACATTCCCTCCTCCTTAAGAACATTCATGTCCTGATTTTGTATCAAAAATAGAACAATTGTAATCCACGCTACTGTCTCTCCCTGATTTCCTCCAGGATCAAAGATGAAAGATGAAGCTTTTGAGTTTGCTCATTAAAATTTTGCCATTGCAAAGGCCTGTACATGTTCAATGAAAAGTTTATCTTTACAAATCCCTTCTTTCTTTTTAGTTGTTCCCATCAAATTTCAAGGAATACCCCACAGTTTGAACGAAAGATTCTGAGGTCATTTGCACATCCTTCAGCTTCATTTTCCATTTGAAGAGTGACCACTTATAGCTGCCAAAACCATTCATACTAACACTAATTACCTTCTTGACTTGGCTAGAAACATCTACTTTTTGCACATAATTTGCTTGGAAGGACATAATGTATGAATGATTCTGTCCCAATTTGAATTTGTTGGAAGCCTTTGCCCTCAAAACTAGTGGATAATCTTGCTTTTGCACACCAACTATTTCATCTCTTTTATGCACAAGTATAAACACTTATCCCTAGTGGCCTCCATATGTTCCTTGTTAACAAGGAGCTTTTACTTGAGATTCTCCAATCTACTTTGACTCCAAACCTTGCCAACTTGGAGCTCTTACTTAAAATCAATTTAAGGTCTTCATTGTTTCTCATTTTTTTTATTGTTGGTCTTTCGATTCCTTGTACAATTTCAGCAACAACTAGAAATTTTCTCCAACTATGACCAGTTTTTATGGAAAAAGACTTGGTTTCAGGTTGTAGGTCCTCTTTAGGGAGATTGGTCAGTATTTAAATTTCTCAAAGGTTTCAACAGCTGGAAATTTCCATTGAAGGTCATCTCTCAACAAAAAATGAACTAAAAGCACCCGAACCTTCTCATTACCAACACTAAAAGTAGCATCTTGAACATTTAAAGCATAGATAACTACCTTGCCATGGTCATTCCCTTTGTTGATAGCATTCCAATGAAATGGCCTCTTGAAGATCAAAATAGATGGTCTTGATTTCAAGTTGATCCTTCACGAAGGAGTGCTGGTTTTCAAGGTTATCTTCTAGGTGAAAATGTTAAAAGGAACACTTTTGTTTTGTCCCTCCAAGGATTAGGCTTCACAAACTATTCCCTTAGATAACTTGTCTTCTACATCAATAGTTCTCAAGAGATCTCGATCTCATTCTTTTTACAAGTATCAACTTGTAGTTCATTCGTATATATGGATAACACCATATATATATATATATATATATGTCAAATTTTTAACCTTATGATTTAAATATTCTATATTTTAATATATCAAGTTGCACAACATTAATGATAAGATTGTTCTTGGCAACAGAGGGACGCATTCCGACGTTCATTAGTGTAACCTCAATGCTTACAGAACTCCCAATATCATTTAATACACTCACTTAGACATATATCTTTATAGATATATCTCTTCATATCGATATTTCTTATTTATCTGAATTTCACAATATTAATAACACTTTACTTGGAACAGAACAACCTTGCGATGAATTTGGTTTCTTCATCGGTGCTAAATCTCTATTCTTACAACACTCACAATGTTATTCAATATCCTCATTCAGATATATAGTTCTTTATCAACATTGTATTAATGTTTTACTATATCTATCTGAAGTTCAGAGTATCGGCATAACATATATTACCAATAACCTCATTCAGATTAATAGATCTTTAACAATTCTTAGTTATATCAAATTAAAGACATAATACCATTCTGATGATAATAACATGATATTATTAATATAATCTTCGATTACATATGACTTGATTCAAATACAAGTAAATAAAACATGAAACTTAATCTATGCTTCTTTATGTTCATGATCTTCTTATCATTCTTCTTTAACTGCAAATAAAGTTTTAATCGCAAAAATGAGCACGACGGCTTAACAAGTCTAACAAATAACACATACACAATTTATGCTTTCATATAAACTTTAACATACTTCGACTTATTTTATTCCTCAATTTAATATCACAATTAACTTTTATTTCAACAATTTATATCACATTGTCACACAAAGCATATAAATCAGGTTCATAACTTGTAAACATAACACATAACAGTTAGAATACTTGCCTTTTCACCTTTACCGTTTACGCGATCAACCTATATCATTTATGAGATCGACATACAATTTAGTCACCACATGACTCTTACTCTAGTTCACCTTAACTAGTAATTAGCCTTTAAACCTGAACCTAACTTCATATTTTTAACTTTTACGATAATTGATTTCAAAACTTGTTTAATTCATAACCAATTCAAATCAAGTCGGAATCGACTCATCTTTGGATGGTGACCTATGTATAACATGGTCTAACTACCCCCATAAGTGGCATGAACCCCAAAATTCTCGTGCTCAAAAAGTTTCGAACAACCCTCTTTTTATTGTTCACTAGCAGAATATTTTCAGCAGTACCTTAGCTCATTATTTAATTCATAATTAATTCATATTAATGCATATTTGAGTGATTCTTTCGCCCATGTCTTTCTAACTTCCCCCTCTACAATTTTGCTTTGTATTTCATAACCAAATTCCAAACATATGATTTTATATAACTTTTACAATAACAGTTCAGATTAGGGGTTTCTCATTTCATACTTTCAATCTCTCTAACTAGTTACCACTTGGGTTAATTAGTTAGTTTTTATCTTTTATGACTTAATAACATTGTATTACATAATCATAATTCTAAACATATAATATTTCATGAATTCTACTCAAGAACATAAACTAAATTTATAACAACATACTTTTGAAGTGCTAGCTTTTCGATACTTGAAAATACAAGACTTTAGCTTTTTTTCCTTCTCTCAATTATCAATATATCTCTCTCTTATGATTACTCTAGCCTCTTTTGCTCTTGAATTACTTGTGAATATGTGAGGATTTATTAAGAATGAGGGTTTTATTTATAGGAAACCAAGACTTGGGGTATTTAGGACCTTAAGCCACCCCACCATGGTTAGTCACCATAGTGAGTCACATGTTTCATCATCACACTTGGTGAGTCACCAAACCTAATCACCCATGTGCCACAACACACCACACAATTTTGGACAACACATTTTAGGAAGCAAAGTCTCATTTGCCAACTAATTAATCAAGGAAAAACCCATACATACATAAGCTATATGTATACAAGCTTTCCTAAATGGCCATAATGCTCTCACTTTCTCTACAACTTAAACCAAATTTTACTTAGTTTGGTTAATCCAAATTAGTTTACTTTCTAGTTAGTTTTCTAGTTAGGTTTCCTAACTAATCCTCAAAAATGTTACTTTACGTTTTATGAATAGCGTTTTCGTGTCTTTTTCGAAATTTTTTTATTTTCTTATTCTAGTCTCGTAAATATTTGGGATATTACATTCAACACAACTTGCAAGAATTTTGTCCTCGAAATTAACTTTAATATCATAATTATAAGTTTTATAAATATTCAGGATATTACATTCTCCCTTCCTTATAAGAATTTCGTCTTCGAAATTATCTCTAACTTAGTCTTCAATATGAATTTTCTTAATTTAACTTTACTCGCGTTGTCACCCTAATACTTAGATCAAGTCTAAACATGTTCAATTATTTCTAATTAATACTGAGGTGTCAATTAAGATCTTAAACCTTTCAAATGCTATGGGAGTTATATTACCCACAACCGTTTTAACAGTCACAAGGACTGAAACACTTATTTTGTGTAGCAATCAAATAAGATTGAGAACACACTCCATGTTTAACATCACAATGATTGAAAACACTAATATTAGTACTTTTTAAGTGATCATCCTTTTGTACCACGTCATATATGACATTCAGTTTTGAAGACACGATTATCTGTTGCGTCTACCAGAATAATAAGTCCGTTCCAAATTTTTCTTATTAAAAGGGTTGTCTAGCCGAAACAATTGACATCAACTCATTTCTAACAGTTTAAAACTTTTAGAAAAACAATTTTATGACTGTATACTGCACCTTGCAATAGTGCGTAGATGACTCATCATTTATCATACCACGCTAGGTTAAATAGTGTGTTGATGAAAAATTCATTTTTATTTTCACATTAAATCTGTCTAGCCAAAACAATTAGCATAGACCTATAAATAATATAGTTAAATCAATTTTTATGACTTTATCATGTACACAGATAACAATGTGTTGATCTTCACCTCAGGCTACCGTGTGTTGATGATAAAAATCATTTTATCTTTTTCAAATCAACCTTGTCTAGCTTGAAAAATTAGCATAGGCATGTTCAAAAAATTTCCAGTTCAATCGTTTGAACAATTCATTGTTAAAGGCACCCAAGGGCCAAGTGCGAATATACCCATGAATGTCTAGCATAGCTAGAAGATTTTGGAATACCCTTAATCCTCTATTATTTCCACTTTCCTCTAACCATAATGCAAGTTTTGCAAATATATAGTAATATAGTAAACTAAGTGGTTGTAAAACAAGTAGAAACAAACATATCAGTTCCCTTCTTATTAACACGGGATTGAAATTGTCTTAGTTCGCATTGATTTGTTTCAATACCCCCCTGAATTCATTTTGTAGTCGCATCTCATAGTTGGTCTGACTGACATATCATAGCCCCCATCCATACAAGGGTTCGTTTAGCTTCAGTAACTAACATACAAATATATTTAAACTATAGTTGACCAAAAAATAACTAATCAGTGTACATATGAGAAATCTTTTCAGGATATATACATAGAATAGTTTGACACAAGATTTAAATTTATTATCATGATAATCAACCGAAGTGTTTCCTCCACCCAAGAACTAATGAATCAGTTCTCCGTCTCGTGCATACTATCCTAAATGATCTCATGCAGTGTGTAACCTGCTTTGAAAACACTGATCATGAATCATTCGTACCAACAATGTAGTTGGATCGGTTTACTTGCACATATTAAACTCCTGCCCATTCGAGAGAGAGTTGTTCAACTCGGCTAACAAAAGTTTTCAATTGAAACCCCTACTCATTTTTAACTATCTTATGAATTTCTTTAATTTATATTAATTACATTTTCTCTATGAGTTTACTCCTCTACTTAGGTTTTATGCTATAATACTATAATTACACATAATACCAAACATACCATTTCATTCCGATGAAACAGATTCACACAAAAATAAGATTATTTTATCTTATTACTTGCTTGGGATCTTAAGAGTCCATTTGTCTTCGGCCATCTCTCGTAAAGAGTAGCTTTATTCAATATATTTTTTTCACATATTTCTTTCACGTAAAATTTTTATGTATTAAGATTTAAAAAGATTTATTCATATCTTTTAATTATTTATAGACTCTTCACAAGTCTATTTAATCTTAACCTATCATATTTATAGCCCATTGCTTTGATACTAACTGTAACTCATATCCGTAAACGGACAACACCTTACACTTATACCTATCAACATGCCATCGTTATTTTCGGCGTCCCCTACGGAAAGTCTGGCTTCGGTGCATCCCCTTCTCAAGCAGTCACCGGTAAAAGGTTCGGGGCTCTTTCTTTATAGCTTTCTTAAATGGCCATAATGCCTTCGCTTTCTC
The DNA here is from genome assembly GCA_020205605.1 of Panax ginseng. Classification (NCBI taxonomy): domain Eukaryota; kingdom Viridiplantae; phylum Streptophyta; class Magnoliopsida; order Apiales; family Araliaceae; genus Panax; species Panax ginseng. The sequence goes on along the minus strand of CM035130.1, from coordinate 113,641,169 downwards.
TACAACCTAACCAAATTCCAACTAGTTTGGTTAATCCAACTTAGTTTACTTTCTAGTTAGTCTTCTAGTTAAGTTTCCTAACTAATTCGGTTAGTCAAAAATGTTGACTTTTCGAAGTTGACTTTACGTTTTATGAATAGTGTTTTCGTGTCTCTTTTGAATTTTTTTTATTTTCTTATTCTAGCCTCATAAATATTCGGGATATTACAATAGCAACAACCACCTGACTGCATCCCATTTTATCTAAATTTTTTTGCATAAAGCTTGGAAGGAGCTGGAATGCTAGTGTGTTTATCTTAATTTTCTAGCATGAGCTACAACATGTGAGGCTGCCTTGACAGCTCCTTTACCAAGGAATCTCTTTGTTGTTGTTCAGGAAGTGTCAACCCTTTACCTTCATGAATCCTTGCTCTTTTAGGATTACGGTCAAACGAAGGAACCTCATTATACCAAAACTCTTCTTTAGATTTTGGTTGTGTAGCACATTGTTGAATGTTATCAATGAACTCAACCTTTTCATTAAAGTCAAAGCAATGATTCCCTTCATATTGTGGTGGTTCATCATAAGTGGGTGGACCATCATCACATGGAGTCTCACAGTCCTACTCCCAACTTTTAGCATCATCAAATATTAGAGTCCTCTTATATTCATCATGATGCAAGACAAATCTGGGATGAAGAATTAACGGAAAATAAACTAGGATTTAAACTCTACATTTAAACTATTAGGATCTCTTCAGTGTATCAACTCCACGTATCAACACCAATGATGGATAACTTTACGGTAGGATACCTTTACTGTATTAATTCAATTTCAATATCAATAATCTATAGTCTAAATGACTTGTGGAGATTACATCACTATTTAAATAGACTTAAAACCCTAATATTACTTGAGAAATAATAAAAGTACTAAACGACTAAAATACCCTTATTAATAATTCCTAATCACTAATTAATATCCTAAATCTACACTAATAAATAACATACATAAATCACATCAACTACTTTTATATTAAACATAATAAAAACTCCAAACAATAAATATAAAAAATCTCTTTTTGTTCTCGACTTGAGTCCCCATCATTATCATTTGTTGGAGAAAACTCAACCTCGAAGTTCTATAATATGAATAAGCAATGAACTTCTCTCAAGAACGGAAGAACATTTTAGAACACCTTTGACAACATCATCACGCGGTAAGGCTAAAATTTTTTTGGAAAGAGAATTGATGAGAGCATCACTTTCGTATTCAAAGGTGTTGAAAATAAGCTTTCTGGAACAACGAAGTCAACACTGTCAACTTGGATTAGATCAACTTCTCGAATCGTCCTTTCTTCGGTAACGAACAACTCAAAAGCAACGTTTGATGTTTCCTCAATTTGTTCCTCATACATGATCTCTGGTTCAACTTTTGAAATTTCAAGAATGAACACGTTACCACTGTTTGTAGCCCCAAAATTTGGAACATTTGTTTTTTCTTTCTCTTGCTCTGCTTGAAGATGTGTTCGCAAGTCGATAAGGCCTTTTATAGAAGATATGTCATCTTTTAAAGAAGAACATATAGAAATCACTTTTTGTGTAGTCTTCTGAAGATCTCTTGCTTTAGTCTTCTGAAGATCTCTTGCTTTAAATTGTTTGACTTTTCCTTGTTTCAGCTTGTTGACGTTTCTTACTTAAGCTTTCCTTTGTTCATCTTGATATCGACGTTCCAATTTTCCAAAGTAATCTTGTGCATCAACCATATCACATTTAAGCTCTTCAACGTATTTCAAATATATATGACCACATGTACTAATAAGGTAGTATATTCGGTCACTTTCATCGTCAAGAAACCTAATATACTCTTTTGCTTTGACATTCAATTGTTTAGTGACTTGAGACATTGGGTGTTTGGGACAATGAGTTATAAAATAAATAAAATCAAACCTTTTTTTTTTTGTTACTTGAGGGCCTAACCGAAAAGAAAAATAAAGGGCTAAAGTATGAATTCAGAAAGTGTAGGGTTGATTTAGAAAGGATGAAAGGGTATAAGTAAAAAGTGTATAAATTACCGGGCTAAAATTGAAAAGGTAAGAACATCCCAGGGTGTAAATGACAATTTTGGAAAGATATTTATAAGATTAGGGTTACCATGTTTTACTTATTACCACAATCATCAAGAAGAATAAGTTGACCCCTTTTAAATAAATGGGCAAGAAACAAAGTAGCAAGGCAAGTTTTTTTTTCGGTGAACAGTAATCACACAATAATTCCGGCGATAGAACGATAATTTTGGAGATGAACAACTCCGGCAACGATGAACATTATTATAATTTTTTTTGACAACCCAAGATCTCCCAAAAATTGAAAAATTATGGAGAAACTTTAAGCTCTGATACCAAAGATGATGCAGGACAGATCTGAGATGAAGAATTAACGAAAAATAAAGTAGGATTTAAACTCTACGTTTAAACTACTAGGATCTCTCAAGTGTATCACTCCACGTATCAATATCAAGATGGATAAAATCAATGTTCTAAAAGGCACTAGGCGGGAGGCGGGCCGCCGAGGGGGGCCTAGCGCCTAGGGGGCCTAGGCAAACATTTATCCATATTGCTAATGTTAAAGTTCAAACACAAATATGCAATTGTTCAAAGTTCCAACATATTTTTAACGTATTAGTTTTATTCATAAACAAGATTGCTATTAAATAATAAAATTTAAAATTTCAAGAATTTAATTCAATATTAAAACTTAAGAAACTAAACATAAATTTAAGAATTATATTGAATTAAACTAAATATTACAAATGTATCATCATTTATATAATTTGAAGTTGGTACAAGTTTAAAAAATTACAACTATAATAAAATTATCCATTTTGACTTGATATTGTTTACTTCTTGTTGTGATTTGATATGCTACAACATGTATTATGAATATGGTAATTATTAGAAAAATAAATATATCAAGATTTAGTTTGGGTAGTTATTTTAAAAAAAACTCTTCGCCTAGGCTGCTCTAATTTCACTCAGAGGGATTTTTTTTGCCGCCCTAAGCGCCTAAAGGCTAGGCCCAAGGGGGGGCCTAAGCACCTAGGCGGGCGCCATATTTAAGCGCCTAAAGGACCTTAAAGCGGGGTTTTAGAACCTTTGGATAAAATACCTCTACGGTAGAATACCTCTATGGTATGAATAAAATATCAATTTTAATATCAATAATTTATAGTCTAAATGACTTGTGGGGATTAAATCACTATTAAAGAGACTCGAAACCCTAATATTACTTCGAAAATAATAAAAGTACTAAACGACTAAGATACCCTTATTATTAATGTTTTAAATCCCCACTAATAAATAAAATACATAAATCACATTAATTATTTTTATATTAAACATAATAAAAACTTCAAATAATGAATATAATAAATCTCTCTCGACTTGGAGTTCCCACCATCACATCATGCTCATCATAATATATAGGAACTCCTTCACAATTTGCTTCACGCTCTTTGATCCAATTTTTAGCATTATCACCTTTAGTGAATGATGGGAACACAAGCAGATGTTTGAGTTTCTTTCCCTCTTCATTTTCTTTATCAAAATTGTTCCTCCACCTCCATTGGACATTATCTTCATATGTTTTGGCCTTTAACTTCTTTGTATGACTGACATCTATAAACAATCCTTGTTTCCATAGCCCATGCGAACTGGTTTCTTGCATAGTTATCGAGGTGCCAAGTCGAGGCTAGGCGACAGCTGGAAGCTTAAGAGATTAAGCGACAAGGCGCCTGACTTGTCGTCTCGTTAACAATGTAAATTTTTTATACATATAAAATTATATATATTTTACATTTATATGAATATTTATATATTTATATTTGAACACAATTCAATTCAATTATACAAAATTCATGTGTCCAGATGTACAAATAGTCAAATACAAATTAGTAGTAATTAGTTGGTCAATTTTTTCAACTATCTGAAAATTCTGCTCTGGTAGGACCATAAGATTGCATGCTTATAGTAGGTTACCACGTGTTAGTACCATGGTCAAAACATAGAATACAGTCAACAAACCATATCATATCATATAAAAAAAATAAAGTAGAAGAAGTGACCCAAAAAGAAGTCAGAATACAACCAGCGGTCCCTCATTGTTGCTCTGAAAAAGAATACTGAAAAAGAAGAATAAAAGAAAGAAAAATAAAAGGCAAGAGAAGAAGAAGAGTAGAAGTAGAAGAACTAAGAAGTTAAGAAGAGAAGAACATACCGGAGTCGATCTGCCGAAGTCGTCGGCAAGTCTCTGCTGAAGTCATTGTTGCCAAAGTTGACGTAGTAAGTCGCGATCGCTTGCTCTCCCTCTTTGTTGCTCTCCCCTTTCTTCCTCTCTGTTTAAGTTTTGTTGGCTTGTCTTGCGATCGATTAGGTTTAGGTTTAGCTGCTTGATTTTTTTTTAACCCAATTAGTTTTTAACCAAGTCGCCCGATCGGAAATCTAGTCGTTCAAGTCGCTCCTAAGTTGTCCAACGTTGCTTTTCCTAACTGAGCGCTCGACTTTTTGGCTTTTGACCAAGTTGCCCAGACACCTTAAATTTTCCCGCCGACTAGACGACCAAGCGTCACCTAGGCGACGACTTGATAACCCTAGTTTCTTGTCCCTTCTATCTCCAAAGAGTTTAACCAAACATTTCTCATTATTTGAGCCTTAGTGTTTAGCAACTCATTCATACCAACTATGAAATAATCCATTTTTTTTATCAATGAGCTGCAACTTCTCATTTGTATACTCTTTGTAACTTAGAAAGTCCAGTTGTGAAATTAGAGTGATTATAAGTGTGACATTGAATCATTCTAAGTGTGAGAAATGATCAAGTAGCAGCAATACTACCTGATTACGAGTAAGAGAGCTTGAGTAGCTTTTTATGCGAGAAATGGACTTCCTCACTGAAACAAATTGAGTATTATCCGAAATAGAACAAGGTTTAAACTCAACTATCTTACTGCTTAGTTGAATTTTAATGAGTAAATGAGCACACAAATAAGCACAAGCACCAAAGGATCAAAGCTAAATACTAACACTAGTTCCTGCTTAGTTTTAGAGTTTGAAAACAACTAAAAATATAATAACTATGTTTTTGGGTTTTTGAATGACTAAACCAATGCTAGATATGCTAAACAAAGTGAATTAATTCACTGAATCACAAATAAAAACAAATCAAGCCAAGTAAAAACTCACACAATCTGGAAATTTTTTTGAACCGAGAAGAATAAGCAACATATGGATTGAAACATATTTGGGAGTTTATGAGAAATATATTATGAGCTATTATTACTATCAGTCTGAAACAAGTAAAAGTGTGTGATTAATACCTAAAACAAGTGACTAATCACTTACTTAGATTTGTTGAGTTGCAGGTTTTCCAAAAAAAAACATAGCCTTTGTGATGCCTTTTGCTGCTCCTTTGGAGTTGTGATTCTGAGTTGCTGTTGATGTATTGGGGATGATTATAAGTGGTGTTTGAAGAATAGAAGAGATAGATTTCAATTTGGAATTGGAATAGAGAAGATTTCAGAGGTTGAAGATGGAAGAAAATAGAGGATTTAGAGGAACAAGATGATGAGTTTGGATAGAGCTTGAGCTTTGATACCAATTTATCAAGCTATTGTTGCTTAACCAGAAAATAAGAGAGAAACAAAGATATAGATGGATAGAATTAGAGAAAACAGAGTGAAAAGGGAGGAAGGAGAAGAACACAATACTCACTGTGTTCGTGAGATACAGAGAGAGATAGAAATGAAGTATCTGAAAGCTTTACTCAATTCATTCATAACATTCATAATATCAAACTTGGGGATTACTTCATCCATTACACATATATAGCTATTAAAATGTTGAAAAGTGTAAATATTCCTAACATACACCACTCCTTATCCTACATACACATGCTAACAACCTCTATGTGCACACAAAATATCTAACTCTAGAATATACTAACTATTTTAGTTATGCCCAGTTTACCCTTCCCTTTGCAATCCTGACAAATTAGGGGTAGCTGCTGAAAAAGAACAGGGATTTTTAGAAGGAACTGTAAATTTGTAGCAAACAAAATCACAAATGAGGCAGAACTGCTATATGTATTCCAATTCCTTGAGCTGCTCATCCAACATTGTTTAAATTCTTTATTGGTCACTTTTTGGAGATAAGCAATATCTCACTAGTTATAAGTTATATAGATAATGATGCAAGTTAAACTGTGTAAATGCTTGCTGCCGGAAAAAATACTCTCTCCGTCCCATAATTTTAACCTTTGAGATGGATATTAAAAGTACATGGTGGAACCACATGTACTTTAAAGAATTAAGTATGTGGGACCATAAATGGTAATTTGGACAATTAATCTAGTAAAACTTTTTTAAGAAGGAATGTTGCAAACAATGTGGAACTGCCAAAGTGTTGCAATTATTATGTGGGATGGAGGGAGTAAAGTTCTTTAGTATATTTTTCTTTTTTTCCTGCATAGTCTTTCCAAAACATACATAGTATGCATAAATTTGCATATCTTTCCAATGTCTCCAGAAAAATAAAATTAAAATTACAACACAAATGTATTAACCAAATTTAAATGAATTGCTAGATTTCAAGATTTGGATTATCCAAATTTAAATTCTTAGCTTTAATCCTAACAGTTCCTTTACATAAGGGTTCAAATTGAAATTTCACCTCAAAGTCCTGTGCCAATACTATCAACTAAAGTACCCGTTATTGCATTGTGTTTCTTGTATATGAGACTAAATCATGTTCAGATATGTGTACACTACTGGTGGTTTACTCTTGCTTAACAATAATTTTTTTTATCGGGTTCACTTTTTTTTTTGGTTAGGGATGGTGTAAGCGAATCTCAGTTTAATCAGGTTCTAAACATTGAACTAGATCAAATAATTGAGGTTTGTCTAATCAATTGGATTCTTTCCCTGTTTTTTCTTTTGTATTAGAAGGAAATATGCAATTGTACACCCTTCTATTTAAATTATGCAGGCCTGCAAGTTCCTTGATGAGAAATGGTGCCCAAAGTTTGTTGTAATCACCATACAAAATTTTTCCAGTCAGGATCTCCCGATAATGTTCCCCCAGGTAAACTTTCCAGACAATCATACTGCGAAATAGAATTGTGGTTAAGCCAATTCCAGAATCAAATTTTAGTACTTCTAATTTATTTTGTTCAGGAACGGTGATAGACTAATATTTGTCACCCTCGGAGCAATGATTTTTACTTGTGTGCTCAGGCTGGAATGATCGTGAGTAATATCAAATACTGTTGTCAATTTTTCTTCTGTTTACAAGAATCAGATGTTTTTGTAAAGTTTTTTGTATAAAAATAATTAATAGCTTTAATTATCTGTGCTAAATCTTGTAATATTTTCAATGTTTTTATTTTCCGTGCTGAATCTTGTAATATTTTCATTGTTCTGCTGTGTCTCTGTATATTTGTACATGTATAAGATTTCAAGCTGGAGATCCTATCAAGTTGGTTGATCAGGGATAAAATTTGTTATATGTGGGCTCAGATTTGTTAGTTAGTAGGACACTCTGGCTCAATTATAGCTCGACATAGTCTGCCACCACCCCACCCTGCCAATCTCACGAATAATTGTTATTCTACTTTATTTGGACAGGAAAGTTGCCAAAAGTACAAGTAGAAGATGCTCTCTACTAATGTAACCCGTCTGAAACTGGATTCGATTCATTGTAAGCAGTTTCTAGTTGAATGAGGTGATGAAAGGACATCCCAACTAGATTTTATTTATTTTAGGACACGATGGGAGAGAGGTGAAATATGAAGCTGAGGCTAGGAAGACCTCATTTGATTTGATTGATTTGAATTATTGGAAGTAGTTCTGAATCTGATTTAGTTTGATCTTTCCTCCTTACATGTATTTGTTCCTGCCTGAATTTGGTATAATTTTTGAACAACTTGGACAAGTTACCTTCCACTGAATTATATTAACATGGAGTTTCTCTTATTTTTTCATGAATAATTTTGTGGACTGATGATATAATCAGATCTAATATATATACTTTTTAATACTGAACTAATTTGGCACGTTTTTCATATGCTATCTTTATGTATATTAGTTATTTGCTGCATTGTACTTTTTCGTAAGCTTCCTAGGGAACATTGTTGATAATTTGTATTCTGCATGTATAGGTTAGATATTTTCCTTGAGCTTGCCAATATGTTGAGCTGTTGACTGATTCATCTTTACTCAATAGGGCACCACAAGACCCACACATTACCATGTTCTGTTGGATGAGGTTGGTTTCTCAGCAGATGATCTCCAGGACCTTGTCCATTCTCTTTCTTACGTGTAAGTGTTCTCTAAGTTATTTAAACCATCATGATTAATTCGTTTGCCATGCTTAAACAGTTATTAACCATCCAGATAACTGTTTCTGCAGGTACCAGAGAAGCACAACTGCAATTTCTGTAGGTAATATTCATTTTCCCACAAGAGTGATGCTTCACATTGCTTATGTAGATGGTGTAGAGTGATCATAAAAATCCTAACGTAAACAGTTCCTTGGTAAACATTTCCTTGGATAACTGATTTATTTATTTATTTTTTGGGTTGCAAGATCTCGCAAGATTGTAAAACTATTAATTGCAATGTTTTTGATATTTTGTTCTATTCATTTTGGCATCTGATCTCTTTCACTTTCAATGTACAGTTGCTCCCATCTGCTATGCTCACTTGGCAGCCACTCAGATGGGCCAATTTATGAAGTTTGAGGACATGTCAGAAACATCCTCAAGTCATGGTGGGTTGACATCTGCTGGGGCTGTTCCCGTCCCCCAGTTGCCACGGTTGCAGGATAAAGTATGCAATTCAATGTTCTTTTGTTGAAGGCTTGTGGCCGTTTCCTTCTGGTTTGTTAGAATGATATGCTTGACACTAGTTTGTATATATTATTCCCATCCCGCTTTTGTTGCGACCCTTCTCTAGTAATGGGCCATATCCTAAATCCTGGATTCTGTAATTATGTATCCGTTGTTGGCACTTGACATTTGACACTTGACCCTTTGCTCTTTTTAGTCCTTGGCTGTTGCCTTTTGCATATATTGCTGATTTGCAAATTTTGCTAGCGAGTTACTTTGACTGACCATGTCCAATGTCTTGGCCGCTTTTGAATGGAAAGTTAAATTTGGTGAACCATATGCAACTCATTTAGACTATATAATATATGATGTGAAGGAAGTAGTCAACTATACACCTGCCTCTTCATATGGAAGTTCATGCTCTTCTAGTCTTTTTTAAACTATTCAGAATTATTTGAAAGTGAGTTGAGTATTGAGTTGTTCATATTTGGTTTATAAAATTTATTGAGTATAAAATAACGTTTGATTGAGGTTCGTTTAGTTATCGAAGTTGAGTACGATTTTAAATTGAGTTCGAGGAATGTATATGATTTGAGTATAAATAAAAAATTATAATTTGAGGAGGTATGAGTAATTTATTGAATTTTAAAGTTTGTTTATATTTGAATTATTTATATTTTGAGTAGAGTTTGAATCGAATTTTTAGTCGAGTACTAATTAAGTTCGAATTGTTTGTTTTTTTTACAACTTTACTCACATGCACGTGGAGAAGTGATTAATGTACATTTGAACTATCCAATCAATATAGAATAGATTGCTTGGCTGTTTGTGAAGATTTGAACTCTTATTGCCTTTAAGCTGATGTCTTTGTTTATGCTACTAACTTTCAGTTTGGTCTTTTGGTTCATTTTGTTATTAAAAACGGAGGAAACTTGGTACCAAATGCTTGACAATCCTTGGTAGAGCTTATTTATGATTTCGTGCTGAAATCGGTAAATGAACAAATATGTGATCTTTTTGGAAATGTTAAACAAAAGTTTTCCCCTCGCATCTGGCCTAGCTAACAAACAATCTTTCTATAGTGTTGACGCGTTATATTAGAATTTTAGCAACAGAACCTTTCACCTGAAGATTACTTCAAGCTAACGTTGAATGGAAGAAATATTGTAAGCTAATCTCCAAGATCATTTAGCCAAGTCATGATCGTAAAGACAAACTCAGAACTGTAAATCATAATGTGTAAAGCTGACTAGAGTTAAAGGAGATTATCAAGCTTACTTTATGCTATGAATATAGCAAAAGATTATATTCTGATGTTATCTAAGTATAATTCTCACCAAAAGAGATCTCCAGATGGAATATATAAAGGTCACATTGCAAATGTATTCTATCTAATCGTAAAGCTCGTAACAGATCGTAGAGTAATCAGGATTTCGTAAAGAAGCTAGTTCTTGAAAGCAAAAAGGAACAACCAATTTAGGAAGTTTTTGACTTCACATAGCAGCTAAATTATGAAGAGAACGAATAAGAGTCTGCACAACAAATTCGAGCAGCATAAAGAAATCAGAATGCAGAACAAAAGCTGAAGTCATAATAGCAGTGATAATATAGAGCATAAGTCTACGATTTTCATCACTCTACTATCAACAGGCAAAAGAATAGCAAGTTCAATAGAACGTAAAGCTAAACCCTGTGATTCTTGGGACAACAAATCGGAGAGTCAAGTCAGGTTTGACAAGAGGACTTACAAATGGAACGTTGTAAAAAGAAGATCCTAATGTATCAAATAGTATCCCTAGGAGAAATCAAAGGTGTGTTCACTGATTAATTCTTCGAAAGTGTTGTGTCGAGGAAAAGTTGTCAATTAATGTGACGAAGTCCTAAGTCGAAAAGCACGACCGCACAAAGCTCTAGAAAGTCAACATTAGAGATATCAAAGTATTTGAGCATTAAATGCTTCAACGAACACTTCTCAACGGAAAGATTTCAAATGAGCTATAAAAAGAATTATCATTTGAAAAACAAGTGATGATAATGAGCATTGAATGACAATACAAGAGAAGGATCATCATTAGAGACGAACATAGAGCTGAGCAAGAGAAAACACAGATTAAGGTCCACTCTATGAGCAGAGAAATGTTTAATGCTGCCAAGTACAAAAAAAAATATTTTTGTCAGCAGCTCATCAAATAACAAGAAGCTGATGATCATATGAAAAAGTCAGAGCCGCAGAGCCAAAGACAAAGAGCTAGAAAGCTAAAGAGCTAAGGAGCCAGAGCCGCATAGCCAAGAAAGTGGTGGACATGGAAGAACTGAAAGTCAAAATATGAAGAAGCCCTGTAGTTGATGCTAATAACGCCGAAGTAGCAGATCAGAAGGAAAATCTCTAGCACTACTCTACGTTTCACCAGGAACACTCAGAGCCAACTAACTAAAGATATAGAGCAGAAATCTACAATCTAAAAGGTGTTCAAGGCTGCTAAGAACAAAAGATGTAAAGCTAAATTGAATAACTTAACAACTCATCAACCATGATCATGAGGAGCTGTCAGAAGAGTTCAAGCTTCAACAACAAAGTTTAGCAAGCACTAAGAAGATGATCAACAATGTTGCTAAGTACCATAAGATGAAGAACATACAAGCCATCTTAGCAACACCTCCAACACTTCAATAAACAGGAAGAAGGGTCGTTGAATCCTAATCTTAAGTGACCGAATTGGGGTAGTTGGACCTTGGTCTTAAGTGACCAAATTGGGGTCGTTGGATCCTGATCTTAAGTGACCAAATTGGGGTCGTAGGATCCTTATCTTTGTGACCGAATTGGGGTAAAAGGAGTCATTAGTGATCGAATTGTCAAGACTTAGTGACTCGAATGAACCTTAGTGGTTTAAGTTGTAAAATGGTCTGCTGGGCATACATCCTTAGTGGATACTCGTTGAGTAGAAGAGTGGAGTAGAAGTTGTTTAGTCTCCGAACCACTTAAAATCTCCCGTGTTATGCAATCTATAACTGCTATATCTGTTATGTTTGCCTATCCATAGAACTTGTTTTAGAACTTAGATTTCTTAGTATATCTTCAAGGGGAGTTTTCATACTTATATTCTGCTGTGCATAGATAATCTTTGATTAATTAATTATTTGGTAAAACTTAATTAAGTAAGAAAATAAGTTTTAAAGATCTAAACTAAGTAGTGAAAGTCTAACACATCTTCTAAATGAAGATGAACTCACATGCTGAAATCTACATGTGCACCTATGTATAAATGAATGTAAATGATCTGCTTGATGTCATCCAAAGTTGATATATGTGCATAAACAAAGTTATTGCTATTATCAAACAAGTCTAGCAATGCTATGATCAGGCAACAAATCGAGCTATCCATCTATAAAGAAGTATAGGTGCAGTCAGAGATAAATAAATTCATGGAGTTGTAATGTATGCCTGAAGATGTCAGAATATGCACCTCTGCCAAAGGAGTCTGAGAAGTGTCATCAAACATATAATCAAGAGCGAAACTTCATTCTAATTCTAAGTCATTCCCATTCTCAGAAGAAATAATCAATGACGAATGATGTGATAACCCGAAAATTTATAAGACTTGTAAATAAGATCTTGAATGAATACATAAAGGTTAAAGTTTAAAACCTAGATTGAAAGTAGATGAATGATTAATTTTTTTTAAAAAGAACCTATACGGTTTGATATTTGAAAGAATGTAGAGAAAATTAAATGTGAATGATAGAAATATTAAAGAGTAAAAAAATGAGAAGATGAAGAAAGAAGTAAGAAAATTGTGATGTATGAAGTTATGTTACTAAAAGAATGTATTATGTTAAACTGACAATAATAAATGAGTATTAAAGAATAAAGTCTGTGTACGAGTTTATGAGATATGTTGATGAAGATGTTAATACTTGAGAATAACATGTAGTCATGAGCCGAAGCAAAATAGATGAGATTTGGGCTAATAATAGATTTTTGTCCATGAATTGGATATCAAATGATAAAGGAAAGAGATAGTAAGATAATACCTATGATGAGGTAAGTTGATGAGATGAGTTGTTAAGAGAAATTTTGTAAGAGTTTAGTAGTAAACTAAACTAGAACGTTACGGTAGTAGTTGTAAGACCCCAACTTATTATAAATGAAATTAAATTTCCTCTATTTATTATTTTGAAATAGTAAGGGTTGATTTGATTAATGAGGTTAGTTATGGGTAAAATGCGTAAATATTTCAAATAAGCAAGTGGTTATAAAATATTCATTGTTGTCGGGGAATATTCATTTGGTCGTGGAATATTCTTGCTGTCGGGGAATATTCGTACGACGGCGCAACCTTGTGTGGGCCCCATAACGGAAAGCGATTGGATGAAGAAAACGACAAGTATAAGTTGTTTATAAAAAGCAAGGCGTAGTTATTCAAGTAATATCTGTTGGAATACCCGGGTGGTTAAAACACAAGAAGATATGGTATCGCACCAATTATTGATTCTTACGTGAAGAAGACACTCAACAAAAGAATTTACTTGCTCGATATTTTATTTTATTGATTCAATAATCGCTACGTTGATATTTTATATTATTGTTGTTTCAATAATTGTCATCGCATTAATATTTTTTCTTTATCAAATCAATAATTCATATTATTTGAATAATATTATTAGATAGCATTATTGACAATGTCTAGAAAGTTCGCATCTAAGGAGAGGTTTGGTCACCTAATTGCGCCAAGAAGGAGAAATCCTTATTGAAAAGCCCCCTCTTTCTTGAGAATGGCCTGGTTGTCAGTATTGTGATTCTGTAATATTATTTATGAATAGTTAATTATTGATTATTATGATAAGAAAAATAATCATTTTATATGGATATAGATGGAGAAAATTTTTAATGTGACAATTGTTGAAAATTGATATTTTATCTTTTTTCGATAAAATAATTCATTTAAATATATTATTATATTTTAATAATATATTAATGGTGATATTTTACAATGAATGTGGGATATATAAATAAGTGAGGAGGAAGAGTATTTTTGTTACTTAAAATATTTAAAACATGTTTTTCATGTTTGTGGACCCCATTTCTTGACTGAAATTTGATTATAGCCTGTAAAATCGTCCGTATGTGGATTTTGGTCAATTTCTGTTTGGAATTTGGAAAAACTTAAACTTACAAAGTTGTAGAGAATTGAATTTCCTATGGAATGGACATAAGATTTGAATTTTTCTGATAAAAGAGCTATTTATTATGAATTATTGAAGTTCCGGTATATTGGGTCCGAATTAATTTTTGGAGTTTTAAATAATTTTATTAACAAAAACGTTTTTTGTGATTTTGGTGGGTTGGTGGCTGGTGTTTTTGACCAAAAAAGTGGGCTAAGGAAATTTATATAAATATATTAATATTTTATTAAATTTTCTATTTTGGTGTTCTAAGCATTTTCCTATAAATAGGGTGCTTAGGTTAGAATTGAAAATCACACTAAAAATAAGTTTTCTCTCTCTATATTATTGAGCGTATTCTTGTGAGTATTTTGAGACTTTGAGTGTTGCTATACGATACAAGTTCCTTCAAAGACTATATCCAAAGATTCCAATAAAAGTCATCATCTTTTCGAGGTAAGAAATGTTATTTTTTTTAAAATGATATTATTTCTTCTAATATCATTATGCTGGAGTATTGGTAAGATTTTTCTTGTGAAATTCTTGTCTTTTAGTGTCGGGGTTACTATTCACATATACAACACTATTCACGATGATAATACATTATTCACTTAATATTTACACTATTCACAGAAAAATTAAATTTTCGTTTTTTGTCCAAAATATCTATTATGGATACTAGCTTTGATTGTATCCATGTTTTGATCATTCTTGAATTTTACTCCACTATGATTATTTATGAAGTATTTTTGAACTCGGATTGTTTAAAGTACGAATCCTTAATATTTGTTCTTTTGTTTCACTGGATTCGTTGTCTTTAAAATATTTTTTTCATCATCCTCAGTCCTAAATGATGATATTACTGAATATCTGTTGTGAAAAGATGGTTGATTTTCTTATAAATATCTTTGGCCCGTAGTGCAAAGATAAACATGTGTGGAGATGAACATGAGCAACTGATGAATATCTTTGGCCTGTAGTGCAAAGATGAATATTTGATTCAAGATGTATATTGATTGATGTTATAGGGATAAAATATTATGATAAACTTTTAAATTCATAGAAGAAAGTAGATTTCATTCTCTCACGTAACTCTTCTAATAAATTATTATTTCATTTGCGAATATTGATTTAAAACTTGTTGTTCATTGTACTTTCATCGATTTTTCCTGTTGAGGACTAACGATAATTTTTCTATATTATCTTAGTCATAACATTCTTTCTTGGGCTAGTTGAGCTCACCCTTTTCCTTTTTGTTCCATTTTTTCTTCTCGTGGAGGCGAGAATGTAGCGAGTACTAGTCGTCGGGGTATGGAATGAAGGTTCTAGAAAGTCGTTTTAGTAGTCCTCATTATTTTGTAAAATAGTGTATCAATAATTGTAATGAGGACTTATTTGAGTGTTCATATTGTCTAGAAGACAATATTTGTTTTTAAACTCACAGTTTATGTGTTGTCGTATTTTGCACGACAATTGTATTAATAATGTTGTAGTTGTTTCTGTACCATGTATTTGGAGACTCAGAATGGGTGTTGTATACCTATTTTGGGGGTGTCACAGTAGTGATTCCAGGATGGGATCCTTGTAAGTGGGGAAGAACGTAATAATTAAGGGATGAAAATATAGGGCAATATGAATAATTGAGTTAAGTATATGAGAAGTAAGATAAAACTATGTTATGAATTAACACAACTTGAATATTGGTCTTGAATGACAAATAAGATGAATAAGTATAAAATGATTTGTTAGTATGATTTATAATAAAGAGAAACAAGTTAAAACTCAAATTTGAATTCGGAATAGAATTTTGAGTCGCAGATTGCTCGGTTGAGTCCGGAACGTCAAGTTTAGTAAGAAAAGACTGTAAATACAAAACGTGTAAGGGTTGACTTTTTGGTCAAAGTTAACGGTTGACTTTTATGGAGAAAAATTCAAATTCTCAAACTGAGGATTATATTCCAACCATACTCCAAGATTATATAGATAATGCTCATAGATAGCAAGTGAATGCGCACAACCATATCTTATGATAATACGAATTTGTATGAGGTTAATGTAACGTCCGAGAAAATCGAATTTTTATGAGAATTAAATTTTTATTTGATTATGTGGATTAAATGAATTTAATTGATTATTTATGTGAGTAAACTATGTGAAGGTCGTTCTATGACCTAGAATGTGCGGATGTGGTTAGGATTTTGGCTACGTGGTAGAGTTAAAGTGTTTGAATTTCCAAGATGAAAATAAATGTTTTCTGAGAAATTTTCGTAAAAATACTATTCATTGATTTCTGCTCTGGAATTATTTTTGAACTTCCGAGAAATACGTAACGATAGAATATCAAGGGAAGATGGATTATGTAATAATAATTCATGTATGGTAAACGCAATTTTTCGCCTGCGGACTTAATTTGAGGAACGTTAGGAAAAGTAAAGCGTTAAGAAGTTAAACGATGATATCTTATGATACGTGAGTATTGTACAAGGTAATGAATATGAGTATAATACGAGGTATTATACGAGTATGTATGAATGATGGTATGTCGTACATGAATAAGTATACGAGTTAGAATACGAGATTAATATGTAGACAATACGTTTTAAGGCTTTAAGCCATAGGTAATGGACTTGTAGGATTGTGTAGGAAGTTATAAAAGTCCAATTGGAATTATGCAAGCCTAATGGTAGGAATGGTTAAGTCCAATGTGAAGTAATGAACAAGCCAATGTTTGTTAAATGCAAGCCCAAATCATAAGTTAAGTTAATTAAGCTAAAAGCCCAAAGTAAGAACCGATGGGTTATCGGATGGTTAAAACCCATGGGGCAACCCATGGGTGACCCAAAGTGGTGGCCAAGTAAAGTGCTTATACTTGGTGGCTAAGTAAAGTGCTTATACTTGATGGCTAAGTAAAGAATAAGTTATTTGCTGAGCAAGTAAACTTGATGGCTAAGTAAAGGATAAGTTATGTGGTGAGCAAGCAAAAGATATAAGTTGTGGAGGCCAAGTAAACTTGATGATCAAATAATGAATAGTAAGGAGGTCTAATTAAGGAGGTGGATAACTTATTGACAATTAAGTCCTCATCTAGGATTTTCTATAAATGAGAGATGTCCTAGTTCATTTCTCATTTGTTAAATTTTCCACCAACAACTTATAACTTATTGGTTAGAGAGAAAAAGCTAGAAAAGCGAGAAAAGCTAGATTTTATAATTCAAGAAGCAAGAAGGAAGAACAAAGCTTAACCAAGTAATCTTCAAGGGTAAGATCCTAAACCATGATTCTCCCTCTCTTCAATTGTTAGAGAAGTGAGTAGAGGTAGAACTTGTATGCTAGGAAGTGATGAGAATGATTAATCAAAAGACGTAAGCCATAAATAAGTCATGTTGTAAGATAAGCAATAAATAAAGTTTTGAACTCATGAAGATCATGTAAGAACTTATCATGTATAAGTTATTGAAATATGTATGGTTAGGATGTTAGTATGTTGGAATGAATTCATTTGAAATGATGAACAAATCTTAAGTAACGAAGTTATGGCGGAATTCACGAGTTTGGACGATAATCGTCAAAATCGTGAAATTCTCGGAATGGAAGTCGAATTTTGACATTGAGCTCAGAAACGTTGGTTTTCTATGGAGTATAGTCTTATTTGGCATTCTAGAGTTGCAGACTCGAAAATGACCGAATTCTGACTTAGAACGAAGAAACGAGCATTGAACATTCACGAACGTTTATCATTTTCGTTAAAATGAATTAAAAAGTGAATTTTGAGTTAACGAAGTCAAAAATGTAAAATTCTTACATGAACATGTAGAGTATGTGATTTGTGATCTATTGGCTTTTGAACGAGCTAATTCGGACTTAAAATGATCAAATTTGGAGTCCGGGAAGTTCATTAAAATAACAAAGCTGTCAAAAAAGTTTGTCGAGGTATCTGTGTGCCAGTACGCATTTGAGAGAGGAAAGGTGGTTGTGGCGCCCAGCCGCACTCTCAAACCCGAGAATGGTACCAGAAGTACGGGACATAGAGGTATTGTTGGTGCCGTAACGCGAGGTCGGGTTCTTAGCCACTGCAGAGTGGCGCCATGGCGCCATTTGATATACTTATATCAGAAATACAGCCAGCCAAAGACTAAGTGAAGCATAGAAAGGAATGTTTTTGAATGTAAAGGGGAAGCTGGTGAATTGTATCAATATTAAACCTAAAGTAACATCAATTAAAATGTTGAAAACCTTAAGTTGACGACTAAAGGTTGAGAGAAAGATTAATTGAACGTAAGTTATTAATACTGAAACAATGAACGATAATAAGCCTTAAAGGCAAATAAATACTTGAAACGAGTTTTGTTAATAAATTAAGTATAATTAAGTATATGAAATGAAAGATAGTTGATTGATGATGAATTAATTAACTTAAAGTAGCATCCTCGATGATGACTATAATGTTGAGAATTACAACTAAAAGTAGTTAATGATTATGTGAACGTGAACGTAAGAACGATGTAAAACATAACGGAAAGCCAGAACCAATAATAATAAATCTAATACATGATTAGATTGAGAAGAAGGGTAAGATTAATTAGGACTCATGTATGTTTATTCATGACCTAATGTGGTATGTTATGTGGTTATGTGTTGTAGAGACCGTAAAGACTCAAAGGGAAAGTAATTATACTTTAGCAGATACTAAAGACAAGTTTTCTTAACGCTTGTCTAACCTTCGTGTTAGCCAGGTTTTCAGTGATTCATGTTATGAGATGCATGAATGGTTTTAAAGAAAGGGTCGATGCCAGTTTTAACTCGGCTAGACTGATCTTAAAAGATTGATTGATTTATTTACAAGTCTTTCAATATAGAATTGATAACGCTATCCTACGCCAATTGTTTGGTACAGATTCAAGGTAAGCCTGAGTATGAATAAAAAAATGTATTTTACATCAATTATTTGATGGGCACGCGAGGTTGCCAAAACTTAAACGTAAATACGTTTAACGGATGAGTGTTGATCAACATAGAGTACTATAGGCTGATTACCTAGAAGTGCTCGTAAGAAATATCAAACTTACGGTCTTAGTACCGGGTTATCTTTTTCATGAATAAAAGATAAAGAGAATGTTCATGGTCTATGGACCTACTCAGAATTTCCAAGCTACTATATTTATTTCCAAATTGTTTTATGAGATGAGAAGTGCTATTCAATATTTCATAGTACTTCCTAACTATTGTTCAGTTAATGAAGAATAATCATATGATTCTCGAAGTGGTGTTTATATAATATACTGTTAGACTTGCTGAGCTAGTTATGCTCACTTCTTGCTTGAATCATATGATTGCAGCTAAGGTCGAGCAAACCGAGGGTTTTAGTAGAGATAAAGGCAAGACGAAGATGAATGATTAGTTCATTCTATAATAGACTAGTATGTTTGTATGAATTATATTATGATGAACAAAGAATGTAACGGTTTCAGAACCTGGGAACGGGATGTATTATTATTAATGTAATAAGAATGTCGTTGATACACACATTTTGATGTTGTTTCAATGGAATGAATGTACATTTATGAGTACCGTGTAGCACCATCTGTCGGGTTGGAAGATACCCGAATTTGGGGGCGTCACAGGTTGGTATCAAAGCATTAGGTTATAAAACTTAAGGGGGGAAGAACCTTAGGCTAATAACCTCGTTAGGGAACAAAAAGTCCGAAGGAAGTAAAATCGAGTTTTACTTAAGTCGAATGAGTTAATAAGGTATTGAGGAAACTCAGTACCAAAAGATTTAAAAGATGGAAATTAACCCTAAATAAATTAAATGTGATTTGAGCTTATACTATTGTGTATTATGTACTAATCAACATGTTATGTGTTATTGTAGATGTCGATCGATAGCTTGATGTATAGAATAGAGCCTGTAGCTATGCCAGTGGCGGAGGTACCATTAGTGATTCTAGAAGAATCAGAGCTAGAGGAGTACTTTCCTGAGGAGGACTACTCTGAGGGAGATATAGATGTAGCATCATACCTTAATATGATGATCGATGTGGAGGAAGAAATGGAGGTAACATCGGTTAATACGGTGGTACCTGCACAAGAGTCAACACCTTCGAGATGCAAATGAGAGCATCAGATCTGGCGATTGCTTTGACAGAATGTGCAAACGCATACGGTTGCCAGCAGTAATCGTAATGAAGAGATTAGTTATCTTTATGAAGCAAAGGAGTCTCGCTGTATGATTTTGAGTTAGAGCACGATGAAAAGGTGCTTATGACAAATAAGGCTAGGGACTATAAGGAAGAGGCCGATGAGCTTCGTAAGAAACTGGTTGAGAAAGACCAGAAGATAACATGGATGTCTTACATCCATGAGAGTGCTCATAAGGATTTCAAGCTGAAAATTGCTTGTTATTCTATTGAGTTGGGACAAACTCGACATAGTATTAGTCGGGATATTGTGTCGATTCTTGTGAATGAGAAACAAGAGGACACAATGCATTATTAGAAGTCTAGAGTTATAAATATGTGTGTAGTGACGTAAAACCCTCTTTTGTAAAAAAGGGTAGTCTTTTTTTAAATCCCAACTTTTGTGAAGTTCAATTGCGGGATAGTAATGTAATAGCATTTGGCTATGGAAGCAAGTTGTAAATAATTTTGACTATAAAAAAACATATGAATATAATGAAGTTTTCATTTAATATGCTTTGTTATGGTATGAGTTGTTATGTGGCGAATAATAACTAAGTAAGTAAATAGATAATAATGAAATTTTATTTATTTAATCAAAAAATGCCGCCAAGAAGAAGACAACGTAATTAGGAAGCAGAATCACATAATGATAACCAAGGGGATCAGAATAACCCTATGCAAGAGTTCGTTAATTTATTAACGGCTGCATTTAATCAAACCGGGGGTAGAGCACCCGCGTGACCTAGGGTAGCCAGAACGACTACCTTTAAAAAATTTAAAAGCGTAGGTCCACTGAAGTTCAAAGGAACAATAGACCCAATAGAGGCCCATACATGGGTGAAAGAAATAGAGAAGACGTTTGTTATTACAAATGTACTGAGGTGAAAAAGACTTCTTTTGCGACTTACATGATGAAAGGGGAAACCAACTTTTGGTGGGAGGCTCACCAGGGTGGGGCTAGAACTAATGTGGTAACGTGGGAAGAGTTCAAGAATGTTTTATTCGAGAACTATTTCCCTACAAGCATGTAAGGGAGGATGGAGATTAAGTTCTTAGAACTTAAGCAAGGGGACATGACGGTTCCCCAGTACGCGGCTAAATTCAATGAATTGGCAAGGTTTGGTCCACAGGCTCGTAGGTTTGAGCAGTGCCTGAAACCCTGGCTCTATAGTAGGATTTCTGTGTTCTAGAGTGCTTCCTATGGGACCATTCTGGAGAAAGCAATTATTGCGGAGGGTGGTAGTGAGGCGTTGACCCAATACCACAAAGAGAGAAAGAATAAGAGCAAGGGAGAGGGAGGAACTAAGGCAGAGAATGCCAGTGGTAGTGGCAGTATGCCAAAAAAGAAGAATTTTAACTCTGGGAATACGGGAGTGGGACAAGGGGATCCTAAGCGTAGGATCGAAGCATGTAAGACATGTGGAAAGACTCATCTAGGAGTCTGTCTAAAGGGGAAATCAGTTTGTTATAACTGTGGACAAGAGGGTCATATATCACCCAAATATCCTAATCCTAAGAAAAACCATGGTTTTTTTGTTTGTGGGTCGATGGACCACATGGCAAGAAATTGCCCAAAGA
This sequence comes from Panax ginseng, assembly GCA_020205605.1. Taxonomy (NCBI): domain Eukaryota; kingdom Viridiplantae; phylum Streptophyta; class Magnoliopsida; order Apiales; family Araliaceae; genus Panax; species Panax ginseng. The sequence continues at coordinate 113,619,390 of CM035130.1, read as the reverse complement.
AGGGGTCGGAGGAAAGTAAGGGTGCTAGTAGTGGTAAATTAGCAATTACTGGACCACTATCATCGGGTAGACCTATGGCCCCGTACTTTTAGTATGACGGTCCAAGATGCGGTTTCATCAGTGAATGTAGTAACATGTATCATTCCCGTCAATACAATGAATGCTTATGTGCTGTTTGATTGGAGTGTTACTTGTTTTTTTATAGCATGTGAATGTGCTAAGTGATTAAAGTTCATTCCCGAAAGAATTATAAATACCTTTAAACGTTAAGGTAAAGAATGAACGTGTAGAGTTTCATAAGAATGTAAGAGAACATAGAAAGAGTGAGTCGTGGACTCAAGAATGAACGAATTACGAGTTCGAATGAATGAATTACGGACGAACGAACGAAGAGCGTTAAAAACGTAAAACAAATGAAGGGTGAAGATCAAGCCAATCGAATGGCACGTTAACGGATTCAGAATGAAGTTCTGTTTGGGGGGTATTGAAGTACGTAAGATAAGAAAGAGAATGACTTTGGAACAACCTCGTTCCGAGTTATAACGAATAAGTTATGGAAGCGGGAAGTAAGCGTCTCAAAACGATCAAAGACTTAGAGAAATTTTCTAGGGTTAGGGCTTGGCGTCAGTGCGGTACCATGCCTTTGTCAGGGTGGCACGGCAAAGGTCGCCGTGAGCAGAAAGATCGCAAACTGGCCATGCATGTGCGAGAGATAAAAGGGAGAGTGGTGCCGCAGTGCTAATGTAGGGAAAAAGCCAGAGAAGAGCTTTTAATTGCTCAACTCTTGGGGGAAACGTATGGGAAGATAAAGAACATAATGTTCAACTAATGTAACACTTAAACAAGTGAATTAAACCTTTAGTACAGGTTGAACGAAATGGTCGAAAGAGATTAAAAGATCAAGAAGAGAATAAACATGTTTAACGTAACGCAGTTGCAAGCAGTCTTAGCATATAACGAACAGTATGGGTTTGACATTAAGAAAGAATAATGAACATGGGGTTCACGGGATGGATAACGATCGAAATCGATTAAAACCTTGAGTAAAGGTTGAATGAGAGATTAAAAGACGAGCAACGTGAACGTTGAATACGTAAACGATCCTCGTGAATCGTATTCGCGTTGGATTTAACGCTCTAAGTATACCCCTCGTTGTATGACCTAGACGTTGACAAAGGTAGTAAGTAAGACATGAATTATTGAGAAAGCCGTAATGAATGATAATAAGAGTAATAAAAGCCGAAGGTGAGTCGTATAAGAATGAATCCTAAGGGGTGGCATTTAGTTGCCAGGAAGCCATAAGGAATGAGAAATTAACTTAACGAAGATTATAGTTTAATAGTTCGGATAAGTTAAGATAAGTTAAGTTGTAGTACAATCGTAATCTTTGATGGTTGACATATGGGAGCTGGGCTAAACAATTCCTTCAGAGAGCGAAGGTATATACAAAACTGGCAATCGATCTAACTCACTGTTATGGGCAGTGTAGACGAGACGAGAACTTGTTTGTTGGTTGTTTGTGGGAAACTGTTGGTTGATTTCACAATCAAAGCAAACGTGCAAGTATACACGGTCAACAAGTAATAGAGTGATAAGATAAAGTGTTGATCCCACATAGAATTCTAATTAATAAATTCCAACTACTAGCACTATATCAATTCAATTTTATCTAAACAACCATAAATTGTGATTTTTTTTCGAATTAAGAAAACTAAATTAAACAATAAAAAGAGATTAGTCTAAAAGAAAGCAAATAAAAAAAACTAAAATTTGATTAAATTCAGATAAATAAGGATTAAGACTCCAATATCCCCAATTATGAACTATAAATCAATTATCTAATTATCCCAATTATTATGCCTATTGAATTGTTAACAGGAATTCTCAAATGCCAAAAGTCATTTTCCAAGTGATCAATTGCCTTCTATTTAATCCAGATTAATCTTGCTATATTCCTATGCAAAACAATTGAATTAAACTCTTTTCAATCCCAATTCCTTATATGTTACATACGGTGAACATATCATCCCATGGGTTGCCCCATGGGTTTTACCCATTCGATGAACCACGGGTTCGATCCACGGTTCGGTTTTCATGAATTGGGCTTAAATAAATTAACATTGGGCCTTGACTTGGGCTTAACCCACTAATCACTTGGGCTTGTTCATTCAAATAATTGGACTAATTATAAACAAACTCAAATGAATTAACATTAAGACTTAACTTAATTCTATAATACGAATCGTATTCTATACATACAATTCACGTATTCTCTCCGTATACTACTCGTATAATAATCGTATTCTACTTCGTATTTACTTGTCGTATTATACATAGATACTAAATACTACCATAATTGTATAACACTCGCATTAACCCTAACGCAATTCCCTTTACACGTTTAATTTCTTTCTCGGAAATCAATATACTCAACCCTTATGGACTTGAACAATAATACGTCAGATTTGAATGATATTTTTGTTGTTAGTGAATTTCCTGACGTATTTCCTGAGGAATTTCTTGGCCTACTCCCAAAGACTGATATTAAATTTTGTATCGACTTTGAATCCGGTACAAAACCCATTTCTAAAATCTCATATCGAATGGCTCCTATTGAATTTCAGGAGTTAAAAACCCAAGTACAAGAGTTAGTACCCGAGCCTTTATATGGTGACTTCCTTTGTGGAATACACCGAAGCCAGACTCTCCGTAGGGGACACCATATTCGTGCAGTAGTAAACTGATAGGTGTCATTATGACGCATATCCAAGATTGGGATATGAGTTACAGTTGAGAGCAACCTAAGTCGATGAATTGAAACACGTAGCTTTAGGCTTAGTTGGTTATTATCGGAGATTCGTGGAAAGATTTTCTCAAATCGCTAGTCCATTAACTCGGTGACTCGTAGAGATACAAAATTCGAATGGAGTACCGGAATGTGGGAAGAGCTTGAAGAACTTAAGAAGAGACTCATTTTGGCATATGTTACGACTATACCATCCCGGAAAAGTTTAACGTGGTAGCTGACGTGTTGAGTAAAAGATCGTATACGAGTACGATATTGTCAAAGACTCATCTCGTATAACTTACAAATGATGAAGATAGAGTTAAGGACTCTAGGGACTCACGTGATGATATACGAGTAGAATCGACTTTAATCGATAAAGTTAAAATCGTTCAGGCTACACACCGGAGCTGATGAATTTGAAGAAGGAGGTGCAAGAAGTTGTTATTTCAAAAGCGAGAATCGGTGAGGTGAGGAAAGCTCAAACCTTCGATTTATTAATCCATTTGAAATTCTCGATCGAATAGGAACTGTGGCCTATAGACTCGTTTTACCGCCAAGTATGACGCGTGTGCATAACGTTTTTTAAATATGTGGACGACCCGAACCACATTATTGAGTTAGAACCAGACGAGATAGTAGAAGACTTAACATACGAGGAGGTACACGTCAAGATTTTGGATAGGAAGAAGCATGTACTACGACGAAGGTCATACCACAAGTTAAAGTTTTGTGGAGAAACCATGCTATTGAGGAAATGACACGGGAGTTGGAAGCGAAATGTAAGCTAGGTATCTTCATCTTTTCGATACAATTGTGCGTGACGTCAATTTCGAGGACGAAATTTCATAAGAAGGGAGGTTGTAAGACCCCAAATTTTATAAATAAAAATCAATTTCCTCTAATTATTATTCTTGATTAATAAGGTGGTAATTTGATATAATGCTTTGGTTATAGGTGAAATGTGAAATTTTACAAAATAAACAAGTGGTTATTAAAATATTCATTGTTGTCATTTTGGGAATATTCGTTTGGTAAATGGAATATTCGCATGCTGTCGAGAATATTAAATACGTACAAGCATGACCATGTGGGGCCCCATAACGGAAAGCGATTGGAGGAAGAAAGCGACAAATATAAGTTGTTTAAAAATAGCAGGCAGTAGTTGTTATCGTTAACAACATTGGATTACACGGTGGTTAAAATACTGATGTCTGGCGTGGTTGTACAAAGTAATACCGGTATTGCACATATTGTTGAATTATTGATCCTTACGTGAAAAGGCTTTACTCAATAATTATTACGAGAATTCGCTCAATATTATATTGATTCAATAATTCTTTGCGTTGATATTTGGTATCACCGTTGTTTCAATAATTGTCATTACACAAGTATTTTCCATTATCAAATCAATAATTCATATTATTTGAATAATATTATCGAGATAACATTATTGGCAATGTCTAGAAAGTTACATCTAAGGAGAGGTTTGGTCACCTAATTGCAGCGCCATGAAGGAGAAATCCTTATTCGAAAGCCCCTCTCTCTGAGGAACCGCGCTGGTTGTTAGTAATGTGATTCTATAATATTATTTGTGAATAATTAATTATTGATTTATATGATATTGATTTTATGTGGATATAGATGGAGAAAATTTTAATGTGACAATTGTTGAAAATTAATATTTTATCTTTTTTTGATAAAATAATTCATTTAAATATATTATTTTAATAATATATTAATTAGCAGTTATATTTTACAATGAATGTGGGATATATGAGTATATGAGGAGGTAGAGTATTTTGTGGCATTAAATGTTTAACATATGTTTTGTGTGTCGGTGGACACAATTCTTGACCGAAATTGATTATAATCGTAAAATCGCTCATTTATGGATTTCGGATAATTTCTGTTTGGAATTTGGAAAAACTTCCTTCTGCAAAGTTGTAGAGAATTGAATTTCCTATAAAAAGTCGCGAGATTCGAATTTTCTAACAAAAGGGCTATTTATCATGAATTATTGAAGTTCAGGAGTTTCGAAATAATTGATTTTTGGAAGTTTTAATTATTTTATATAAGAAAAACGTTTTTGTGGTTATTGGCACATGGGTGGCTGATGTTTTGACCAAAGAAGGCATGCTAGAGTTTTCAAAACATGTGGGTAGGAATTTGGAATAAATAATAATATATTTTATTAATTTAGTCTCCTTTTGGCGTTCTAACATTTTCCTATAAATAGAGGGCTAAGTTAGAATTGAAAATCACACGTAAACTAAGTTTTCTCTCTTTCTCTCTATATTATCGAGCGTATTCTTGTGAGTATACTTTGAGTGTTGCTACTCTGGTGCGAGTTTCATCAAGACTATACCGAAATTCATTGAAATACGGTTATTTTGAGGTAAAGGATGTTATTTCTTTCGCAAATGATATTATTTTCTTCAATATCATTATGCCAAAATATTGGTTGAACTCTTTATCAAATTTGGAACATTTTCATGTCGGGGTTACTATTCATGAGTTACTATTCACGAGTTACTATTCACGAGTACTATTCACGAAGCGTGAAGATGTTTTTTTGTGAAATTTCTATCTTTTTGTGTCGGGGTTACTATTCACGATATCGACACTATTCAAATATCTGGTACTATTCACGAATCAAGACTATTCAATAGAAAAATGAAAATTTTCTTTTTGTCCAAGATGTCTATTTTGGCTACTATCTTTGATTGTATCCATGTTTTGATCGTTATTTTTGAGTTCGCTTCAAAAATCGTTTATTATTATGAAGTATTATCGATCTTGGATAAACTGTTGTCTAATCCCTAATATTTGTCCTTCTATCTCTTTGGATTCGATTCTTAAAAATATTTTCATCATCCTCGGTCCTTAATGGTGATACTTGATGAATATCTTTGGCACCTGTAGCAAAAGATGAATGATTAAATCGATGAATCTCTTTGGCCCGTAGTGCAAAGATGAGCAGTGTTGAGATGAACATGACCAACCTGGTGATACAAATGAATATCTTTGGCACATAGTGCAAAGATGATTAAAGATGTATATTGATTGTTATTTGGGGATGAAATATTGACGATGGACTTTTAAATCTTAGAAGACAAGAGAGAATTCATTCTCTACGTGACTCTTCTAATGGATTGTCATTTTCATTTGCATTTGTTGATCTAAAACTTGTTGTCTATTGTATTCTATTAGATTTTTCCCTGTTGAAGACTAACGATAATTTGTTGTATATTATCTTAGTCATAATATTCTTTACTGGGCTAGTTGAGCTCACCCTTTTCCTTGTTGTTCCATTTTCTTCTCAGGAGGTGAGAACATAGCAGGATCGAGTCGGGGTATGGAATAAAGGTTCTAGAGAGAGTTGTTTAGTAGTCCTCACCATTTTTGTAAAATAATGTATCAATAATTATGATGGGAATTTATTTGCGTGTGGATATTTTCTAGACGACAATATCTGTATTTAAACTCACAGTATGTATTGTCGTATTTCACACGACATGTGTATTATTGAAGTTGTAGTTATTTCTGTACCATGTATTTGGCGACTCAGAATGGGTTGGGTGGAATGGACCTATTTTGGGGGCGTCACAATTGCATACCTCATCGCTCCGATGAAATCATTGCTTATATTGTACGAATTCAAATTTAATTTGTTCTCTTCCACCTCATTTTACTTTATACCATGAATTTACTATAATAATGTTACCACTCAAATTATAAAAACCATACTATTATATAATTACATCATACTACTATAATGTAATATTATAATAATATATTTGAATGAATTATTTTATCAAAAAAGATAAAATACCAACTTTCAACAAATGTCACATGCTAAAAAATCCTCCGTTTAAATCTACATTGAATAAATATTTTCTTATCATATATCAACAATTAATTATTCACAAATAATATTACAGAACTACAATATTGTCAATAAGGTCATTCCCAGGAAAGAGGGGCTTTTCGATAAGGATTTGTCCTTACTGGCACGCAATTAGGTGACCAAACCCCTTTCCTAGACATAACTTCCTTAGACATTGCCAATAATGCTATTTAATAATATTACTCAAATAATATGAATTATTGATATGATAATAGAAAATACTGTGCAGTGACAATTATTGAATCAATAATATAAAATATCAACGTAGCAATTATTGAATCAATAATATAAAATATCAACGTAGCAATTATTGAATCAATAAAATAAAATATTGAACAATAATTACTGTAACAATTATTGAGTAGTGCCTTCTTACGTAAGAATAAATAATTCAAGAATATTGTGCAATACCGTGTGCTACTATGCAACCACACGTATTACTGTATTTTTAACCACCAGGTATTCCAACAATATTAACGATAATAACTACGCCGTCATTTATAAAAACTCAAACTTGTCATTTTCTTCATCCGACCATTTTCTGTTATGGGGCCCACAAATGGCTACGCCGTCGTATGAATATTCCCCGACAATAAGAATATTCCATGACCAAACGCATATTCCCCGATAACAATGAATATTTTATAACCTCTTGCTTATTTCGCAAAATTTTCACATTTTACCCATAACTAACCACATTAACCAAATTCATCCCTTACTATTTCAGAATAATTAATAGAGGTAACTCAATTTTATATATCAAAAGTTGGGGTCTTACAAAGCCAATCTACAAACCATCCACAGGTGTCCATGCGATCCAGGAGATCTACGGCCATCTTCATAGTGCTACCATGCTCATCTATGAATGCACTAATCTCTACGACAATACTAGTTGTAGACACTCAAAATATTGCATTTCTGTTACTAACCTGGCATGAGGGCAGAATCGTCTTCCAGAGATAACCCTGGAAGTCAAATAAACTCAATTCCGGAGATAACCTCGGAATCCTCAGTTTCCCATCTCGGAGATAACCCCGAGATATCTAGCTCCAGTCCCGGAGAGAACCCCGGGAGTTTCAATTTCAACCTCGGAGACAACCCCGAGAAATACAGTTCCAGTTCTAAAAATAACACCGGAGAAGGCAGTTCCATCCCAGAAACAACATTGGGAAGTTCAGCATCAACCTCAGAGATGACCCCGAGGAGTGCAGTTGCAGTTCCGGAGATAACCCCGAAAAAGCTCATTTCCACCTTTGCAATCAGCTTCAACCTCGGAGATAACCCCGAGGCACTAGTCCCAAACCCAGAGATAACCCCAGGAGGTTAGGCACACCTCAAAGACAACCCTGAGGACACTTAACACATGCAGCAGCCCAATCTCAGAGATAACCCTGAGCAACGACTGCTATATCAGCTCAAACCGAAGATAACCCTGGTGAGCGGAAAAATCATCATTTTGCCACCTTGATCCCACATGCGCGCCGTCTCAACACATTTTAACATACATTCTACACAGCAGTGTCCTACAAGAACCAATAGCTCTAATCCTGAGTGACTACTACACAGAACATCAAACCGGATAGAATTTAAAGACTTGAAGACCAAAGGCATGGTCCCATCTTCCTGACTTCGCACAACCTCTATTCCCATGTAATTTGTGTAGCTCTCGACAACAACACTCTGAAAAAGGTCTTATACACCTCAATCAGATGCCCGGATTAAAGTTCTGAAAGTTTGAGCGGATAACACGTTGCATGCGTGCACATACTTCGAGATAACATGACCCGCAGAGCCTGGGGCACCCCGATCAGCCGTAAGTGCACCTGCGGCTGCCACAGGTACACATGCGGCTCCATCCTCTATAAATAGAGGGCTTAGGGTGGCCATTTAGAAGAGAAAAAAGGCGAGGAAGCCCTGTCCAATTTGCTCTGTACACACCATAAACTGATTGCTTTCTCATTTTAAACACTTATAAGCTCATATATTTCTATATTTTTATCGGTGGGAACCGAGTGTTCATCCATTTAAAGCTATTGAAGTCTTTTTTGGTAGTCCACTATAAGCCTTCTTACATTTCTTAAACCCTTTCTCCACTACTATGCACACACTGTTCTTCACAATGAGAGTCGTGTTGCGTGTGTATACCCGGACTTCGGTCCGTGGCTTTTCATTTCTTTTTTGTATATGTATATATATGGGCTAACATTATCGATTTATGCCTCGATTGAGCCTAGACTCACGTCCGGAGCATTTATTGCCTTTATATATATATATATATATATAAACTATGGTTGAACTCTGTTCGATGAGCTTGGATTCACATCCGAAGCATTTATTACTTATATATATATATAAATATATTTATACTGTTGTCGAACTCTGTTCGATGAGCCTGTATCTTATATCCGGAGCGTTTACTGCTTTTATATATATAAATACTTATATATATACATATATTTCTGTCAGGCCTGGAGTTTACTTCGTGGCCTTTTACTACTTTATTTACATTTAGTCTCGCATGGAGTTTACTTCGTGGCGGTTGATCGTTTTTACTGTTTATTTATATTTCGTCCCGCTTGGAGTTTACTTCGTGGCGATTGATCATCTTTACTGCTTTATTTACATTTCCAATCCCCCATGGAGTTGCTTCGTGGTGGTCGATTATCTCTATATATATTTACCGCTTTTATATATTTACATTTCCGCCCATGAAGTTAGCTTCGTGGTGGTTGACCGTGTATATATATATTTACTGTAAGACCCCAACTTTTATGAATAAAGATTAATTTTTCTCGAAATATATTTTTGAATATTATGGTGTGGATATGATATAATGTTATAGTTGTGGGTAATATTTATAAATTTTGCAAAGCAAGTTGTTATAAAATATTCGATTGGTCGAGGAATATTCGTTTTAACAGGGAATATTCGTACGACGACACAATCATTGGTGGACCCCACATCGGAAGTATTGTCGTAGTTAGAAAGCCATGTGTAATTATCTTTTATAAAAATAACTATTGAAAGTTTTACCGTTAAACTGTTGAACTACCCCAGTAGTAAAAAAGTACGATGTCTGGCGTGGTTGCGTAAGTAATACACAGTATTGATTATTGATACTTATGTGAGAAGTCACTCAGTTATACTCAATTATTGCTACAGTAATTGCTGCATCATATCTCTCATATTATTGATTCAATTATTTTCATAGTATCATCTGCATACTATTTTATATTATTAATCCAGTAATTAAGACGACAAAGTTATTCATATTATTATTTGTAATATTGACAATGTCTAGAAGCTCTGTCAAGGAGAGGTTCGGTCACCTAATTGCGCGCCAATAAGGAAAAATCCTTATCGAAAAGCCCCATCTTTCCTGGGAATGACCTGGTTGTTAAATATTGTGAGTTATAATATTAATGATGAAGAAGTTCGTGTTGATTAAAGATGAAATTGATAGTTCCATTGCGTTGTGATTATTAGTGTTAGTGGAAATCAACATTTATTTCGATAATAATTGTTGTCTGGAAGTTATATTGACCAATCGGGTAATTAATCGGATAAATGAGCAATTAATTGCTATTAATTCACATGCTTATAACTATGTGTTCACATGAATGTACTATTAATTCATATGATATACTATTAGGGGAGGTGGTGCAAGTTTGATAATACTTGCAGGACTAAATTAAAAATAAAGAAAAAGATGAAGGTATTATACTGTAATATTTTGAGTCCCAAAATATGCAATTATCGAAACTATATTTTCCTATAAATAGAAGCTCATTCTTCTTTCATTCTCACCAATTCACTAAGACTCACAAGAGAAATTATAGAGAGAGAAGCTATAGAGAGAAAGAAGAAGAGAAGTCTGCTACCTCACTATTCCAGTATCCAATCTTCTTCTGAGGTAAGGGATATTATTTTTGTTCAGTATTCAAAAGGAATAATATTTTCTTCCATACTCTATAGTATGTGAGTAATATTATTTCGTCTTGTATTCCTGATTATACCCTCATTCTATTAAAGTATTGCTTCTGTACTCCGTTAAATTAGTAGAATATCCTTGAAATTTGCGCTTCATCTAGTATCGTTTCACAAGGATATTTTCTTCACATTCTTGTTAAATTTTAAGCTTTTCATGCGGGAGTACTGTCCGTGAGTACTATTCATTTATACATTACTATTCACAAAAGTACTATTCACGGGTACTATTCATAAAGTACTATCCATAAAGTACTATTCACGAGTACTATTCACGAGGTACTATTCACCCAGGTACTATTCACCCACAGTGCTATTCATGACAAAAATTAATTTCTTTTCGGTCCAAATCATTTTTGATACAATATCATTCTTGAATTTTACTCCACAAAGCAATATCATGTTGGCAATTTGAACATTATTGAATTCTGGATAAATTAAATTATAAATCTTTAAAAATTTATCCTTTGTTTTTGTTAATTGAATTCTTATATCATTGTCATCATCCTTATGTTTATATTGTAATGAAAGTTATCTTTGGATTACGTGCATAGATGAACTGTTGATTGGTATGATTATGACCAGGGATCATTTGGTATAATCATGACTCGTAATGTTACAAATGATGTGGTAAAAGTCCTCATTGGCCTGTAGTTCATTGATGGACAGTTGTTGGTATGATTATGACCAGGGATTATTCGGTATAATCATAACCATTGATTATTACATGAATATCCTTGGCCGTGGTGCAGGGATGATTCAATGATGTGGTTTATTTAATAAGTTGAGTCACAGCGATAAAATTGATGAAAAACTTTTTAAATCATAGAAGATAGTAGATATCATGCTCTACTTGACTCTTCTAATGGATTGCTTGTTCCGCTGCAGTTAAACTTGTTGTCTATTAAATTCTATCAGTTTAAAATTGTTGAAGGCTAACGATAACTTATTCTGCATTATCTTAGTCATAATATTTCTTATTAGGCTAGTTGAGCTCACCCTTTTTCTTTTGTTGTTCTCTTCAGGAAATAAGAACGTAGCCGGGACTAGTCGGGGAACGGAGTGACGGTCCAGATGGTTGCATTAGTAGTCCTCACTATTCTGTGAAATAATGTGATAATAAATAAGGACTTATTTTGAGTTTGAATACTGTCTAGAAGATAATATTTGTATTAAAACTCACAACTCATGTTGTATAATTAAGTTTGTATTTGTATTCAGTACCATGTATTTGGCGACCCAAGATGGGTGATGTATACCTATTTTGGGGGCGTCACAATTGGTATCAAAGCTTAGGGATATAATCCCTAGCTGAGATGTGAGACAAGAACTAGGAGGGGAGAGTTGGGGAATTCCTTCGCTAGTATGATCTACCTAAGTTTATTTGGTACTTAATTGATCGGTCAGAGTATAGGGATAATATGTGACATGTCAATTAACCCTTGTTTTGTGGTAGTATTTGAAATGGCATCCGAAAATGTTGAGATAAGCAATGAAGCACATGAGACTGTTGAGTCACCAACGATCAATACCCAGGATAATGTGCAACAGGAAGATAATAATCCTCAGGTAAACAACAACACCGATCAAATGATGAACGATGGGATGTTTATAGGCTTTATGCAATTCATGCAACATCAGGCAAGAACGACTCCTGTTCAAAATGCAGGTGGAAACACTGACAACTCACAGATGGTCACCGCTAAGCAATTCAAGGAGCTGGGACCATCGGAGTTTTGGGGAAAGCCAGAACCACTTAAGGCGGAAACATGGATAAAGCATATCACCAAGATATTCGAAGTCTTGGGATGGTCCGAGGAGCAAAAGGTTCCCTTTGCCACCTTCATGTTGAGAGGAGAAGCAGATTACTAGTGGGAATCAGTAAAGCGTACTCAGCCTGCCACACTCAAAATGTCTTGGGAGAAGTTTCAAGAGCTGTTCAATGACAAGTACTTTCCCGAAAGTATTCGTCACATGAAGGAGGTGGAGTTTATCAAGTTGGAACAAAATAATATGACCGTGTCGCAGTACGAGGCTAATTTTGCCTGTGACAACCCGAGAAATTAGACAATTTATTAAAATCTTAAATGATTGATTTAAGGTTAAATAATAGACCTAGACAGAAAATAAGTGTATGCATTTGATGTTTTTTGGAAGGAATTTTGAGGATTTCAAAATTTTGTTAAGGATTTAGGTGAATTATACAGGATTAGGTGTATACGTGATTATGTTATGTGAATATGGTATTATATGTGTACAATATGTGGTTAAGGCACCACTACAAAACAGTAAATAGACAACGCAGAAAAAACGTTGTGGTTTCAGTCAAAAAAACGTCGTGGTTAAGGGTGTTGTCTATTTGACACCCTTACACAACGTTTTTAAAACGTTGTAGTTAAGCTCAATACAAAACGTTTTTAGGAAAAAATGTTGTAGATTTTTTTTCCAAAAATTAGCAGATGCTTAAAAACGTTGTAGAAGGTATGATTCCACAACGATTTTTGGATAAAAACGTTGTTGTTTAGTATATCAGACAACGTTTTTAACCAATTTATACAACATTTTTAAAATGTTGTAGATAAAGAAAAAAAAAGAAAAAAAAATTATGGTTCACCTATATTACCAATGCACCTGCAATATGCTAATGCCATGATATATAGCTAAAAGGTCTAAATTCTCATTTAAATTTTAAACCAAATTGTATCAACCATTCAAAATACATCCCAATAATATCATTCATTTACAGTTTCAAATATCTCAAGAATGATTATGAAACAACATGAATTAAAAAATACAAGTGAAACTAAATTTCTTTCAAAGACAATGACACTGAACTTGCAAATGGTTCCTAGATTTTGTTGGTTGCTCTTTCTATTGCAGGTATCATGGAAGGAAATAAAATATGAGGATAAGAGAGGGACAAAATCACAATACAAACAAATATTAGTAGACCATAATTGTTAGATAGTTGCATTTAAAATCAGCTTGAACAACATGACTGTTTAAACAGATTTTCTCTTGCTATTTGATTACTCCTTTTTATTTCAAATGTAGGAATATTTTTACCCTTTCTCATTAACGTCGGGGTCAATGATTTCAGCATACACATGAAGCCTATAAAAATCACAAAGATAAACAGAAATAAATGCTAAGAGAATAAACTACAATGATTTGATACAAACTTTAATTTTGTAAAACTATTACCCTGGGAAGTTCTTGCTAAGCTTCTTGAGTGCTGGAGGAGTAGCCATAGCAGACACCTATGAAGAGGTAAGTTTGTAAATTTAGTACTCCAACCACGAGCTAAATAAAAGACATTGTACTTTGAACATGCATCTGCATATTTTGTAGAGTGAACAACAAACCATTTTGCACGCACAATTTTGCTCATACATGACCAATCGACAATTCATTAATTATTGGATATCATCCTCTCTAGTTTAAAAACTCATAAAGACATGAAAACAAACTACTAATTCTAATTTGAGGTTAATCGAACTAGTGCAGATTCTTCACGAAGCGGTAATACCATTGGGCGATAATGAAATATCTTGATGGTCAGTAAATAAAGAAAGCGTAACGATTAGATTGATAGCTAATTAGTGCAACATCATAATAATACTCCTTCTATTCTACAAAGAAGAGTTCAATTTGCCAACTTATTTTGTTCCACAAAAAGACTTCTCTTTGTATTCATATTAGCATAAAAGGAAACAATGTCTTCAACTTTGCCATCATAATTTCATTAACAACTTACTATTATTAGGGGTATAAATTAACATTTGCAAATTTTACAAATGGAACCCTTTTTGAGAAAAAGAGAGAATATATAGTTATGCCCATAGTATAGAAAAACAATATAGATTACACAGATATAAGAAAATTTATTTGTCTACTTACCACTTTAATTTGTTTGTTGTCGACTCCACGGCTCTTTATCAGTTCAAGAGCTACAACTATTGTACCACCTAAAATTCAAATGCAAACTAACAAAATTAGAGATGACAGTAGAAACACAAACAACAAAAGCGCAAAAGCTTCAAAAAACAGTCATGTGCTCAATCCCTTATTAAACAGTTATATTTAGTATAGTTTGTTTTTTTGACAAGTACTAATATATATATATATATATATATACACACACAAACACACATATTTCCATAATGAATTTCACTAAACAAGTGGACATAATGAATTTCCATGATACTAAATAAGCGGACAAATGAATTCCAGAGAAGAGATTATCTTCATCAGAAAGAAGATTTCTGATACTTTGCAACTCAATATCTTTAGTGGCTACTATGGGATCTTCTACTTTGTCACACGAGGCTGCAATATCAGCATATGCTAAGTGGATTTTATATACGCAATTCAATATCCATTTCATGCTTATTTGTTGCTAAAATCTTTATGATCATGTTCATTTTTACTTGTTTTATGTTATTTCATGTGTAGAATGGTGGTTGTCGCATTCAATGTACATTTGGAGCTATTTGGTTGGAATTGAAGTCAATTGGAGCATAATTGAAAAAATGGAGTACAACTTAAAATCAAGAAAGTCATCTCGAGAAGACATGCCACAAAATGGTATGCATCATTAGTTTATACACCACGTAAAATGGGTGGAAAATCTGGTATTGTCCTGTTGTGATTGAACTTCTTTTTGGGCACGAATCTTAGCTATTTGTATGGAAATGTAACTCTATGTGATAGAGAATTCGACTGGGACTTGGATGTTGGATAACATATACTCAATGAACAACAATTAGAGAAAAAAAGACATATTACGTAGATCTAAGCTCAGTTTTTGATAGCAAGTGTGGAGGAGTATTTCGAAGGAGATTTTTCGGGACGATTGCAATTCTAATATACGTGAAGGGTGTTTTTCAATATTCTTTGTGTTATATTATTATTTGTAATCTAAGGATGATTTCTATGATTTATTCAGTGTTTATTTTGTTTAGCATGAACTAATTCACTTTTTAGGCTTGTGATGGATCCTTGAGTGAATCAATGATTTTGTAAACTTTGATTTCCAATTTAATAATCTATTTCCAGTTTATCTATATTGATTTGTGCTTGAATCTATAAATTGCCTGATCAACAATTCTTTGTGGAATTGGATGGAATCGAGAGAGGATGTTCAATTCTAGACCTAATTGATATAACATGTGTTCATGATTTTGTGAATAGCTTAATTGTGATGAATGTTAAGGTAGAGATATGCTTGACATCGCATGTAATCGGATAGAGAACTTATTCTTAAACCTTCTTCAATTGTAATTCACATAGAGATATAGTGGGTTAGTTGATTAAGGTATTTAACGGATTTCTATCTTAATTGTGGATTGACGTTAATACAGTATTAGTGCATCGAGAGGTGGTTAATACTACGTTCGTGTTCTTGGTTAATAAACTGGAATAGTGCATTGAATTGGAATAAAGGTGTTAAAATCAGAGTGAAGCTTAAGGTGAAATCATAAGTCTAATTCTCCATTGATTGTTTGAAATTCTAGATTGTGATATTTGTGATTATTCTGTGTTAGTTTAATTATCCTTTAATTTAGATTTTTTTAATTACAATTATTGAGTTGATTTGTTTAATAAAGTTAGGGTTAATAGGAAATTGATAATTGTAAGTTAAGGATATTGCTAGTTAGTCTCTGTGGGGACGATACTCTACTCATCACTTTATTACTTGTTGACCACGTATACTTGCGTGTTGTGCGTATATAGATTTTACCCAACAAGTTTTTGGCACCGTTGCCGGGGACTTTTTAGTATAATTCTTAATAGTTTTACAATATCAGTTTAATTAATCCAGTTTTACTTAGACAATTTTTTTTATTTGTGTTGTTTCTTCTATTTGAGGTTGAAAGTAGTTTATGCAAACTTCGATCCCAAAATCCGGCACTTTGCGCTTTTGAGGGGCGACATTGAGAAAAGGTTCGAGAGGTTGAGTAAGTGGATCAAGGAAGCGAGACAAGAATTTGAAACACACGAGAAAGAAGAGGAAATGGCGGTACCAAGATCGAAAGCATTAAGGGACTTCGTGAACACTTTCAAGGTGATCGAAGCTGCAATCAAGCATCATTAGGCCAAGCAATAGCGTGAATCGTTCAAATTAAGCACAGGATGATACAATTGATCCGAAATTGATTCGATTTGGGGATTTGTAAATGACGATCCGAACGAGCATCTAGTGGGTTTTTGGAAATGTGCGACACTTTTAGGTTCAATGGGGTTTTGGATGAGGCGGTGAGACTTGATTGTTCTCATTCTCTTTACGGACAAGGTGAAGAGTGGTTGCATTTCTCATTGTCTGGTTCGATAACTACATGGGAGGATTTAGCTCAGAAATTCCTTGCAAAATTCTTTACACCGGCGAAAACTGCGAAGATGAGGAAAGAGATAACAATGTTTGAACAGCAACATGGGGAATCATTATATGAGGCCTGGGAAAGATACAAAGAATTGCTCAAAAAATGCCCACATCATGGATTGCCCCAGTGGCTACAAATGAACACCTTTTACAACGGACTACATGGGAATCTCAGGACAAGTATTGATGCATCATCGGGCAGAGCATTCATGGCTAAGAGTTACGAGGAAGCCTACGAGTTGATTGAAACCATATCGGCTAATAACTATCAGTGGCCCTGATGAGGAGAATGACATGACGAAGGTAATTTGGAGTATTAAGTAGATGGTATGACACTATGCAAAGCATGATTCTGCGCTTTCAAAGAAGTTGGATTCGGTGACAGCTGCGCAAACACAAGCACATCAAGTGGCAATAATATGTGAGTTATGCGCAGGAGAGCACCCAACGGATCAATGCGCGATTAATCCAGCATCTGTGCAGTTCATCGGTAATTACAACAAAATTCCTCAGAACACATACCAGAACACATACAATCAAGGAAATAGGAATCATCCGAATTTCTCATGGAGCAACAACCAGCAAAATCAAGCTCCACAACAATCATATCCCCTGTGTTTTTCGAGAACCCGGCAACAACCAAATTTCAATATCAAGAAAGGAAATTAGATCTAGAGGAGTTGTTGACAAAATACATGACTAGCAATGATGTGGTTATGAAAAATCAAGCAATGGCTATGAAATCATATGAGATGGCTATGAAATCACAAGAGATGGCGATCAATAATTTAGAGAATCAGATAGGACAAATTGCGTTGGCATTAAATAATAGACCACAAGGGACATTACCAAGTGATACAGAGAAATCCAAAGGGTAACCATGAGCGCATGTCAAGCAATTACATTGCGGAGTGGAAAACATCTCAAGGTACTAATGCACGAAAATTCAAGAACTTCGGATGAAAAGTTGATGATAGGGATGTGAGTGTAGAACCCCAAATGAGGATAAGCTTGAAACAAAGCTAAGCAATAAGACAATTGTTTATCCACCTCCACCATTTCAATAGGGTCCATTTCAAGCAATTTTCCAAGTTTTTGAAATTTTCAAGATACTTCAAATATAATAATACATTCAAAATTTTAATTTACATCAAGAAAGAAGAAACGATTTTGAATCAAAGTTTACTTAGCAGAAATTACCACCAAGTCAAAGACCCGGGTGACCTTCATCGGGAATACATTCCTTATAATACTTGAATAGATACGGTTGGTGGATAGGTCAACTATAACCATTAATCTTAGTGAAAGTGGATAAGTTTATATACACCCCAAACGGTATTTGAAACCGAATCGGTTCTTTCATTTCTTTTCCTTTAAAATTAATACATTCGAACTTAATTTACATACATCAAAGCCTTGGTTTACATTCCTTATAATACTTGAATAGCTTGAAAACATTTAATTTAAGCAAGGATGAGCATTTAATCGAAAACATTTAATTTAAGTAATAGCATTTATATATATAATTATATATATGTGAAAGAATATAAGTATTCTCTTTACATAACACTTCTACTGTGAATCGAAAGTTGTGAAGTAATCATCTTGATAAAAAATTCACATAACAAATCTCTTCCAAATTATTTAAATTTGGCTCAGCTCTACCATGAATAGGGTTTAAGAATCATACTATGAACATTCTTTTCATTTTCGAAAAGGTTTGCGCGAAATCCATCCATGAAACCGCTCTAGCTTACTACAGACGCGGAGGGTGATCGGCCAGATTGTACCTGTATTGATCGATACTACATAACTTGAGCGAAATTCATCGCTCACTCTATCCGCCTTGGGCACAAAAATCTTCCCATATAGGGATGTTCATACATGCACGGTTCCAAACCCGAAGGTTTTAATCTTGCTCAACAATAATATGTAATTCAACATATATGTATATACGGGTAATTGTGAGGTATATCAACATGTGAATAAATGCCATGGTTATCAAGTGGGGACACTTGTATAACCATTTAGAAATCAACTTAACAGAATATATATCGAGCTAACATGTTGATAATCAAAGCGTACATAATGCATGCGGGGAATAGAATAATTACGAAACTTCTTACTTATGTCCATTGCATAAAGAAAATGCAAAGGTAGGATACTTTTTTGATTATTTGATTACAAATCTCAACTTAGGTTTTATCTCTTTATCACGACCTATCGATAATTCGGATCATTCGTTCGATTAGAACAATATATCTTAACACATAATAATCTTTGTCTATTACGGTCGACACATAGTCTAATCACATAATCACGGTGATCATACTTTTAGTTCTATTCTATACTTGAAATATTTTTATACATTTTCAAATATCTCATCCATGCTCTTCTTACGATAGCCTTTTTTCTTTCTATTATAGAATTACGACATTTGCCGGTACGTCATCAAACAACTTTATCGGGTAAATCTTTGAGTCTAAGACTCTTATTTTATACCTCAACATCTGTAAATATCGGACATCTTAATTTTTAATCATTTTGAAATTTCC
Source organism: Panax ginseng (assembly GCA_020205605.1). Classification (NCBI taxonomy): domain Eukaryota; kingdom Viridiplantae; phylum Streptophyta; class Magnoliopsida; order Apiales; family Araliaceae; genus Panax; species Panax ginseng. The sequence continues at coordinate 113,599,771 of CM035130.1, read as the reverse complement.
GGAAATTGAAAAATTTAAAATAATTCAAATCATCACTAAAGGGCCTATAGTGATATAAGCATTTATTATATAGGTGTTCTTCTTCAAATTTAGAACTTCATAATCGGTTCTCAAGTCACTAGTTTGGTAAATTTATAACTTTTAATTATCGGAATCATAATTAAATGATTTAAACATTAAACAATTCCATTATCATTAATAGTTTAATTAATACTAAACTATTAATGAAACCATTGCCAAAATATAAAAGTTATTTATAATAACTCAAACTATTTTTAAAACATTTATATTACCCTTAAATGATTTTTAAAACAATAAAAATCATTTTAAATAATTACCATTAATATTTAAATATTAATGTACTATTTATCAAATATTAAAAGTCATTAATTATAACTTAAAATATTTTTAAATCCTTAATATCCTCTTTAAATGGTTTTAAATAAGTAAAACCATTTTTTAAACTATTATTTAATAATAATTATTAAATAAACTAAATATCATTAATATTATCTTAATATCATTAATATTTAATTATTAATGAAATTATCATTTAAATATTAAAAGTTATATTTTATAACTTAAAATATTTTTAAATACCTTATTTTCATTTAAAATGATTTTTATAATATTAAAATCATTTTTAAACTAAATTATTTAATATAATCATTAAATAACTTTAATATCATTAATAATAATTAATTAATGAAATTCATCATAAAATATTAAAAGTCATCACAAATAACTCATTTACATAACCAATTCTAAGCCAAAATAAACATAGTAAACTAACTAGTTTATTAACAACACTAACTAAACTTCAAAAATTCAAACTTTAACTAACAATTAAAAATAATAACATTACAAAAATTAAATAAAAACATGCCCTAAAAATCTGAATTCCACAATTGAATCGCACTTCCACGCAAAATTTAACTAAGGAGATCTTTATAAAAGTTCTCCCACAACAAAGCCTTTTCTCAAAAAAATTGGAGGCCTTATTGTTGGTGAATGAAACAAAGGTCAAGCCCTTCTATTTATAGGTTTAGAAAATGGTGAAGTTCTCAACTTAGTCGATGTGGGACTTGGTTTATACTAATTTTTCAATAGCTCACTTTGCGATTTTCTAACGCATTGCTCATAACTCGATTAATCGATTTTTGGATATGTTATACATGGTATGTAAGACTATTTTTAAAAATACGAATTACCCAATTCGGGTTCATTAGGTAGCCCAAGCAGTCGTCAAAAGTGGGCGTTCATAGCAGATTTTTCAATCTCGTTTCAGCTTTACCCTCTTCCGCTAAAACAGTCATAACTCTTTCATTTTAAAACATTTTTGAGCGATTCTTGAGCCCCTGTGAAGCTAACCACTGGGGCTACAACTTTTATTCTTTGACCATTTCCAAATTCCGAACACATCAGCCCAGAAATTCCGTTCAAATGGACTGCACCGCACTTGTTGGGAAGTTTTGACACTACTACTTTGAAATGTCATAACTCTCTCCTCCGATATCGGATTTAGTCCGTTTGAGTCTATGGAAACTTATTCGGTGTACTATAACATACCAAAAGCCCAGAAGGTTTTGAAAACATTAACTGATCGAAAGCAGTGTCCCGAATAGCACATCCCGCTGCTGACTTTCGGTTTGACACATTTCCTTCCAATCAAGTAATTCCCTCATCCGAGGTCGGAATGAGGTCATTCCAAAACCTATGGCTTCCTAACTCAATGCACTACAACATATCAAAAGTCCAGACCTTTAAAGCACACAAAAAGTGGACGAGAATGCCCCCATTACTGAATTTGCCCAAAAGCAGTTTATCATGATCGGTCAACCATGTTTGACCATCTATAACTTCTAATCTATACATGATATGGACTTGATTCTTTTTTGGATTAAAGACCACATATCGGGCTACACATAACAACTTTTGAAGAACAAAACTCATGATCGAGCAAAGAGTTATGGCCTCGACATTTGGTGAAAAATAACGAATTCGGTTTTTCAACTTGCTTAAATCTTCAAATTCGTGTACTTTGATGTTATGGGTCTTTGATTTATCAACCCATATCATCAATTAACATTCTATTACACAACTTTAAACAATCAATTGTATCAAATAACATCGAATCAAAGGATTTCTAGGTTTAGTGTTCTTATACCCTTTTGCCAAAAATTCTTGATTCTTGCTTACGATTTGTTATGGGTGATGGTTGGGCTTTGTTTAAGAGTGTATGGGCAATCTTGTGCACAAGGCAATTAAATGTAATATTTCATCACTAGATTTAATTCTTATAATTTACCAATTAACTTCTATCCTTTGGTAAATTAAAACACTTATACAATAACATCGAAATTAAACTTACATTAATTAAAATTAGGGTTTCTAATTGACCATTAGTGGTTCTTTAATTATCTCATGTATGTTACTAACACGATCAATTACAGTTTCTAATTTCAGCAGGTTAGGGTTATAATAATTAGGGTTTGTCTAATTATCGATGTACAACAATAATTAGGGTTTCTTCTAATTACAGATATTCTTATTCTGATAACTTCATATACACGATCACTTTACTCGGAAATACCCCATGGCGAAGTTTAATAATTAGGGTTTCACAACACGGTAATATGTTATGACCTAATTGGTAGTCATTGCTCAATATTATCTCATCAAGACATACCAGTACATAATTATGGTAATTTGTAAAATAATATAATATTATTATTCTCATCTCTTGATCACAATCCCAATCCGGGTTTGGATCTCATATACGACTTATTCTTCATTACACAACATCAATAATCAAGTTAAAATAATTAACTTAAATATTACGAACAATTCATATAATAAAATATTTATTATATAAATCTAATTATCACTTCATATATTATTTCCAATCATGTTTTCATGGAAAATAATTAATAAAAATATTTAAACTTACAGAAATTTATTACCATATAATTTGTGGTAATTAATAATTCCAAAACTATTTCTAATTTTTTCAAGTAATAAATGTATTAGCATTTATCGTTCACTTTACTTGACACATAGTCTATCCATTAAAAAAAAATATTCATCTAAAATTTCTTATTTATTTTATATAGAAAATCAGGTTATTACATATTCCCTCATGGACTTTATCATTACGGATTTTGAGGAGGACAAGAACATCCCAATTATCCTAGGAGACCATTTTTAGCTACGGGGAGGACACTCATGTAGATGTACAAAAGGAGAACTCACTATGAGGGTCCAAGATCAAGAAGTAAAATTCAATGTGTTTAAGGCTATTGAAATTCCCTACGGATGAGGAAAATGTTTCGAATGGATTTAATTGAAATCATTAGTGATGACATGAGCAAGATTTTGGTAAGCGATCCGTTAGAAAAACATTATTGGGGGATGAAGAGGTGGAAGATCCGGGAATTGGTGGATTACCTACAAATGCTAGACTCATTTCCACGAGTTTCCAGTTTAGAACACCGCTTTTGAACCACTTGCTGACGGAGAGTGTAGCATAAAAGCTGAAATCATCATTGGAAGAGCCACCAAAGTTGGAACTTAAACCACTCCCTAAACACCTCAGGTATGTATACTTAGGCAAATCAAATTCTTTACCTGTTATTATTTCTACTGCACTAACAAATTGCAGGAAGAAAAGTTGCTGAGGGTGCCTAGGGAACACAAGTCAGCAATCGGGTGGACAATCGCGTATATAAAGGGAATCAGCCCTTCATTTTGCATGCACAAGATCCTAATGGAAGACGAGGCAAAACCAATAGTGGAGCAACAACGGCGACTCAATCCAATTATGAAGGAAGTTGTGAAGAAGGAAATTTTGAAGTGGCTAGATGCCGACATCATCTACCCTATTTCGAAGCTGGCAAATGGGTTTGTCCGGTCTTGTGCGCGTGTAGAAGAAAGGAGGAATAGCGGTGGTGCGAGAATGAGGATAATGAATTAATCCAAACTAAAACAACAGCGAGTTGGAGAGTTTGCATGGATTACAGAAAATTAAACAAGGCAACCCGAAAAGATCATTTCCTGCTGCCCTTTATTGATCAAATGTTAGATAGATTGGCGGGACACCAATATTACTGTTTGTTGGATGGGTACTCTGGCTATAACCAAATAGTTATCACTCTGGAGGATCAAGAGAAGACCAAATTCACGTGGCCTTACAGCACATTTGCATTTTGGAGGATGTCATTCGGGCTATGCAATGCACCTGCAACTTTCCAATGGTGTATGATGGCCATTTTTTCAGATATGGTGGAGAAAAATGTTGAGGTCTTCATGGATGACTTTTCAGTTTATGGGGACAGCTTCGATATTTTCTTACAAAATTTGGTCATGGTGTTGCAAAGATGTAAGGACACGAATAAGCCGTTCATTTTGCATGCACAAGATCCTAATGGAAGACGAGGCAAAACCAACCGTGGAGCAACAACGACGACTCAATCCAATTATGAAGGAAGTTGTGAAGAAAGAAATTTTGAAGTGGCTAGATGCCGGCATCATCTACCCTATTTTCGACAACAAATGGGTTAGTCCGGGCAAGTGCGTCTTAGAAGAAAGGAGGAATAGCGATTAGTGCGAGAATGAGGACAATGAATTAATACCGACTAGAACACTGACAAGTTGGAGGGTTTGCATGGATTATAGAAAATTAAACAAGGCAACCCGAAAAGATCATTTCCCGCTGCCATTTATTGATCAAATGTTAGATAGATTGGCGGGACACCAATATTACTGTTTATTGGATGAGTACTCTGGCTACAACCAAATAGTCATCACTCCAGAGGATCAAGAGAAGACCACATTCACGTGCCCTTACGACACATTTACATTCTGGAGGATGTTATTCGGGCTATGCAATGCACCTACAACTTTCCAACGGTGTATGATGGCCATTTTTTCAGATATGGTGGAGAAAAATGTTGAGGTCTTCATGGATGACTTTTCGGTTTATGGGGACATCTTTGATATTTGCTTACAAAATCTGGTCATGGTGTTGCAAAGATGTAAGGACACGAATCTCGTACTAAATTGGGAAAAATGCCACTTCATGGTTGAAGAGGGCATAATTTTGGGCCATAAGGTATCGGCTCAAGGATTGGAAGTTGATAAAGCAAAAGTGAAGCGATTAAAAATTGCCTCCACCAAACTTCAGTTAAGGGTATTAGGAGTTTCTTGGGACATCTTTGGGGTTCTCTGGGAGGTTTATAAAGACTTCTCTAAAATTGCAAAACCTATATGCAGTCTTTTAGAGAAGGATGCGACGTTCAGCTTTGATGAAGAATGCAAGACAGCTTTTGACTTATTAAAGAGGAAATTGACTACAGCCCCCGTTATAGTTGCATCGGATTGGAGCATGCCATTCGAGCTTATGTGTGATGCGAGCGACTTCGCGGTTGGGGCTATTTTGGGCCAATGTAGAGACAAGGTGTTTCACACCATATATTACGCAAGCAAAACACTTACAGAAACTCAAATGAACTACACAACCACAGAAGAGGAATTGCTTGCAGTGGTGTATGCGTTTGACAAATTTAAGGCTTACTTGATCAGGACTAAGGTGATAGTCTATACAGACCATGCAGCGATTCGGTACTTGATAACGAAAAAGGATGCTAAACCACGCCTTATCCGGTGGATTCTCCTACTTCAAGAGTTCGACTTAGAAATAAAGGATAGAAAGGGGATGGAGAACCAAGTAGCCGATCACTTGTCGAGGTTGGAAAACCACGGGAAAACAAAAGATGACAGATGTGAGATTACTGAGTCATTCCTAGATGAGTAACTGTTTGGGATTTCAGCAGAGATTCCGGGTATGGCGATTATGCAAATTTCATTGTGAGCAACATTCTACCACCTGACCTCACAAGACAACAGAAAAGGAAATTTCTTCACGACGTGAAATGGTACATGTGGGATGAACCATATTTGTTCAAGCAGTGCGCCGACAAGATGATTCGACGGTGCGTCCCATATAGTGAAGTGAAGAATATTCTGCATGAGTGTCACTCATCGGCTTATGGCGGGCATTATGGGAGTGAGAGGACAGCAGCGAAGGTGCTGCAATGTGGTTTTTATTGGCCCACATTATTCAAAGATGCCCACCAGTTTGTCAAACAATGCGATAAGTGTCAAAGGGTGGGCAACATTTTGAAACGTAATGAGATGCCCTTACAAACGATTCTGGAAGTAGAAATTTTTGATGTATGGGGTATCGATTTCATGGGACCATTTCCCTCGTCATTAAACAATTAATACATTCTACTCGTAGTGGACTACGTGTCAAAGTGGGTTGAAGCTGTAGCTCTACCAACAAACGATGCCAAGGTGGTCCTCAAATTCCTTCAAAAGACCATCTTCACGAGGTTTGGCACACCAAGAGCAATTATCAATGACGAAGGTAGTCACTTCTGCAATAAGTCATTTACTGCTCTTTTGGCCAAGTCTGGGGTCAACCACAAGATAGCTACAACGTATCACCCTCAAACCAGTGGACAAGCTGAGGTATCAAACAGAGAAGTCAAAAAGATATTGGAGAAAGTGGTGAATCCGAGTCGGAAAGATTGGTCGCTGAGATTGGATGATGCTTTATGGGCCTACCGGACTGCATACAAGACCCCAATCGGGATGTCACCATATCAACTATTGTACGGGAAGGCATATCATTTACCGGTGGAGCTACAACATAAGGCATATTGGGCTGTGCAAAAACTCAATTTTGATCAAACAGCTGTAGGTGAAAAGAGACTACTTCAATTGAATGAACTCGACGAATTTCGCCTTCACGCCTATGAGAATGCCAAACTATACAAAGAAAAAGTCAAAAGATAGCACGACCAGAAAATTTTGCGTCGAACATTCGAGCCAGGTCATTCAGTACTCTTGTTCAATTCACGGCTGTGATTGTTCCCCGGAAAGCTTATATCGAGATGATCGGGACCATTCACGGTCAAGCGGGTATTCCCTCACGGTGCAGTCAAAATCTACAGTCGCAATCCACTCAAAACATTCAAAGTCAACGGACACCATCTAAAGCATTATTGGGGTGGCGAAACCAACACCGACGTGATCGCCATCACATTAACCGACACAACATAAGTAGGAAGTAGTCAGGCTGAACGACTTAAAATCAAGCGCTAATTGGGAGGCAACCTAATCCTTAGTCTTTATCATATTTTATATTGCTTTATTATAGTTTTCATTTCATTATTAGGTAGATGAATAAAAGAAAAATCTCACTAATCTCTCCACAATACATCACGCATAAACAGTTCACTAATATGCATGTGTCAATTCTTGCAGGATGGAAAATGGAGCAACTACATGAAGCAGAACATAGAATCGATACATGACATGGCCACGCCGGTGGGCCATTTAATCTTACAAACCCGTGGGGGAGGGGTCCTCGAATCTGGTTGACAGAATGCACGCCCATCAAGGGCTCTTACTAATACAATACCCCATTGGAAGTGGGTCCTGGAATCAGCATAACTTTGGCGATTATCTGAGACTTCTCCCCTTCCCAATAACACTCACTCCACCTTCCAATAACCCCCTTTTCCCACTTCCCCACTACTTCATAACTCCATACCAACCACCCACTACCATTACTTCTTCCCCACATTCCCAATACTCCATAACTCCTCTCCACGTCTTCACTCCACCAATGATAGCCTTCCCTCTCCCTCTATAAATACCACCACATCTCATACAAACTCTCCCACCACACTTGATGTAAAGCAAAAAGAGAGTATAGTTGTGAGCTAGAGAGATAATATTGAAAAGTTTGGGGGAGAGTTAGGGCAAAACCAGCAATTGGGAGAGACATGGCTTCACAATCATCCTCTAAACGCCAAAGGGGAGAAAGTTCTCAGCCATCACAACCAACCCGCACCATCGATCGCCGAAAATTTGCTAGTGCCACTATCGCCGACTGGTACGACTACATGATTACCAAAGCCCTTACACCGGAGCGGGGGTTGGCACCGGATCCTAACGATGGGGAGCTTATGCCACAAATTTACCAAAAGGGATGGACCAAATTCACCGAGGAGCCAGAACCAGTCGTTGTTAACATCGTCAAAGAATTTTACGCAAATGCAGAGGACAAAGAACCATTCCATGCATTTGTGCGAGGTCGGTTGGTTGCATTCAGTGCGAACGCAATCAACACTTACTACCAACTTCGGGTACCTCGCCACTGCCAGTATACTCATCTCCATAACTCTGACCCAAACTTTTATGCTATAATCACGGAGATGACAAAGCCGGGAACATCCTGGATCAAGGGTCGAAAGGGAGGCACCGTATTTCATAGAAAAGACCTTAGCCAGTATGAAAAAATTTGGTACGCCTTCCTATGTGCGAAATTGCTTCCGTCCCAACACACTTTGGACGTCACCAAAGAGAAGGCGTTACTACTATACGCCATAGTCCAAGACTTTATTATTGATGTCGGGGCCATTATTTGCTCCTCCATCCGTCGGTGCCTACGTGGAAATTTTTCTGGAGCCCTACCACACCCATCCCTTATTTATGGGTTGTGCCATCACGCAGGGGAGAGATGGTCCGATGACGAGCCCACTCAATTGATGCTTGCATTGCTTGATTTGAGAATGATAGCGCGGTATTCTGTATGGGCAGGAAGCGAGTCACATCCGCGTGGCGTGGGATTCATTTTTCCGTCGTCGTCGGAAGATAACGTGGATGCTACAGAGACATCGAGAGATGAAGATGAAGAAATGGGCGAACAAGGGGCTGAGCAGGTGTCGCAGGCCGAGGCCATATCCAGTTCTCAGTTCCTTGAATTCTAAAATCAAATTAATGCACACACTAAGGCAACTCGTCAGGAAATGCGCCGATTGGCAATGAGGCAAGAGCATATGTTCGATGCTATGCACACATCTTTCGCCTCGTTGAACACAACTCTTCAAAGTTTTAACCCGGCGGCACAATTTCCATACCAACTGCCCGGACCAATGCCAAGGTTCCCACCGAGTGATACCGATGAAGAAGAACAACAACCATTTCCTCAAACTTAAGCGATAGCAGGGAAGTCCTCACGTCTTTATTTTGACTATTCATTCAATGAGGACATTGTCTAACTTAAGTTTGGGGGATTTAAATACATGTTTGCATGCATTTAGTTCATTTAGGTTGCATTTTGAATTTTGGTCATTTAAATTTCTATATAGCTTAGGTGCATTCATAGTAGCTTAGGTTAATGTTTGTCATTGCATAGTAGATAATCTTGTAATGCATTTTGTTATCTAATTAAAAAAAAATTAGTAGTAATTATTGTGTTTGCGTAAGTCCATCAATGTTGTAGTTTATATTATTTGTGGGCCTATGATGTGATTGACAATAAGTTAACAAGTACAGTATTGAGTATTAGAACTGTGAGACAATTTTTGTTTATGAATCGAATCTTGAGTTTGTTTGAAACTGGTATAAAAGGATAACACGAGTAACAAACATCTATGTTAATTGGTCAGTTCAAATTGGTACCTAAATGGTCTCTAAAGGATAATGCTAGAGTGAATGATAAAATGACAAGGATGGATAGTAAAGGCTAAAGTTAGGCAAGAACCTAAGTTTGGGGGATGTTATGTGGGGTATATAAGCTTTATTTTAAAAAATATATATGAATAAACACTGTGGCGTGCTTGTCTAGTTTTGTGGCCTTTATTACTTGAGTAAGTAAGCCCGAGGGGATTGTCTTTACACCTAGCGCCCTAAGGTCTTAATGGTCTGGGAGTCGTTGGTCGAAAGCTCATTAAGGTAGCATTGAAAAGCATAAGGGAATAAGACATTGCATAGCTATGTGTATTATAAAAAAAATAAAAAAATAAAATAAAACGGGAAATAAGAGCAAAAAGCTCTCGTATGAACCCCCGAGTTAGTGATTATTTGATTTTAGTTGAAGTTGTCTATTTTTGAAATTTTTAAGTTTGTGCTGCATGATTCCTTCTAAGAGATTGGTTATGTATTGAAATTTGAGTCAGTATCGGTGATCATGGATGTTTCACACACACACACACACTATACCAGTGATGATGGATTCAGATTCGTGGATTAAAACGGAATTGTAGATTGGTGTTTGGTAATTGGTATTGTATAGTTGCTTGTTTCCGCTGAGGCCGCTAAGATAATCTTGATTTTGTGACATTGTTGGATTTGAAAGCATATAAGTTAAGTCGTATTCATTTCATTTCACTGCATTGCATGTAGTTATTTTGTGCTCGAAGACTAGCACGATTTAAGTTTGGGGGATTTTGATAAGTGGATTTTATATACGCGATTCAATATCCATTCCATGCTTATTTGTTACTAAAATCTTTGTGATCATGTTCATTTTTACTTGTTTTATGTTATTTCATGTGTAGAATGGTGGTTGTCGCATTTAATGTACATTTGGAGCTATTTGGTTTGAATTAAAGTCAATTGGAGCATAATTGAAAAAATGGAGTACAGCTTAAAAATCAACAAAGTCATCTGACAGAAGACATACGGCAAAATGAACATCATTAACTTATACACCCTCGGCAAGGTGGGGTCTCAATTCGATTAGCGAGGAAGGTAATGTGCTTGTGGCTTATATATTCTTGAACCCCGGCAAGGGGTCTTCATATGAGCTAGACAGAAAGGATGCTGTCGCTGTATGCTTATATAAGTACTTGAACCCCACAAAGGCGGAAGTGGGTGAAAATCTGGTATTGTCCTGTTGTGATTGAACTTCTTTTTCGGCATGAATCTTAGCTATTTGTATGGCAATGTAACTCTATGTGATAGAGAATTCGACTGGGACTTAGTTGTTGGATAACATATACTCAATGAACAACAATTAGAGAAAAAAAAGACATATTACGAAGATCTAAGCTCAAATTTTGATAGCAAGTGTGGAGGAGTATTTCGAAGGAGATTTTTCGGGACGATTTCAATTCTAGTCTACGTGAAGGGTGTTTTTCAATATTCTTTGTGTTAGATTATTATTTGTAATCTAAGGATGATTTCTATGATTTATTCAGTGTTTATTTTGTTTAGCATGAACTAATTCACTTTTTAGGCTTGTGATGGATCCTTGAGTGAATCAATGATTTTGTAAACTTTGATTTCCAATTTAATAATCTATTTCCAGTTTATCTATATTGATTTGTGCTTGAATCTATGAATTTCCTGATCAACAATTCTTTGTGGAATTGGATGGAATCGAGAGAGGATGTTCAATTCTAGACCTAGTTGATATAGCATGTGTTCATGATTTTGTGAATAGCTTAATTGTGATGAATGTTAAGGTAGAGATATGCTTGACATCGCATGTAATCAGATAGAGAACTTATTCTTAAACCTTCTTCAATTGTAATTCACATAGAGATATAGTGGGTTAGTTAATTAAGGTGTTTAACGGATTTCTATCTTAATTGTGGATTGGCGTTAATACGGTATTAGTGCATCGAGAGGTGGTTAATACTACGTTCGTGTTCTTGGTTAATAAACTGGAATAGTGCATTGAATTGGAATAAAGGTGTTAAAATCAGAGTGAAGCTTAAGGTGAAATCATAAGTCTAATTCTCTATTGATTGTTTGAAATTCTAGATTGTGATATTTGTGATTATTCTGTGTTAGTTTAATTATCCTTTAATTTAGATTTTTTTAATTACAATTATTGAGTTGATTTGTTTAATAAAATTTGGGTTAATAGGAAATTGATAATTATAAGTTAAGGATATTGCTAGTTAGTCTCTGTGGGAACGATACTCTACGCATCACTCTATTACTTGTTGACCACGTATACTTGCGTGTTGTGCGTATATAGATTTTACCCAATAGCATACTGGTGAGGTAGAACATCTTCTACTGATAATATCACTGCGCAGGTTTAGATGAACATTACTATAAATACTTGTATGAAATAAATGCAACTATGTATTTATGCATGAGTCACAACTAAAAATATACATGAAGAGAATGTGGAGCATAAGAAGTGAGACTGTGAGAGCCATGTATATAACATCAATCATATAGATCAATGGAATTGATAATCACTATCAAATTTCATTAGACACAAAGAGACAATAGTCCCAACTCCCAAGAAATTGGAATATTGAAAAAAAGACTATTTAAAAAGGTACAATTCTATGCAGATAAAGTAAATAGAAGACCAACCAACCCATGTGTCAATATAGCAGGAATCACTAACATAAATAGTAATATAATGTGCATACAAATAAATACTTTGAAACACCACATTTAATTGTATCAAATACTAGTCATTATATATAGAAATTGCAGTTCTTAAAAATGATGTCAAATACGATAAAAAACTTTTGATTAATAATGCCACACAACCAAATAGCCTAAATCTCCAAGACAATCTCTGTCTTTTAGTGTGCCTCATGCGTGTAATGAAAACAAATAAATACTTTTGAAATAAAGTATCAAGACATAAAAATGAATATGGCTCACCCATGATCGAGCATAATTTTTGGCTTCCTAAACCCAATTGTGCTTGCCAAATGGAAACTCATTTTATATATATAAAAAATACAGAGTAATAGTAACTGACTTTTGTAAATTAATTAATTAATAAGCACCATCAACTCAACTCAAGAACTATTTAATTATTCCTGGAGATAATTACCTCGAAAAGTAAATGAATTTCATTGAGCAACATAATCAGCAAAATACAATGCCAACATTATTAGCAAAATAGAAGCAAAGAGACCTAAACTTCCTTGTCTACAAATAAAAAACCAACCCCCGCCCATAAATAATAGTACTAATAATAAATAAAGAAATAAATAAATAAGGTTCCTTTTTCAGCTAGCAAATGAGTGCTGGAGCAACTTCACATTAAAAAGATAAACATGGAAAAAATTGTAGCAACAAGTCAAAAACAGATCCTCGAAAGCATAAGTTATCAGGATATATTAAGTTGAGTAAGGGCAGGAAAGCAAGCAAAGAGAGGTTCTTCACAGAGAAACAGGATCCGAACTGTTACAAGAAATAAATATTCCAAAGCATTCGCATGTCTCAGTAAAAATTCCGAAAATCCAAGTAAAATGTAGCTTAGAAAATTAAAAACCTATTTATAAATCTACCCACCAAATCCAACAAAAACATGTGTGGAAATGGGGGGCGGGGGCGGGGATATAAGCATATGTATCACACTATCACATAATTCAAACCAATTTTAGCCCAAAAACTTCAATCTCAACAGTACCTTAAAAAATCATCACACATAACAAAAAAAATATGATCAACCAGCTAAACAACTATATGATTAAACGGTATCATTAGCAAATTTTGTTCTTTTAGACAATAAATTACAGAATTATTTTAATAGCATCTCACAAGGCTGGAAGCAGTAGATTTTAAAAAAATAAACCCAAAGCACTTATTAAAGACTACTATCAAAAAGATGGATGAGAGATGTCGTACAAAGAGCAATAATACCTCCAATCCTTTGGCTTGGGTTACTCATTCGAGAACAGATCAATAATCTTATCACAAAACTGGGAGACATGGTGTTCAATGTAATTTGAACCACCGACACCAACGCCGACAGACACACTAGCGCCACCAGATAAAGGCGAACACGAAGATGAAGAATAATCGGGCACCGGAGAAAAAATCGGAAAAAGCTTCTACAATGATGGTGACTCAAACATGGATGAAAATCGATGATTTCCGACCCCGATTCCTCCATTGTTTCTCCATTCTCTCTCCATTTGCATGCTCCCCTCGCCTCGCCGAATCAGAATAAAAAAAGCCCTAGCATACATAAATACATATACATCCGTATCTATAAACTTACATAACAAACTATGTAAAATGAGATAATCGTGTATAGAGGGAGAAAGAAGGTCTTAGATCTGGTCGTTGATCTCATGTTTCCATTTGAATCTGGAAAGCTGGAGGGATTTATGAGACAGGATGGAGGGATGAGAAAGGAGGAAGAGAGGTGAGGGTTGATGGAGCGAGAAAACACGAATGAAATAGTAAAAAAGAAAAGCAAACTTTTAAATTGATAAACATTTAAGCTCCGTGTTTTTACATATAGACAACGTTTTTTCAAAAAAAAACGTTATCTAGTTAAAATAAAAAAAATGCCCTTTTAAATAGATAATATTTTTGCATATATATCTACAACGTTTTGTTTAAAAACATTGTGGAAAAAAATACCACAACCTTTTTATAAAAAACGTTGTCTTTTAGGCGTTGTCTATTTAGTACTTTGTACTGGTAAGGGTCAAGCGTTGACCAGATAAATTTTATCAGTGTCAAACCCTAATATTATTCTTGAATATCAACGTTCAGTTGGAAACCCTAATGACTAATAAGAAACCCTAGAAACCGGTTCTGAAACCCTAATTTCGGTTCCGGGAATTCAAAACCCTAATTCAAAAACTGAAAACCCTAATTTGGGAATTTAAATGCTATGTATAAGGTTTAAACGTCATTAATTATAATGTATTAGGGAAAACCCTAATGAATTACTTGAAACCCTAATTGATTATTAGAAAACCCTAATACGAAATCTGGAAACTCTAATTTCAGATTTCGGGAATTTGAAACCCTAATCTGGGAACTTAAGGGATAAATATAATGCTTAAGTGCTATTAATTATAATATTAATTAGGGTAAAGCTTAATTAATTACCAAACCCTAATTTTAAATTTTTAAACCCTAATTATTCCGTTAAAAACCCTAATGCACAATTGTGGATTTAATTGCTAAATTAGCAATATTAATTAGGGAATAATAATTCTAATTAGCAAGATTGAATTTGATGATTAGAAAATTTTAATATAATTATAGAATTATAATTATAATTTACAAATGATAATTTTTATTTCGAAAACCCTAATCTGGAAATCCTAGATAGGTGAATTATGGAAACCTTAGGTTTTAACCCTAAGGGTTAAACCCTAAAGGTTTGATCAAATGACAATTTTAGAATTAAAAAGTGAAATCAACTGACATTTATGCCCTTTGTGCATTATTTGTAGGCTGAGTGCAAATCTTGTCAATTGTGAGTTGTTCACCAACTACACCAACTCCATGTGACTAATAACTCCAGCAAATCAGCCACAATATCTCAGCTACATTATTGCATTTAATTATATATAGATTTAGAGAGAGAAAAGTACATTAATATGGCTCATTTGTTCATAAACACCCAACCAAGTCTCCCCCTCTCTAGACCCACGAAATTCTTAAGTTATTCAGTCCCTTGTATGATCCATAACAAGCCATGAATAGATCACAAAGATCAGACCTCATAGATCGGTGTCTGTTATTTGTTTTTGTGTTTTAAATGTTTGAACTTGTAGTATGTTATGTGGTCTTTGCTCTCCAACTTGAATCAAGTCCAGAACAGGTGTAGATTTAAAGTTATAAGCAGTCAAAACCCTTTCACCAACCATGAAATTTGGAATCTGGGCAGCCCAAATTTACCCAGATTTTGTCTGACAAGCTTTTCAAGGCTCTTAATCTTGTTGTGTTTGGTTAGTTTTGACAAGTTGTGGTTTTAATCTTGTAGACTGGTATAAGTACTACACAATCATGCTAATAGATCACTCAGATCGTGCATAAAATCAAATTAATGAGCGGTCAAACCATCGTTGACCACCAGCTTCTGATGAAATCTGGAAAACCTAGATTTCTCAAAAACACGTTTCTAACAAGCTTTTGACCGGCTTTGATCTCTCAGATGTGATGTTGTTAGGTTGATTTAAAGTAATAGAATTGTACCTTGTTATGTATACTTCATGAGTGAACTTTTAGATCACAAAAAGAATGATCCGAATCATAGTTACAAAGCTTCAAAGTAGCACCTTTCGTACTGTTTGAATTTCTAGGCAGTCCAGAAATTCAAGAGCATGCCTGACATCAATTTTTGTAGCTTAGATCTTACAAAATTGATATGTTTTAGCCATACAACTTGATGGAGATTATAGTATTACATTAATACTACAAACTTATTACATTACATTCCCCAGAAACATTTTAGATTGTGAATTACATCTGGTCAAACTAGCTACCTCGAACTCTGACATGAAGATCTGGGTTTGGGCTGATGAACACCAAGAACACCTATAGTGACAGTTTCATCGCTATAGGGCCCCTTTAGCGACATTTAATTACTAAAAATTATTAAATAAATAGAAAATAATTATTTTTAATTATTAAAAATACATAATAAATTATGAAAAATTATTTTAAAGCCTGAAAAATAGTTTTTAATTATTTTGAGTATATTTCAAAAATATTTAATATTTTTAGAATATAAAAGGTATTTATTTATTTAATTATAATATTAAATAAATTATTTAAAAATGATTTTAAATACTTAAAAATCATGAAAAATTATATTATGGTGTTAGAAAATATTTTAAGTTATTTTTGATGACTTTTAATATTTTGTGATAAATTTAATTAATAATTTATTATTAATGATAATTATTTTATTTAATAAATATATTAAATAAATTATGGAAAAATAGAATTAATGATTTAAAAATCATATAAAATATTAATATTTTAAGTTATAAAATATAACTTTTGATATTTTGTCATGAAAATATTAATATTTTAATATTAATATCAATTATCGGATAATGAATTTAATTATTTTAAAATTATATAAATATGATTTTAAGGTATTAAAATACTTTATGATATTATAATTATATTATAATATTATGTTATGATTTTCATTAATATTTAATATTAAATAAACATTAATGATTAAGGAATTAGGTGGTATTTATATAATATAAATACGATATAAGTGATTGAAAAATTATGATAAATGGTATTAATTATCTGAAAATTTTTACAAGCCTATGAAAAATAATTAATTTGACTGATAATAAATTATTTAAGATAATTGTTAAGTGTTTAGGCAAAGTTTAATTGAACTTAAACTCGAGTATTGTCCGACTAGACCGTTGGGATGTTAGAATTTTGTCGGATTCAACTCGGACTTAAATAGTCTGACTTGATGCTAAGTTTTATGTGCTGAATAGACTGATAGGGTTATGTGTTGTGTATTTAAGTTATCATATATATATATAATAGTATTATATTGTGATGATATTATTCTAATATTGGAGATCTATATTACTAATATTAGGTCTTCGGATAAAGCGATATAGAATGCGTAACGGTAATCAACGGTACAGGCAAGTTTTACTTAACTATACTAAGAGTTGTTTCATTCAGATATGCTTGTGGTTAATCATTGCTGATTGCCATATAGAATTGTACTCTGTACATATTGCATGTATAAGTCCGGTATGAAAGGCTGATCACCTTCATTACCATTTGGTCCAGATAAATTTGTTCATGTTTAATACTTGTTCAGTCAAAAGTTTGTTCGTGCTAGTTCTCAGCTATATTGATGAATTATAGCCAGCTTATTATTCAAACTCTTTCATTCATGATATATCTTTAAATAAATTTAAACTTGCTGGGCAACTTTCATGCTCACCCTTGCTATATCATGATAAACATTGCAGATAAGGCGAATACGTTCAGATACAGGAAAAGGATAATGCCAAGTTCAGCTTGGGATAAAATGTGCAGCTAATTTGTAATAGTATAGTTTGATAATAATGTTATATATTAGATAGTTTATGAATTGTGTATAAGTTAAGGTTACTCAATTTTGGGGAATAGTGTGTAAAGTGTATTGTATAAACAATTTATGTTTATATCTTCCGCAATAGTTATAGAATGATTGTACTAGATCTGTGGTGATTTGGGACCCGGATTTGGGGCTTTCACAGTTGGTATCAAAGCTGTTGGTTATGTACCTTAGGTAGAAATACCTGAGACCAATAACCACAGTGATTAGGATAAGTACTAGCTCAAATAGTGTTAGTTGGTCGGTAAGATTCAAATACTAATCTCGGCGAGTTGTAAAGATACAGAGTTCCCTAACTCTAATAATAAAGTTGAACAATAGTGGTGAATAGATAGAGTCTAAAAGACTAAAGGTGCAGGGATAGGAGATCGTAAAGAAAAACGATCAAGATATAGAAATGAATTGTAATATATTCGATGAGATCACCCCGTGATCTGATAAGGTGATAGCAGGGAAAAGAATCAATTTGATGATTGGAAAGTTTATAGCAAGATTGTTGTGTGACAGTTGTACTATGAATTAGTTCAGATTCAAGGGATTAAATGAAATTCGTATTGAGAAGGGGGTTAAGGTTAGGCGGGAATTTCAATTGAGGACTCATGTTGGCAGCTGAGTTGTATGATTCCTTGTATGGGCGGGGAATTGTACTTGGTGTAAAAACCACTTAGTTTCTGGCACTGATAATCATTGAAATGTTTGTGTCGCGCTATTTGCTATATGCATGTTAAGAGGGTGATTCCTTTCTAATGTATATAACAAATAGATAGGTTATAGGTAGAGGATATAAGGTTAAGTACGAGTTCTTAAAACTCATACTTATGTGACATTCTTGACTCAATGTTATATGAAATGTTTATGAACCCTCAAATGAATGGACGCCAAAGGTCCGACTAGGTAAGTTCTTAAACATATGATGATGTGGCAAGTTTAGGAACTCATAAGTGTGGTTTAATTTAACTAGATATAGTTGTGTGTGAATGGAGAATGGAGGATTATAGGAATAGATAGATTGTAAGCAAATGATCATTAGTGGAGACATAAGTTTTCCAAAACTCCTAGCTATGCTAGACTTCAAAATTTTGACATCAAGCTAAATACGCACTATGTGATTTAAAAAAAAAATAGACTCGTAATCATTTTTGAAACGATTTAAAGTATAGTCTATGCTACTTGTTTCAGCTAGACGAAGATGATTTGAAATATCAAAAGTTATTTTATTTATCACTCATGTACCATGTAACCTGGTGCAGAGATGATAAAAAGGTGATGGAGTTGTAAATACAGGAATATTTAGTGTGAATTTGATCTAAAATCGTTATTCCACTATTGTATGATGTGTTATGACAAAGTCATACAATGACGGCATCCTCAAACGGACAGTTAATACAGTACGACATCAGGACGTCATTCTCAAAAATATTTTCAAAAATTTTAATTTGCCAACGGGGTTTGGCTAAACCTAAATAATTCGATTGAATTGAATTTTTGATATGAGTTTATGATATTCGAATCAGCTAGACTAATGTTTATGAAAACTCTAAGTGTTTATTGAAAGAAATTTCCCGAACCAAATTGTTTTGATGCGGAATCCTATGATAAGACTGAGGTGAACTATGTTGTTTGGATAAAATAATCCAATCAAGTAGCGTACATATTCGCTAGACATGATTAATACGTTATGCATGACGTAAGAGTACGATATGCTAATCACCTAAAGTACTAGCAACGGTAGTTTACCTTCTTTGTGATTGTAAACATACCAAGTAATGTATTGTTTTGCGGTATGAATACCATTAAAACTATGTGTTCATGGTCTATATGACCCCTCAGCACAATTTAAAAACTTTCACTCTTGTGAGTGGTGTATTGGGTAGCATTTGATGATATGTGTGAATGGTGTAAGTTGTATGGTGTAAGGTGTAAGATGAATTTCGGGGACGAAATTCTTAGAAGAAGGGGTGAATGTGACAACCCGAGAAATTAGACAATTTATTAAAATCTTAAATGATTGATTTAAGGTCAAATAATAGACCTAAACAGAAAATAAGTGTATGCGTTTGATGTTTTTGGGAAGGAATTTTGAGGATTTTAAAATTCTATGAAGGATTTAAGTGAATTATACAGGATTAAGTGTATACGTGATTATGTTCTGTGAATATGGTATTATATGTGTACAGTATGTGGTTAAGGGTCAAGGGTTGACTAGATAAATTTTATCAGTGTCAAACCCTAATATTATTGTCGAATATCGACGTTCAGTTGGAAAACCCTAACGACTGATAAGAAACCCTAGAAATCGGTTCTAAAACCCTAATTTCGGTTTCGGGAATTCGAAACCCTAATTCAGAAATTGAAAACCCTAATTTAGGAATTTAAATGCTATGTATAAGGTTTAAACGTCATTAATTATAATTTATTAGGGAAAACCCTAATGAATTACTTGAAACCCTAATTGATTACTAGAAAACCCTAATACCAAATCTGGAAACTCTAATTTTAGATTCCGGGAATTTGAAACCCTAATCTGGCACTTAAAGGGATAATTATAATGCTTAAGTGCTATTAATTATAATATTAATTAGGGTAAAGCTTAATTAATTACCAAACCCTAATTTTAAATTTTTAAACCCTAATTATTTCGTCAAAAACCCTAATGCACAATTGTTGATTTAATTGCTAAATTAGCTATATTAATTAGGGAATAATTATTCTAATTAGCGAGATTGAATTTGATGATTAGAAAATTTTAATATAATTATAGAATTATAATTATAATTTACAAATGATAATTTTTATTTCGAAAACTCTAATCTGGAAATCCAAGAAAGCTGAATTATGGAAACATTGGGTTTTAACCATAAGGGTTAAACCCTAAGGGTTTGATCAAATGACAATTTTAGAATTAAAATGTGAAGTCAAATGATATTTATGCCCTTTGTGCATTATTTGTAGGTTGAGTGCAAATCTTGTCAATTGTGAGTTGTTCACCAACTACACCAACTTCATGTGACTAATAACTCTAGCAAATCAGCCACAACATCTCAGCTACATTATTGCATCTAATTATATATAGATTTAAAGAGTAAAAAGTACACTAATATGGCTCATTTGTTCATAAACACCCAACCAAGTCTCTCTCTCTAGACCCACGAAATTCTTAAGTTATTCAGTCCCTTGTATGATCCATAACAAGCCATGAACAGATCACAAAGATCAGATACGAGATCAAAGCATGAATGAGGTATGAACCCTAATTTTTGTAAATCATGTGATTTTATGTTAGTTGTTTAGATTGGTGCTAGAGGGTGTCATATAGTGATCTGGGTGGTTAGATCATATATCTATATCATCTAGATGCACGAATTTAAAGATTTCTTAAATTTGGAAATCTGAAAAAATAGTGTCTGACAGTCAAATGTCAGACCTCATAGATCGGTGTCTGTTATTTGTTTTTGTGTTTTAAATGTTTGAACGTGTAGTATGTTATGTGGTCTTTGCTCTCCAACATGAATCAAGTCCAGAACAGGTGTAGATTTAAAGTTATAAGCAGTCAAAACCCTTTGACCAACCACGAAATCTGGAATCTGGGCAGCCCAGATTTGCCCAGATTTCGTCTGATAAGCATTTCAAGGCTCTTAATCTTGCTGTGTTTGGTTAGTTTTGACAAGTTGTGGTTTTAATCTTGTAAACTGGTATAAGTACTACACAATCATGCTAATAGATCAGTCAGATCGTGCATAGAATCAAATTAATGAGCGGTCAAACCATCGTTGACCACCAGCTTTTGATGAAATCTGGAAAACCCAGATTTCTCAAGAACACGTTTCTAACAAGCTTTTGACTGGCTTTGATCTCTCAAATATGATGTTGTTAGGTTGATTTAAAGTAGTAGAATTGTACCTTATTATGTATACTTCATGTGTGAACTTTTAGATCACAAAAAGAATGATCAGAATCAAAGTTACAAAGCTTCAAAGTAGCACCTTTCGTACTGTTTGAATTTCTGGGCAGTCCAGAAATTCAAGAGCATGCCTGACATCGATTTCTGTAGCTTAGATCTTGAAAAATTGATATGTTTTAGCCATACAACTTGATGGAGATGATGCAACAATTACTGTAGCAATAATTGAGTATAACTGAGTGACTTCTTATGTAAGCATCAATAATCAATACTGTGTGCTACTATGCAACCACGCTATTCATCGCATTTACTACTAAGGGTAGTTCAACAGCTTTTATTCAGTAACACTTTCGTCGTTTATAAAATGATAATTCTGTCATTTTCTAACTACGACAATACTTTCGTTGTGGGATCCACCAATGATTGTGTCGTCGTATGAATATTCCCCGACAAAAAGAATATTCCCCGACCAAACGAATATTTTATAACAACTTGCTTACTTTGCAAAATTTTCAAATATCATCCTTAACTTTAAACTTTTATCAATTTAACTATTTAACAAAATAGAAAAATTGAATACTTTTATTTCATAAAATTCGGGGTCTCACAATCTCCCCTCCTTATGAAATTTCGCCCTCGAAATTTACGTACCTGGTAGTTCGAAGAGATGAGAATACCTTGCTTTCTTTTCGGATTGTACCTTCCTAGTTATTTCCTCTCTATTATCTCCTGTATTTCAGATATCATTCTAGAATATTATTTCAAAATAAGGGTTAATTGACACGTCACATATTATCTCTATATTTTGACCGACCCACTAAATAACAAATAAACTTAGGTACGTCATACTAGCGAAGGAATTACCCGTCTCTCCCCTCCTAGTTCTAGTCTCACATCTCAGCTAGGGATCATATCCCTAAGCTTTGATACCAACTATGACGCCCCCAAAACAGTTATACATCACCCATCTTGAGTCGCCAGATACATGGTACATAAATTCAAATACAAATTAATTATACAACTATCGTGTACAATACGACAAAACATAGGTGAAAGTTTAAACAAGAATATTGCCTTCTAGACAATATCCACTCTCAATGGAATCCTCATTACAATTATTATCACACTATTTCATAGAATAGTGAGGACTACTAAAGCAACTTATCCTGGACCATCACTCCCTTTCCCGACTCGTCCCAGCTATATTCTCATTTCCTGAAGAGAACAATGAAAGAAAAGGGTGAGCTCAACTAGCCCAGTAAGAAATATTATGACTAAGATAATACAGAATAAATTATCCTTAGCCTTCAACAGTAGAACAACTGATAGAATATAATAGACAACAAGTTTTAGATCAACAACTGCAGCGGAATAAGCAATCCATTAGAAGAGTCAGGTGGAGCATAAAATCTACTATCTTCTATGATTTAAAAAGTTTTTCATCAACTTTATCGCTGAGACTCATCTTAATAAATAAACCACATCATCGAATCATCCCTGCACTACGGGCCAAGGATATTCATGTAATCATCAATGGTCATGATTATACAGAATAATCCCTGGTCATAATCATACCAACAACTATCCATCAATGAACTACAGGCCAATGAGGACTTTTACCACATCATTCGTTACATTACAGTCATGATTATACCGAATAATCCCTGGTCATAATCATACCAAGTCCATCTATGCACGTAAGCCAAAGATGACTTTTATCACAATATAAACATGAGGATGATGACAATGATATAAGCAATAATCAACCGAAATCAAATCAAACGAAATCAAGGATAAATATTAAAGACTTTAAATTTATCCAGAGTTTAAAAATATCCAAATGGTCAACATGATACTACTTTGGAGAGTAAAACAAGAATAATATTCATGTACCAAAAATAATTTGTACAGAAAAGAATATATTTTTTGGGTAAATAATACCCCGTGAATAGTATCCTATGAATAGTACTTGAGAATAGTACCGTGAATAAAGACTCGACATGAAAAAGTACTCAAAATACCCGAGTGAATAATATTCGGGAGAATAGTAATTGGGTGAATAGTAACTCGTTAATAGTACTCCGGCATGAAAGTGCCCCAAATACCCGAGTGAATAATACTAGATTGAATAGTAATCGGGTGAATAGTAACCCATAAATAGTAACTCGTAATAGGAAAATACCAAAGAAAACGATATTTCATGACGAGTACAAAAGAAATGATATTCCAGATGAGTATAATAGAATATACTTAAAGCAAGAAAAGGATTTTCACCCGCCATGCAGTAATCCACGTAGACAGATCATTTCCATAATTTAATAAAGAATGAATACAAAGGATCATACACCATGCATGCAGTAATCCACATAGACAGGTTATTCCAACAGAATAATAAAGAATGGAATAATAGAAGAATTCACCATACATGCGATAGACCGCATAGACAGGTTATTCCCAATAGAATAATAAAGAATGGAACCAGGTCATGCATAATCCGCACAGACAGGATATTCCAACAGAATAATAAAAAATGGAACAAGGTCATGCGTAATTCGCACAAACATGATATTCCAACAGAGTAATAAAGAATGGAATAACAACAGAATTCATCAGGCATGCGATAGACCGCACAGACAAGTTATTCCAACAAAATAATAAAGAATGGAATAACAACAGAATTCACTAGGCATGCGATAGACCATTACATACGACAAAGTTATTCCAATGTAATAATAAAGAATGAAATAATAGAAGAATTTCACCATGTATGTGGTACTTCGCATAGACATGTTATTCCAATGTAGTAATAAAGAATGGAATAATAACCCTTACGAGTATTGAAAGAAAATAACTCTCTTCATGAATACGAAAGAATAATACCCCTTACCTTAGAGGAAACTAGATACTGGAATAGTAAGGTAGCAGACTTCTCTTCTTCTTTCTCTCTATAATTTCTCTATAATAATTGCTCTATAGCTTTAGTGAATTGGTGAGAAATGAAGAAAGAATGAGCTTCTATTTATAGGAAAATATAGTTTCGATAATTGCACGTTTTAGGGCTCAAAATATTACAGAATAATACCTTCCTCTTTTCCTTTATTTTTAATTTAGTCCTGCAAGTATTATCAAACTTGAACCACCTCCCCTAATAGTAAATCATGTGAATCAATAGTAAATCATGTGAATCAATATTTCTAGACATGTGAAAATACGAATTACAGTATAGTACCTCCATCTATACCTCTATTTTTAACTTAGTCATGCAAGTATTATCAATCTTGCACCAACTCCCCTAATAGTAAATCATGTGAATCAATAGTACACACATGTGAACAAATAGTTATAATCATGTGAATTAATAGCATTTAATTTCTCATTTATCCGATTAATTATCCGATTGGTCAATATAACCTCTAGACATCAATTATTATTGGAATAGATGTTGATTTCCACTAACACTAATAATCCCAACACAATGGAACTATCAATTTCATCTTTAATCAACACAAACTTATTCATCATTAATATTATAATGCACAATATTTAACAACCAGGTCATTCCCAGAAAAGAGGGGGCTTTCCGATAAGGATTTCTCCTTATTGGCGCACAATTAGGTGACCAAATCTCTCATTGATAGAACTTCTAGACATTGTCAATATTACAAATAATAATATGAATAACTTTTTCGTCTCAATTATTGATTTAATAATATAACATATTATACAGATGATACTGTGATAATAATTGAATCAATAATATGAGATATATGATGCGTAATTATCGTGTTCAATAATTGAGTATAAGCGAGTGACTTTCACGTAAGCATCAATAATCAATACCACGTGCTACTATACAACCACGCTTATTACTCGTATTTTTACTACTACTAAGGTAGTTCAATGCTTTTAATTCAGTAACACTTTGTGCTTATAAAATGATAATTCTGTCATTTTCTAACTACGACAATACTTCCGTTGTGGGGTCCACCAATGATTATGCCGTCGTACTAATATTTCCCGACAAAAAGAATATTCCCTGACCAAACAAATATTTCTCGACACAACAAATATTTTATAACAACTTGCTTACTTTGCAAAATTTTTAAATATCATCCTTAACTTTAAACTTTTATCAATTTAACTATTTATCAAAATAGAAAAATTGAATACTTTTATTTCATAAAATTCGGGGTCTCACAATCTCCCCTCCTGATGAAATTTTGCCCTCAAAATTTACGTACCTGGTAGTTCGAAGAGATGAGAATATCTTACTTTCTTTTCGGATTATACCTTCCTGGTTATTTCCTCTCTATCATAATTTTCCCATTTCTCATCTCCTATTTTTCAGATATCATTCTAGAATATAGTTTCAAAATAAGGGTTAATTGACACGTCACATATTATCCCTATATTCTGACCGACCAATTAAATAACAAATAAACTTAGGTAGGTCATACTAGGGAAGGAATTACCCGTCTCTCCCCTCCTAGTTCTAGTCTCACATCTCAACCAGGGATCATATCCCTAAGCTTTGATACCAACTTTGATGCCCCCAAAACAGGTATACATCACCCATCTTGAGTAGCCAGATACATGGTACATAAATTCAAATACAACTTAATTATACAAATGTCGTGTACAATACGACAAAACATAGGTGACAGTTTAAACAAGAATATTGCCTTCTAGATAATATCCACTCTCAATGGAGTCCTCATTACAATTATTATCACACTATTTCACATAATAGTGAGGACTACTAAAGCCACTTATCCTGGACCATCACTCCATTTCCCGACTCGTCCCAGCTATATTCTCATTTCCTGAAGAGAACAATGTAAGAAAAGGGTGAGCTCAACTAGCCCAGTAAGAAATATTACGACTAAGATAATGCAGAATAAATTATCCTTAGCCTTCAACAGTATAACAACTGATAGAATATAATAGACAACAAGTTTTAGATCAACAACTGGAGCGGAATAAGCAATCCATTAGAAGAGTCAAGTAGAGCATAAAATCTACTATCTTCTATGATTTAAAAAGTTTTTCATCAACTTTATCGTTGAGACTCATCTTAATAAATAAACCACATCGTCGAATCATCCCTGCACTACGGGCCAATGATATTCATGTAATCATCAATGGTCATGATTATACCGAATAATCCCTAGTCGTAATCATACCAACAACTGTCCATCAATGAACTACAGGCCAATGAGAACTTTTACCACATCATTCGTTACATTACGGTCATGATTATACTGAATAATCCCTGGTCATAATCATACCAAGTCCATCTATGCACGTAAGCCAAAGATGACTTTCATCACAATATAAGCATAAGGATGATGACAATGATATAAGCAATAATCAACCGAAATTAAATCAAACGAAATCAAGGATAAATATTAAAGACTTTAAATTTATCCAGAGTTTAAAAATATCCAAATGGGCAACATAATACTGCTTTGTAGAGTAAAATTCAAGAATAATATTCATGTACTAATTTAGACAGAAAAGAATATATTTTTCGGGTAAATAGTACCCCATGAATAGTACCCTATGAATAGTACTTCGGGAATAGTACCTCGTGAATAGTACCCCGACATAAAAAGTACTCCAAATACCCGAGTGAATACTAATTGGGTGAATAGTAACCCGTGAATAGTAACTCGTGAATAGTACTACGGCATGAAAAGTGCCACAAATACCCGAGTGAATAATACTAGAGTGAATAGTAATCGGGTGAATAGTAACCCGTAAATATTAACTCGTAACAGAAAAATACCAAAGAAAATGATATTTTATGACGAGTACAAAAGAAATGATATCCCAGATGAGTATAATAGAATATATGAAACTACAAATGGATTTTCACCCGCCATTTGGTAATCCACGTAGACAGATCCTTTCCACAATTTAATAAAGAATGAATACAAAGGATCATTCACCATGCATGCGGTAATCCACATAAACAAGTTATTCCAACAGAATAATAAAGAATGGAATAACAGAAGAATTCACCATGCATGCGTCATGCGTAATCCACACAGATAGGATATTCCAATAGAATAATAAAGAATGGAACCAGATCATGCGTAATCCGCACAGACAGGATATTCCAATAGAATAATAAAGAATGGAATAATAACAAAATTCACCTGGCATGCGATAGACCATACAGACATGTTATTCCAACAGAATAATAAAGAATGGAATAACAATAGAATTCACTGGCATGCGATAGATCCGCATGCATGTGTTATTCCAATGTAATAATAAAGAATGGAATAATAGAAGAATTTCACCATGTATGCTAAGATTACATAGACAAGTTATTCCAACATAATAATAAAGAATGGAATAACAACCCTTACGAGTATTGAAAGAAAATAACTTTCTTCATGAATACGAAAGAATAATACCCCTTACCTTAGAAGAAACTAGATACTGGAATAGTGAGGTAGCAGACTTCTCTTCTTCTTTCTCTCTATAATTTTTCTATAATAATTGCTCTATAGCTTTAGTAAATTGGTGAGAAATGAAGGAAGAATGAGCTTCTATTTATAGGAAAATATAGTTTCGATAATTGCATGTTTTAGGGCTCTAAATATTACAGAATAATACCTTCCTCTTTTCCTTTATTTTTAATTTAGTCCTGCAAGTATTATCAAACTTGCACCACCTGCCCTAATAGTAAATCATGTGAATCAATAGTTCTAGACATGTGAAAATACGAATTATAGTATAGTACCTCCATCTATACCTCTATTTTTAACTTAGTCATGCAAGTATTATCAATCTTGCACCAACTCCCCTAATAGTAAATCATGTGAATCAATAGTACACACATGTGAACAAATAGTTATAATCATGTGAATTAATAGCAATTAATTCATCATTTATCCGATTAATTACCCGATTGGTCAATATAACCTCCAGACATCAGTTATTATAGAATAGATGTCGATTTCCACTAACACTAATAATCCCAACACAATGAAACTATCAATTTCATCTTTAATCAACACAAACTTATTCATCATTAATATTATAACGCACAATATTTAACAACCAGGTCGTTCCCAGGAAAGAGGGGGCTTTCCGATAAGGATTTCTCCTTATTAGCGCGCAATTAGGTGACCAAACCTCTCCTTGACAGAACTTCTAGATATTGTCAATATTACAAATAATAATATGAATAACTTTATCGTCTCAATTATTAATTTAATAATATAACATATTATCTGAGATGATCTCGTGATAATAATTGAATCAATAATATGAGAGATATGATGCAGCAATTACTGTACCAATAATTGAGTATAACTGAGTGACTTCTTACATAAGCATCAATATTTAATAAAGTGTGCTACTATGCAACCACGTGTATTACTTTACTTTTACTATCGGGTAGTTCAGCGGTTTAGCGGTTCTTAATACTTTAAATCGTTTATAAAATAATAATTGCCATTTTCTAACTACGACAATACTTCCGTTATTAAGGGGTCCACTAATGATTGTTAAATCGCATTTAATATTCCCAAACAAAAAGAATATTCCCTGACCAAACGAATATTTCCCGACATAACGAATAATTTATAACAACTTGCTTACTTTGCAAAATTTTTAAATATCATTCTTAACTTTAAACTTTTATCAATTTAACTATTTATCAAAATAAAAAAATTGAATACTTTTATTTCATAAAATTCGGGGTCTCACAGCGTAGATCCATCTCACAGATATTCCTTGATGGAATGGTACCAAGGGTGTTGGACGGGAGACAGTTCATCCGATACTTCTCTGATGTAATTTCCATAGGCTGGTGCCTTCTAGCTTGTAAATTTGATATTTTGAATGCCTCCTCTTTCATATATGTGGATCAAGGAGGCCAGGGTTGCTACTGTATCTGAAAAATCATTCCTGCTCTGAGGAATGTAGAGGAAGGATATTTCTTTAAACTCTGTAGCCATCTTGATAACTTGTTGATGGTAAGGCAACAAATGCAACTCTTTGGTGTGATATGCCCCAGTGGTTTGTTTGATGACCAGCTCAAAATCCTTAAAGATAGTTAACTGTTTGACACCCACGGATTGGGCCAATTTTAACACCATTATACAACTTTCGTACTCAACTGTGTTGTTGGTGCTGACAAACTGCAACTTGATAGCAATGGGATATTGTTCTCCAAAAGTAGATATTATAACTGCCCCTGCTCTGGCACCTTCTATGTTTATAACTCCATCAAAATACAATTTCTATGCTCGGACTGTATTCTCCTGATGGCTTTGTTGAATTATCATTATCCCTTTATCGATGAAATACGTTTCCAAGGGTTTAAAATCCTTAGATGGTACAATGGCCAGTTGATCCGCAATTCCTTGACCATTGATAGACTTTTGAGTCACGCAGATGATGTCTAATTATTGGAGGATCAACTGCCATTTCGATATTCGACAATTCAGCATTGGTTTGCTGAATACGTACTTCATAGGATTTATGCGAGATATGAGATGAGTTATGTGACCATGGAGATAATGTTGTAACCTCATGGAAGCCCATGCTAGTGCGCAACAAGTCTTTTCAATAAGAGTGTACTTCTGCTCACTGCTGCTGAATCTTTTGTTGAGATAATAGATAGCTCTTTCATTGTCTCTATCGTCTTTTTGTCCCAGTATGCAGCCCATGGCATTGTCATTGATTGACAAGTACATAAACATGGGAAAATTGTCCCTTGGAGGTACCAAGACAGGAGCATTGACCAATTGCTCTTTGATGGAAATGAAGGCTTTTTGACACTCTTAATTCCACTTCTTGGAGGAGTTCTTCCTTAATAACTTGAAGATGGGCTCACACGTTGCTATGAGTTAGGAGATGAAAATGCTGATGAAGTTGATTCTTCCTAGAAATTCTCGTATTTCCCTCTTTGTCCGAAGCACAAGCATCTCAGTAATTGCTTGAATTTTGGCAAGTTCTAGCTCAATGCCTTTGTGGCTCACTAGAAATCCTAGCAACTTACCTGACTTGACACCAAAGGCACGCTTGGACGGATTCAGCTTTAAGTTATATTTGCACAACCGGTTGGAAAGCTTTTTGAGATGGTCTATGTGGTCCTCTTCCCTCCAGGATTTAACAATGATGTCGTCCACATAGACTTCTATTTCTTTATGCATTAAATCATTGAAAAGAGCTATCATGGCTTGCTAATAAGTAGTACTCGCATTGATAAGGCCGAATGACAAGCATCTGTAGCAAAAGATTCCCCAGGGAGTGATAAAGGTTATTTTCTCTCGGTCCTCTTCAGCAACCATGATCTGATGATACCCAGCAAAGCAGTTAACAAAAGAATGCATGCCATACTGAGCTGTATTATCTATGAGTATATGGATAAATGGTACAGGGAAATTATCTTTGAGATAAGATTTATTCAAATCCCTGTAATCCACGCATACTCGCACCTTCCCTCCGGGCTTAGGTACGAGAACTATGTTGGATAAACACTCAGGGGAGGCTGATACCATGATGATGCCGACTTTAAATTGCTTGATAATTTCTTCTTTAACTTTTAAACTCCACTCAGGTTTCAATCACCTGAGCTTCTACTTGACTGGCTTGAATCCCTCTTTAATGGGCAGGCGATGAATGACAATGTCAGTAGACAAACCGATCATGTCTTCATGAGACCATGCAAACACATCCTGAAACTGGGTCAATATAGCAACCATGTCTTTCCTTTGGCTTAGGGTAAGGTCCATGTCAATCTGGATTTGTTTAGGGTTTTCTGAGGTTCTGATGTTGACAGAGGTGGTTTGATTAAGGTTTGGTTTGGGTTTATCTTCGACCCATTGTTTGATCTCCTCAGGCACCTCATAGTCCTCTTGCTCAATCTCCATCAAGTCGAAGTCCTACTTTACAGCAAAGTTGCAGTTATCGTGAAGAGTTGGTATTCCATTAGCAAGGTTAGACAAACCTAACTCTGGAGTCCTAAAAACAAAAATGCTTTAACTTAATATATGAAACTGTTTGATCATATAAAGTGTTAGCAAAAGCATGACAAAAGTAACTACTAGTACTATGCAAAAAAAGTAAGCAGTTAATGTTATCTACAGAGAAGGGCAAAGGGATTTTCTGCCCTTTTTACCCTTTTTGGCAAATACAAGGAGTGATGCTCCAATTGTTTAGGGTCAAATCCTTGTGGATAGCTGTGATGAAGTGGCGGTTGTCATCCTCCTCCTCATTTGATGATGACCTGACTGAGTTCATGGCAGGATCAGTGTTTTTCTTTGACCGGTTCTCCTTAGCCCTATTGATGTGAAGGATCGGGATCTGATCTTCTAAGCAGTCATTATCTGAGATATCATTGTTCATATATTGAGTGAAAGCATCTTTGACTAAGAAGTACATCTTTGATAATCGTCTCTTCATGTCTTGTTTGAGTCTGATTATTTTCCTCAATGTCTGGGTCTGGAATTAGGACTTCTTTCCCACTAGCCAGTCTGGGCTTAGGAAATAGCATACCCGCCACGAAAACAGGAAATTTCCTTAGATGCCTTACATATCCTACATCTATAAGATTCAGAAGAAAAATTAAAGAGGAAGGAACCGATGTATGCTTGTGCAGGTTCCTATGAGAGGAATAACCTAATCTAGCCTTCCCTGGTTGACTAGGAATTTGAATTAGGCTTCTAATTCCTTGCTGATTCTTCCATAACCCTTGTCCAGGTTGGAAACCCAAGGATATTATCTCTTGGCTGGCCGACATTACTTTGGCAGAAACTCTGGGTTTCAAAGCTGGAGCCCCGATAGGTTGATAGTAAGTGTTGCTCACCTCAAGGGCTTGAAAGCTGAAAGGCTCAACTCCTTCATTGAGACTGATTAGAGGCATATCACTTTGGACATGGACAAGATATTTTGGCTCAGCATTGACAGTGACCAGATTACCGTTGATGATATAATTGACTTATTGATGAAGAGTGGATGGAACGGCTCCCGCCATATGGATCCAAAGTCTTCCCAACAGTAAATTATATCCTGTAGTGATGTTGAGCACTTGAAAGGATATGTAGAAGGTATGTGGACCGATTTCCATTGGCAATTCAATTTCTCCTATAGCATTCCGTCGAGAACCATCGAAGGCCCTGAGACTATGTGGCTGCTTCGGATCCGGTTGGGATTGATCTTCATCCTTTCCAACGTTGCATAGGGGAAGATGTTCAAGAAAGATCCTCCATCTATTAACACACCTCCGACCACATATCCAGAAAACATCACTGCTATATGCAATGGCTTGCAATGACCCGTCCCTTCGGGGGGTATGTTATCATCAGTGAAAGATATCACATTGCTGTTGAAAATGTGATCTACCAGATGATGAAATTTTTCAACGTCCATCGTCTTTAGCATATGGGCTTCTTCTAGTAGTATCTTCATTAAGATCTTCCAATGATCTTCAGAAGAGAATACCAAGTCTAGAATAGATATATGTTGAGGTGCTTCTTTCAAGCTTTGCACCACCTCGGCTTCATTATGCACCATCTTGTGGAGGAATTCTTTAATTTTCTCCTCGAGCACTTTTCCCTCAGATTTGATGACTGACTTCATCACTCGTTGAGGTAGATATAGTGGATTTTTTTTGATACCACAAAAATTTAATTTGATGTTGATCCCTCAACCTCCCCATTGTTCCTTGGGACTTTATTCAGGCTGATGATAGGATACTGCGACCTGAACGGCAATACCAGTGATTCCGGTGTAGCAACCTTCAAAGGGTTTTCATCTCCTTTGTGCTTGATTGCTTGAATTGTAAGAGGTGTTGCAGGCAAGTCTCTTTTAGAGGATATGACTGCTATGACTTCCCTTCATCTTTGTTTTCCTGGAGGAACTATCTTCCCACTCTCAGGCAATACGATGTCATTGTCTGTCATTTGCAGGGCACCGCTGTCAATCATATTTTGGATGGATTACGAAGTGCCCAACAGCTTTTAGTTTGTGACCACGAGTATTGGAGTGGTATTCACAGACACCGGTAGCATCAAATCTCTTTGAGCGTTGATTGATTGGGGGCTAGCAGTGCTGTGATCTACCCTTCATTGATCAGCATCTGCAAAATTATTGGGTAAAATCTAGTTACGCACAACACGCAAGTATACGTGGTCAACAAGTAATACATTGAAAGTAGAGTATCATTCCCACGAGGAATTATTAATACAAATTACCAAATACTAACTCTTAACCAAACTAATTTTATTTAAACAACCAATTTAATGTTATGAATTAAATTACTTAATTAAACAAATTCTAATTACCACTAATTACAAATTAGATTATGGAGATTTAAGATCACAACTTCACTTATTGCTTCATTTAAGTTAACACGCTTCTCATCAATTATTTTCTATCCTGAATTTTTAATCAAGAACACTAAAGCAGATAACACCACCTCTCGATGCATAATACCCATACTCACTTAAATCCACAGATGGAAGAATTAAGCAAGACACCCTAATTAACTAATCCACTATATCTCGACGTGAATTATAATTAAAAAGAATTTGAAGCACAAGTTCTCTATAAGATTACATATGGCGTAAAGGCATATCTCTATCCTAAACATGAATCATGAATTTTATTTATGCAGAATTCACAAACACATTCTATCATGATCAGATCTAAATTTATACTTCATCTTTCGAGTTCATATAGATTATCACAGTAATTATTAGCTAGGTAATTAAGCAATTAAGTCCAATTCACAATAGACAATCCTCACAATAGAACATAATAATTGATAGCAAAGCATATTAAAATAATCTACACAATAAGATCTATTATAATATCAAACAAAGAATTAGTTCATTGAATTAAAACTAAGAATCCACACTTGAAATAACATTGAAAGACAAAAATAAGAGTAGAGTAAAGAATAAATTTGTTGTCAGCAAATCCCCATCTTCCTCAAGCTCCTGCTCTTGATCTTCAATGGTCTCCAAGTTGCATCAATCTCCAAAACTAATAAGAACTAAGGTTTTGGCCTAATCTACTATAATCTAATCTAATGGAATCCTCTCCTCCTTCTCTCCTTGTGATTCTTCTCCTTTTATATGCCTCTTTATATGTCTTTAAGTCCTCCTTGAAGTCCTTGAATCAATCAGCTCGAACCAATCCTTCTTGAACTCAAATTCTAACAAAAACTACTCTTTTTGCGCGTACCCAAGCCCCGGATTTCTTATTGCCTTCATAATAGCAAGCCCTGGCTTGCTATGCTACTATTTTTGAATCTCAGACGCCCAAATTTAAATTTCAGGTATTAGGTCTTAAAACAAAGAAGCCCCGATTGCTATGGTTCTATTTTCTATTGCAGTGTCCTCTGGTAAAATGGCTACAACTTTTGATCCAAAAAGAGTTATGGGGCCTGCCACCTATCAAATCGAAGCTATCGACGAGCTCTACAACTTTCATTCTTTGAGAATTGAGAAATAACAAACGAATGAATGTCAAATTGGGCTGGAAGTGACTGCTATGCAAATGGCCACCCAAAATAGTGAAGTTCAACGTTCGTTGGTACAAATGTCATAACTCTTGCATTCGAACTTCGATTGGAAGGATTCAAGATGTTCTGAAAAGCTAAGAAGAAGCTATACAACATAATCCAACTTCCAAGCCAAGAACATGAAATAAACATGAAAGCCCAAACAATGTACGGAATTGTTTTTTCTTGCTTTTTCATACCAATAGTCGCTCACACAGCTCCCAAGCATATAATCTACAAAATGAAAACAAAATGCATGAAAAGTAACTAAGAAACATAAGTTTAAGAAACTAATTTAAGTAACAGATACCAAATAAGTAGGTATAAAACCTACTTATCAAATACCCCCAAACTTAAACCTTTGTTTGTCCTCAAGCAAAAACAACATAATACAATGCAATGGAATGCAACTAATCTACATGCCTACGAATCCAGCAGTAATGACAGAGACAAGTCTATTCAACTGACCTCGTCAAAATCAAATAAACATGACAATACTTTATATCAAAATAAATCAACAATTTCCTAAACAATCATCAAATCTTAAACTGTTATTACTGGTATAGTGTGTGTGTGCTCAACATCCATGCTAACTGATATAATACTAAATACAACACATAATAAATCTCTTTAAAGGAATCATACAGTGTAAACTCACAAAATTCACAAACAAGCTAAATCCAACTAAATTCAAACATCCACCAAGTTCAAGAGTCCAATCCGGGATACTTATGCTTTACTTTTTATTACAGGGGCTTTTTGCTCTTTTTCCGTCTTATTGTTTTTTTTTTCCTTTTTTTTAACCATGACTGGGCAATGTCTTATTTCATTAGGCTAACAGTGCTACCCCTTAGTGAGCTTTCGACCAACGACTCCTAGACCATAAAGACCTTAGGGCGCTAGGTGTAAAGACACTCCCTCGGGCGTACTTGCTCAAGTAACAAAGGCCCCGAAACAAGACTAGCCATGTTATCTATTCATTTTTCTCTTTTTTTTTAATGAAGCTTATATATCCCAACATTTTCCCCCAAACTTAAGTTTTTGTCTAAATTCATCCATCTCCGCCTATTCATGTCTCTCATTCATTCAAACTAGTATTATCTTTAAGAAGTCCATTATGTATCAATTTAAACTTAATCAATCCACCTAGTTGTTTTTATTGTGCTATCCTTATTATACCAGTTTCAAACAGAAAAAGATTCGATCTATAACAAGAATCACATCAAAGCTCTAATAGTCAGTACTATACTTGTCTGCTCAAATCCAATCTCATGATTGGCCAAATTAGACCGTAACTATCTTACAGCTGGAAACATGAAGATGAACATAGTAACTAATTTTTTTTTTTTGAATTTTTTTTAAAAAAATAAAAAATAACAAGAAATTGAATAAAATGTTATTCAAACTACACTACTATGCAACTACTTATGCAGTTGTACTATATGAATGTAAACACAATAAACCTAAACTAAACACGACAACATAATGCAAAATAAACAAATAACAAAACATAAACATGAAACTAAACATGCTATACAAAACTAAACTAAACTCCCCCAAACTTAGCAATTACAATGCACTCATTGTAAGAATATAGCAGTAAGTCGAAGAGAACTTTCTTGTAATTTGTTAAGCGTGTGGTGGCGGTGGTCCTTGAATAAAGACTGAAAACTCCTCCACATCAGATTGTGAAGGAGGATACTGTGTCATGGGCTTAGGCTAGTGGCTTCCCTTTTCATAATCTTTTGCATGTCCACTGAACTTCCAGTACCTGCATGAAGAGAGACAACATGGATTAGAATAGCACTTTGGATTATAAGAGAACTTAATAAGAAAATTAATTCCTATCTACTAAATAAACTAAAAAGGTAAATAAATATAAAAATTCTTGGGTTACCTTCCGATCACAAGCTTGATTTACTGATCCTTTTCACCGACTTTATGTTCGTCAATGCTATCCAATTCCTCTTCGATAATTGAGGAACCCTCCATCCATTAATAACAAATAATCCTTTGGGAGGTTCCCACAAGCGATGGCCATAGAATCAAAGTCACCTAACATGCTCTGATTCAGTATAATCTCCATGAAGAAGGAAAAATAACTAGGTGCTATTTCCATTGTGTTTGTGATCATATTTGGGCATGGAAGTTTGTCAAACACAATGGGCTCTTCGTCTATCTTCTCTTTTTCATCCCACGGCTTCATTGTTGCACTCGCTCTTATGTCATAAAGAGCTTCGTCGACGATTTATGACGACACCAAGCGCACTGGTTTTACAAATCTAATCGACCTTGATCTTTGGGCGGAGAAGGCACTTGAGGCACTAATAACATCGGCTCATCCTCGTTGGTACTCATAGTTAGTTCTTCACCGACCTTGTTTTCATTATTCCCACTTGTCTCCTTTTTTTCAACATCTCGTGTCTCATCCAGTTGTAGATTTGGTTCGGGCATTTCGTCAATCTTGGAATCCTCGTCATAACTCCAATTGTTTTGAGGACAATTGTTCAAGGCTTTGAGCATTTAATCCATCTGGTTCTACAAATTTTGAATTAATATCTCTTGATTAATCCTCCTCTCCACATTTGATGTTACGAACTTGGACAACAATTCCTCCAACCTTGAATTATCTGTCTCAATTTTAGAATCCATGTATTGAGGACCATGGGTTGAAGTGGTGATGAGTTGTTCCATCTGGTGCTGAAAATTGTGTTTCGATATTTCTTGACTCAGCATCCTCTCCTCTTGGTTTGCTATGAGCTTTGATAGTAATTCCTCCAAATTTGACTTTTCTTCTTGTGGCAATGGAGGTTGGCATAAGAATTCTGGTATGTATGTCGGATTTGGAGCGTAGTATTGGTCTTCATAATTGTAGCTCCACAAAGAATCCAGGTGATACCCCCAAACTTGATTATAATTGGGATAAGAATAGTTGTTGAGGTAATCACTCCCATATTGTACTGATCCAAATCTGACGATGCATTGATGACTCCGGATGACCCGCCAAAGACAATAATTATAATCCATCGTGATCTTCAATACGTCAATGCAATAACATCCAACCTCTTCGAAAGTGTTTTAATTTGTGTTGACAATGCAAAAAAT
Source organism: Panax ginseng (assembly GCA_020205605.1). Lineage (NCBI taxonomy): Eukaryota > Viridiplantae > Streptophyta > Magnoliopsida > Apiales > Araliaceae > Panax > Panax ginseng. Next base: position 113,561,554 of record CM035130.1, on the reverse strand, counting down.
GCATTGCATCCATCAATTTTGGTTTCCCTTGGTGGAGTCATATTCGTAAATGGCCATTGATAATTGCATCCAGCAATGGTGCCTGAAAAGAGATAAGAATAGGAAGAGAATTAAATAAAAAGAAAAGAAATAAAATGTTTAAATTAATACTAATTTGATTGAAGCTAATATTGGCAAAAAAATATTATACTAATTACACGGCAACGACACCAAAAATGTTTTGGGTAAAATCTAGTTATACACAACACACAAGTATATGTGGTCAACAAGTAATACAGTGAAAGTAGAGTATCGTTCCCACGAGAAATTATTAATATAAATTACCAAATACTAACTCTTAATCAAACTAATTTTATTTAAACAATCAATTTAATGTTATAAAGTAAATTATTTAATTAAACTAATTCTAATTACCACCAATTCAAAATCAGATTATGGAGATTTAAGATCACAACTTCACTTATTGCTTCATTTAAGTTAACACACTTCTCATAAATTATTTTCTATCCTGAATTGTTAATCAAGAACGCTAAAGCAGATAAAACCACCTCTCGATGCATAATACTCATACTCACTTAAATCCACAGATGACGGACTTAAGCAAGACACCCAAATTAACTAATCCACTATATCTCTATGTGAATTACAATTAAAGAGGATTTAATGCACAAGTTCTCTATAAGATTACATATTGCTTAAAGGCATATCTCTATCCTAAACACGAATCATGAATTCCATTTATGCAGAAATAACAAACACATGCTATCATGATCAGATCTAAATCTATACTTCATCTCTCGAGTTCATATAGATTTATCACGGTAATTGTTAGCTAGGAAATTAAGAAATGAAGTCTAAATCATAATAGACAATCCTCACAATAGAACATAATAATTGATACCGAAACATATTAAAATAAACTACACAATAAGATCCATTGTAATCTCAAATAAAGAATTAGTTCATTGAATTAAAACTAAGAATCCACACTTGAAATAACATTGAAAGACAAAAATAAGAGTAGAGTGCAGAATAAATCTGTTGTCAGCAAATCTTCATCTTCCTCAAGCTCCTGCTCTTGATCTTCAATGGTCTCCAAGTTGCATCAATCTCCAAAACTAATCAGAACTAGGATTTTTATCCTAATATACTCTAATCTAATCTAATGGAATCCTCTCCTCCTTCTTCTATAATCCTCGTGATTCTCCTCCTTTTATATGCCTCTTTATATGTCTTTAAGTCCTCCTTGAAGTCCTTGAATCAATCAGCTCGAACAAATCCTTCTTGAACTCAAATTCTGACAAAAACTACTTTTTCTGCGCGTACCCAAGCCCCGGCTTGGGTTTTATGCTTAAAGGAGAAAGCCCCGGCTTTCTATGGTTCTGTTTTCAACTTAGAACCCCTAGCCCCGACTTGGGTATTAGGCATAAAGGAGAAAGCCCTGGCTTGCTATGCTGCTGTTTTTGAAAATTTTCTGTTGTAGTGTCCTATGGTAAAACGGCCATAACTTTTGATCCTGGAAGAGTTATGAAGCCTGCAAACTATCAAATCGAAGCTCTCGACGAGCTCTATAACTTGGATTATTTGAGAATTGATAAATAATGAACGAATGAAGGTATAAATTGGGCTAGAAGTGACTGCTATGCAAATGGCCACCCAAAATAGTGAAGTTCAACATTCGTTGATACAAATGTCATAACGCTTGCATCCGAACTCCGATTGAAATGATTCAAGATGTTACAGAAAGCTAAGAAGAAGCTCTACAACATAATTCAAGTTCCAAGCTAAGAACATGAAATAAACATGAAAGCCCAAACGATGTCCGAATTGCTTTTTCCTTGAATTTTCATTCCAATAATTGCTCACACAGTTCCCAAGCATATAATCTACAAAATGAACACAAAAATGCATGAAAAGTAACTAAGAAATATGAGTTTAAGCAACTAATTCAAGTAACAGATACCGGATAAGTAGGTATAAAACCTACTTATCAAATACCCCCAAACTTAAACCTTTGTTTGTCCTCAAGAAAAAACAACATAATGCAATGCAATGGAATACAACTAATCTACATGCCTACGAATCCAACAGTAATGACAGGTCAAGTATATTCACCTGGCCTTAGAAGAGAAATCAAGTAAACATGATAATACATCATATTAAAACAAATCAGCAATTTCCCAATCAATCATCAAATCTTAGACTGTTATCATTGATATAGTGCGTGCGTGCTCAACAACCATGCTAATTGATTTAAAATCAAATTTAACACATAATAGGTCTTCTTTGAAGGCATCATATAGTGTAAATTCAAGAAATCCACAAATGAGCTAAATCCAACAAAATTCAAACATCCATCAAGTTCAAGAGTCCAATCCGGGATACTTATGCTTTACTTTTCATTACGGGGGCTTTTTGCTCTTTTCCCGTTTTATTGTTTTTTGTTTCTATTTTTTTTTAACTATGACTGTGCAATGTCTCATTCCATTAGGCTAACAGTGTTACCCCTTAGCGAGCTTTCGACCAACGACTCCCAAACCATTAAGACCTTAGGGCGCTAGGTGTAAAGACACTCCCTCGGGCGTACTTGCTCAAGTAACAAAGGCCCCGAAATTAGACTAGCCACAATATTTATTCTTCTTTTTTTTGAAGCTTATCTATCCCAAATTTTTCCCCCAAACTTAAGTTTTTGTCTAAATTCAGTCATCCCTGCCTTTTCATGTCTTTCATTCATTCAAACTAATATTATCCTTAAGAAGTCCATTATATACCAATTTAAACTTAAACAGTCAACATAGTTGTTTCTATCGTGCTAACCTTGATTATACCAGTTTCAAACAGAAAAAGATTCAATTCATAATAAAAAAATCACGTCAAAGCTCTAATAGTCGGTATTATACTTGCCTACTCAATTCCAGTCTCATCATTGGCCAAAATAAACTGAACTATCTAACAATTGGATTCACGCAGATGAACATAGTAACTAACTTCTATTTTTGAAATTTTTGAAATTTTTTATCTTTATTTTTTTTATAGATAAAATAAGAAACTGAATATAATGTTATTCAAACTACACTACTATGCAACTACTTATGCAGTCAAGAAACTGAATATAATGTTATTCAAACTACATTACTATGCAACTACTTATGCAGTTGTACTACATGAATGCAAAAAATAATGAAACTAAACTGAACATGATAACTTATGCAAAACTAAAACAACTAATTAACATACAAAACTAAACTAATTAACTCCCCCAATCTTAACAATTACAATGTCCCCATTATAAAATAAAGCATTAAGTGGACGAGGACTTCCCTGTAATCATTTAAGCTTGTGGTGATGGTGGCGTGGCACAAAGACTGAAAACTCCTCCACATCAAAATTTGAAGGAGGATACTGTGTCATGGGCTCAGGCTGGTGGCTTCCCTTTCCATAATCTTTTGCCTATCCATTAAACCTCCAATACCTATAATAAAGAGAGACAACATGGATTAGAATAGCACTTTGGATTATAAGAGAATCTTAATAAGCAAAATAATTCCTATCTACTAAATAAACTAGTAAAGCATATAAATATAAAATTCCTGGGTTGCCTCCCTGTTAGCGCTTGATTTAAAGTCTTTTAGCCTAACTTTGTCTAGTTAGCACTATGTTGGTCGTTTTACCGATCAATATATGCGTGCAAGTATACACGGTCAACAAGTAATAAAGTGTAAGTAAAGTATCGTTCCCACAGAGAATTAACTAATAAAGTTTATCAAGTACTAACCCATAACTATTTCAGTCTTATTTAACTGAATGATTTAATATATTGATGAAAACTATAAAATTAAATAATACTAACTATCCCTAGAATGAAACTAGATAATGAAAACTCAAGATTACAATTTCCCCTATTGAATCATTTAAATCGACACACTTTCTGTTAAGCTAAATTAATTATAGTGGATTGTTAGTCGAGAACACAAAAGTGAAATATAGCCATCTCTTGATGTACCATACCCATATCACATGTAATCCACAATTGATAAAATAATCATGAACACCCACATTATCTAAACTGCTATATGTTTATACAATTTATAAATAAATAGGATTTAAGCCCAAGCTCTCAATTGACTACGAGTGGTGCTTCGATATACGTTTATCCTAAGCATGAATCATACATTCCATCACCATGTAGAACATACAAACACAAGCTATCAAGATTAGATCTAAACCCATACTTCGTTTTTCAAGTTCATACGGATTATCACAATAATTGATGGCCAATCAACTAAACAAATAAGCATGAATCTTAATAGACAATCTCATAACAATTAATAAGACTAACAATGAAGTATGTCAAAATAAACTAGGCAATAGATTCCATTGTAATCCCAAAATAGAGTTTAACTCATAGTTGAATTAGAATCCATGATCCACAATTGAATATACATTGAAAAATACAAATAGAAGTAAAGAGAGTTAGGGATTAAGAATAGCAAATCTGAGTTTCCTCTCTTGTTTCACTTCTAAACTTTCAAGGATCTTCAATTGCTTCAATCCCCAAATCTTAGCTCTTCTAGGGTTCTAATCTACTCTAATCTAATAAGGAAATTAAAGAATAGAAAGGGGCATATGTAATGTAGATTGATCCCCCGAGGGTGGAATCCCCCTTTACATCATGAAAATACGTCTCCTTTATAAGCCCTAATTGAACCCCCCTCTAAGTTATGCTTCAATCGTACCATCTAGTGAAAAAGTCATCTCTAGTCTACTTCTGAAGTGGCGCGGCCGCGCTGGAATTGGCTTGAAGTTAGGTGCGCCTGCGCTCAAGTGTCAAATCACGTTTTTTTGCTCCAAGGATTGGTGCGGCCACGCCAAAAATACACTAAAAATTCGCGCGCCTGTGCCAAGGATTTTATGTTGTAGTGTCCTCAGGTAAAACGACCATAACATTTGATTTGGGAAGAGTTACGGGGCCTGCCACCTATCAGATCGAAGATTTCGACGAGCTCTACAACTTTCATTCTTTGAGAATTGAGAAATAATTCACGGATGAAGGCTGAAAATGGGTTGGAAGTGACAGCTATGCAAATGGCCATCCAAAACAGTGACGTACAACGTTTGTTGTTACAAAGGTCATAACTCTTGCATCCGAACTCCGATTTGAATGATTCAAGATGTTCTGGAAAGCTAAGAAGAAGCTCTAAAACATAATCCAAGTTCCAAGCCAAGAACATGAAATGAATATGATAGCCCAAATGATGTCCAGATTGCTTTTCCTTGCGTTTTCATACCAATAGTCGCTCACATCGTTCCCAAGCATAAGATCTACAAAATGAACATAAAATGCATGAAAAGTAACTAAGAAACATGAGTATAAGCAACTAATTCAAGTAACAGATACCGAATAAGTAGGTATAAAACCAACTTATCAAATACCCCCAAACTTAAACAGTTGCTTGTCCCCAAGCAACACAACATAATGCATTCTACATGCTATGCAAGCTACGCTACTATGACAATGAATCCCAAGATTTCCATCCACGTTGAGAATTCTAATAAGATATGCCTCAGAGAAATATCAAGATCCAAGAACAAAGCATCAAACTAAGCTAAAGGCATAATGACATACAATCAGATAATCCTAATCTGCTATAAAGATGACGTGTGTGTGTGATGTGTTCACAGATAAGCTTGAAAAAGGTGAAGATACCACATGCTAAATTGCTTAAGACAGAAAATTGAAGTTTAAATCAAGAACTGCATATACTAATGAGACATCAACTACTCCAACACATCAATACAAATTAAGGTTCAACAATGGGTTTATTCTGCTTTATTTTTACTCACAAGGGCGATTTTTGCACTTTCCCGCGGTATTTATTGATTTTTTTTTATTTCCCATGACTGTGCAATGTCTCATTCCATTAGGCTAACAATGCTACCCCTTAGCGAGCTTTCAACCAACGACTCCCAGACCATTAAGACCTTAGAGCGCTATTGTGTAGAGACAATCTACTGAGCGGCATTTACTCAAGTAACAAAGGCCCCAAACAAGAAACAAGACTACCAGAATTATTCATTTTTTTCTCTTTTTTCTTCTATTCTTATCTTTTCTTTTCTCTTTTTTATATAAAGCAAGCATACCCATGCGTTCCCAAAACTTGAGTTTGAGGTGTCTTCATAGTCATTACTCACTTCTACACAATTCTATCATTAAAATAATATTTTCTCTCTCAAGAGACAAGCATGCTAATCTTATCCAACAAGCAAATAGGAACATTGTCGTGCTACCTGGTAACATCTAAACAGCAAGCATGAATTAAATCATGTATAAGATTATGACTAAGCTCAAGATATCAACCAAGTTCAAAAATCTATCAAATTTCTATGTCATCATTGGCCAAATTAGAATTCAACTAACTAAAAGCCTGGGATTATGCAATGTTATACAACTAAACAGATATTAAGTAAACAAAAATAAAAAATAAAATTTACTGCAACATTAAACTAATAACTACTAACATGCAATTAAGTATATGTAACATGAAATTACTCTATATGATGCAATTACACTACATGCTCTAAACTACTGACTAAACCCAATACCCCCAAACTTAAAACGAACAATGCCCTCATTGTAATTAAAAGTTAAAGAATACTCCCCTAAGTGGCAATGTCATCTCCGTTCGCCTCCTCAAGATCCGATGGCATATCAGGCAATGGATAAGTTTGAGATAATCTAAAGTTGGAAACTGAGTATAGACTTCTAACTGTCTGAATGCTTGAGTCAAAAATTCTAAAAATTGAGCAGTGTTTGTTTTACTGGTGAGATATGGTGCGGTGGCATATATGTTTACTTCTTGGTTAAGCGCTACAGCTACCTTATCTTCTGGCGACAGGTATTTTTTTTGTTTGACTTCTGTTTGATCCTGAATGCTTATAGCAATTGGATTGAACCTGAGAGGAGAAACAATAAAACTATTATTAAGACTTATAACTATCAAACATCTACAAAATATGAAAAGTATAAAGAATTAAACATAGTAGAAGAAGTAAATGGAAATGTAAATAAGAATTAAACAAGGAGGGAGAAAGATTGGATGGGGTGCCTCCCATCGAGCGCTCGGTTTATAGTCCGTTAGTTGGACTCTTTTCTTGACAACGCTATCTGATTCCTCTACGATAAGCTAGGAACCCTCCATCCATTAGAACTGTAATGTGCGTAGATAGGTTCCCCATCATGAGTCTTCAGATTGTAGCTACCTAGCATATTTCTTGTACATGATCTCCCCAATTCCATTGCATCGCTAGGTGCTTCTCCCATTGTATCTGTGAATAGATTTTTGCATTGAGGCATGAAAGATACAACGGGATTTTCTTATTCTATTATCTCTTCCTCAGCCCACCATGGTTTGTAAGAGGCCTCATAATCACAGAAATTCTTGCTTTGGATGTGACTACCAAGGGGACATGGGTGTGCAAAGTTCATTGAATTTTTTAACTCTAACTGAGAAGGCACTTGGGGTATAATACAAGTCAGCTCATGTTCTTCATTTTCCATACCCCCAGTTGTCTCCTCAATGTCCACTCCTTTTAGTTCATTTTGGCATGTACTTCTTAGGTTCTCCATCGGTTTCATCGTCCCGTATCATAGCACCAATTGTTTGGAGGCGATTGTTCGAGGCTTCAACATTTGATCCATATGATTCTAAAGATTTCGAATTGACCTATCTTGCTCAATCATCTTCTCCTCAGTTGATGCTATAAATTTGAACCACAAATCCTCCAATCTTGAATTATCTTGTTCAGTTTCAAAATCCATGCATTGAGGACCATTCATTGAGGAGTTAATGAGTTGTTCCATCTGCCTATTAAGATTTTGGCTTGATAACTCCTGACTCATTATCATCTCTTCATGGTCTGCTATGCTTTTTGACATGAATTCCTTCAGCTTTGAATTTTTTTCTTGTTACATTGGAGGTGGATATGAGAAATCTGATGGATATGTTGGACCTAGAACGCAGTCTTGGTCTTGATAGTTACAATTCCATTCATAATCTGGGTGATACCCTCAACCTTGATGATAATTGGGATAAACATAGTTGTTGAGGTAATCACCCACAAACTGTACTTGTCCAACTCTGATGTCGCACTGATAACTCGGATGCTCGCCAACACAATCACTAGTATAAACTACCAAATAGACAACACTTAAACCACAACGTTTTTATAAAAAATGTTATGGTATTTTTTTTACAATATTTTTTTTAACAAAACGTTATAGATATATATAAAAAAATGTTATCTATTTAAAAGGGCATATTTTGGTTTTAAACTAGATAACATTTTTTTTAAAACATTATGTATGTGAAAAACACGGAGGTTAAAATAATCTAAGTAGTACTAATATATTTTGTGCCATTATCGACGGTTCTAGTTTTTCATAGGAAGGAACCTCACCCTCTTCTCATTCTTCCCTCATTCTTACTACGGTTTTGCAGAGAGAACCCCAAAATGGCAACTTAGATCCTTTCTCGATCTATTCTCGCTCTTACGCATCCTTCTCCATCAAATCATCACCCTCCGCCCTCGCCTCTCTTCTTTCTTTCTCATCCCTCCGCCTTCGCCCTCTCGTTTCCGCCGCCATCTCTAGGGTTTTAACATACTTACACAACTGTTACTAAAGTAACGAGTTTTCTGTTGATTGATAAATCTTTTGTCTCTCCTCATTTCTTTCTCTTTGATTCTAGGGTTTCAGCTTGTACTCGTTTTACTATGGCGCCGGATCCAAACAGTGCCAGCGGCAGGGGAACAACCCGAGATGAGGCATCAGTTAAGGTTCCTTCCAAGGACCTTAAGAAGAAGGACGAAAAGAAGGATGAGGATCTCGTAAGTTCCTTGATTTGTTTGGTTGCGTCGATGAATTTCTTCGTTTTTACTTTGGAATTGTTAATTTGATTGAAACTTGTGGGTTCATAGTCACCAATAACCAAGCCATCAGGTTTATGAGCTTATCGATTGTTGAACCTCGATCTTGCTTTATAATTTCAGTATCGGTCTTATAGTGTATGGAAGTTTAACTATAAATTAGTTAGTCAGTTTTGGAGCAACATTTTCTTATAGTGAATAGGCTCATTTTGGTTTGGCTTTGTGGTTCTCTCTCGTAGTTTTGCTCTTTGAAGGATCATACTTTCTAGTTTTGAGTTTTGTACACCAATTTATCTTTTCCTATATAAACATTGTTGTCCCCAAAATCAGTAACTCGTTCTCCCTTATTGATGCTATATTTTTTGGTTGATCATGCCCAAACCAGTCATATTCAGACCATATTTTCTTCAAGAGATCTTATTCAATTTCTTGTATGCTAAATATGTGACTAATATTAACCTACATGACATATCTAGTCTGAAAGAAATATTATTATCCTGTTTGAATTGATAAGTCTCTCACCTGGTATGATCTGCCGAATTTAATGATCAATAAATTTCTATTTGATGAATGATTGTTTTTTATTCTTTTTCTTGTCTCTTTTTCTTCTGATAGATATTGGGAATCATTCATCCTCGAATAGTAGAGAACTTCAAATTGATGGTGGAAAAGTGAACTTGCTGCAACCTTCTTTATACATTGGGGTGCTGCAAGAAATTGGACAGAGATGCAGCTCAAAGGTATGCAATGCCAATGATTTCCAATTTTGAGCAAAGGTTTGCACCTTGTTTTGAGGTTCATTATATGTTGTTCAAATGTAGGTTGAGTTCAGGTCCGTTGCAAGTACCAGCGAGAATTTGCAGTTTTTTGTTGAGGTTAGTGGAATATGTGCTTAACTTAGCAAAAAAAAAACGTGCTTACTTATAATTATGAGCATCTGTTTCATTTGTTCATCAAGTCTTTCTTGAATTAACATTATTTTAAACTTATGTTTGTTTCCCTTAAAAAGGTGAAATAGTTATTCTGATTCAGGCATCACATGATTAGTATTTTTTAATTTTTGGTATGAACAAGTGTTGAAATTTAATTTTTAGTGCTATGAACATTTTCTGGCCCTTTGGAACTCAGGAGGTGATTAGCATGTCAAAATTTCTGTTTGGATGGTTTTTTACCTTGCTTTAATAGCTTGCACCAAAACTTTAAACATCCATCTGCTTATTCTATGCAATATATTTATATCTATTGCTATCTTGCAAGAGGTCATACCTGATAGGAACTTTCCATCTTCAAGTACCCCAAAGAAATGGTAATCAAAATGTGAAATTTCAATTCCAGTTTGAATGTGAAGCTATGGAGTTCTTATTTATATTATTTGAATTTTTGTTACATTCCTTTGTGTAAGGATGTAAAGTTTTTTTTTTGGTACCGGTTGGAATTTGATTCCTGAATTCCAGTATTGCGAAGCTGTGGAATTCTTATTAGTATTGGATTTTCCTGTAGCAGTTTATAATTGCATGATTGTTCCATTCCTTAGCACAAGCATGTTATATATTAAACACAATTTATAGTCCAACCTAATATGCTCTTAGTTAGACTTACTGCAAACATTGGATAATGAGTCCAGGAGATAAATTGTAGGAGGTGTTTAGCTGGGATGACCAGATTTTATCTTTTTGTAGTTTGAATATAACTTATATTCATTGTAACTTGTTAACTTTATTTAGTGTTTCTGTTTTACCATCGTTTAGCCTGTCCGAGGAAAGCTTTCCTACAGCTAAAGCCATGTGGGGTAAAATGGCACGGGTAATGATTTGATTGCAGTGTTGCTATATCATCCTTTCTGAAGTTGCCACTTCAATCAGAAATTTGTCAGTTTCTGTAGGACTATATCGGATTGTAATAAATTTTATTTTGCCTGGAACTCGTACTTGTTCGATAACAAATTGCTATGGTTTCTATTGCACTTAATTAATCATGTTATCAAGCACTTATTTCCCCATTAATGGCCTTATCTTATTAAGTAATGAAACTTTTAGCACACTGTACCTGAAAATAGAATGCTTCTTTAAGTAATTTTTTATGTTCGTTCAATACTTATAATGTTTTGTTTATAAATTAATCACCTATAATGCCTTTCTCATCATTGACTTGTGTATGTGTCATAAGGATGGGAACTTTGATAGGGATAACTTCAATGCTGGACCAAGCATGCCTTCATCACCTGGAGAGACACGTTGTGCTGCAGTTTCTGCTTCGGCATGGGTTGAACCTCATGGAAAGTGCACTGTTGCATTTGCTCTTGCATGGTCATCCCCCAAAGTTAAATTTTGCAAAGGAAAATCTTACCATAGGTAATTTTCTACTGCATATTTTTTGGTTTCGTTTGTTCTTTGTTGCTGAATTTTTTCAGTGGGGTGTGTAATTTTGCACTATTTAATTGCTACTCTGTCAATATCTTGTTTGTAGAATCATGTTTTTAAGTGGGAAGTTTTTATCCCCCATTCAGTTATTATTTGAATTGGATGAAATTTTTATCTTGAGCTAGTACATAAAATTACACCCGTGTCTCATTTGCTATCAAATATTGGTTTTACAACATAGAACTTTACATTTTCTGGGTACCACACTATTTTTGCATCCATTAGAACTCTTTAACACGGTCATTTATGCAATCTTTTGTTTTTATATCTGATGCCTACTTGCGTCATTAATACACAAGATAACATTCCTTAAAGGTACAATGGTTTTAACTATATTTTGCAACTTGATGCACGTTAATGTCGTTGATTGAGAAATTGTTGGGCGTTTTATCTGTTGCAGGAGGTACACTAAATACTATGGCACTTCTGAAAGGGCTGCGTCGAAATTGGTCCATGATGCTCTAACAAGTACGTACGTACTTATGTAGCTGTAGTTAACCTTTGGGGCTTGAGTTTACATGGTAGATAATTTAAAATTTTGTTTGTGAAATTATGAGCAGGCCGAGAAGACAGTTACAGACAGTACTTTCAGAATTAGCAGAAGTAGCAGCACAAGAGAAGTCCATGTTGGAAGACTCCACTCACCCATCAAACCTGCTTGTAAATCGTTGGGACTTACAATTACATGTCGGTGAGTGGAGTCATCATCTTTCAGTACACATAGTCTATTTGCTTCTTCAGTGTAATTTATATTGAAAAGTGAATTTGAGATGTATATATGGATAGTTTGGTATATATTTTGTGGATGTAGTAATTTAAAATTGTAAACGAATGGTACTATTGGGATGTATTTTGAATGGTTGATATATTTTGATTTTAAATTTAAATGAGAATTTAGACCTTTTAACTATATATCATGGCATTAGTATATTGCAGGTGCATTGGTAATGTAGGTGGATCACAATTTTTTTTTTTATTTTTTTTAATCTACAACATTTTAAAAACGTTGTATAAATGTGCTTAAACATTGTCTGATATACTAAACAACATTTTTATTCAGAAAACGTTGTGGAATCATACCTTCTACAACGTTTTTAAGCATCTGCTAATTTTTGGATAATAAATTTACAACATTTTTTTCTTAAAAAACGTTGTATAATGTGCTTAACTATAACGTTTAAAAAACGTTGTGTAAGGGTGTCAAATAGATAAAACCTTTAACCACGACGTTTTTCTGACTGAAATCACAATTTTTTTTTTCGCGTTATCTATTTACTGTTTTGTAGTAGTGAATATTCACATGTAACTGCTATCTCTCGAGTGCGTTGGGCTGTAAGAATATTCAACTTCTCCGAAAGTGTTGCAATTTGTGCTGACAATGTAGAAAATACATTGAGTCCTTCAGTTCTTGTGTCCCTTGGTTGAATCATATTTGCATAAGGCCATTGATAAGCAAAGTCACCCGTAGTACCTGAAAAGAGAGAAATATAAGAAGATAATTAAAACAAAAAAATGTTTAAATTAAGACCAATTTGATTGAAATTAATGTTGGCAAAAATTTATTAAGCTAATTCCCCGGCAACGGTGCCAAAAACTTATTGGTTGTTTTACCGATCAATATATGCGTGCAAGTATATACGGTCAACAAGTAATAAAGAGTAAGTAAAGTATCGTTCCCACGGAGAATTAACTAATATAGTTTACCAAGCACTAACCCATAACTATTTTAGTCTTATTTAAACGAATGATTTAATATAGTGATGAAAACTATAAAATTAAATAATACTATCCCTAGAATGAAACTAGATAATGAAAACTTGAGATTACAATTTTTCCTATTGAATCATTTAAATCGACACACTTCCTGTTAAGCCAAATTAATTATAGTGGATTGTTAGTCGAGAACACAAAAGTGAAATATAAACATCTCTCGATGTACCATACCCATATCACATGTAATTCACAATTGATAAAATACACATGAACACTCACATTATCTAAACCACTATATGTCTATGCAATTTACAAATAAATAGGATTTAAGCCCAAGCTCTCAATTGACTACGAGTGGTGCTTCGGTATATGTCTATCCTAAGCATGAATCATACATTCCACCACCATGTAGAACATACAAACACAAGCTATAAAGATCAGATCTAAACCCATACTTCATTTTTCAAGTTCATATGGATTATCATAATAATTGATGGCCAATCAACTAAGCAAATAAGCATGAATCTTAATAGGCAATCTCATAACAATTAATAAGACTAACAATGAAGTATGTCAAAATAAACTAGGCAATAGATTCCATTGCGATCCCAAAATAGAGTTTAACTCATAGTTGAATTAGAATCCATGATCCACAATTGAATATACATTGAAAGATACAAATAAAAGTAAAGAGAGTTAGGGATTAAGAATAGCAAATCTGAGTTTCTTCTCTTGTTTCACTTCTGAACTTTCAAGGATCTTCAATTGCTTCAATCCCCAAATCTTAGCTCTTCTAGGGTTCTAATCTACTCTAATCTAATAAAGAAATTAAAGAAAAGAAAGGGGCATATGCAATGTAGATTGATCCCCCTAGGCTGGAATCCCCCTTTACATCATGAAAATACGTCTCCTTTATAAGCCCTAATTGAACCCTCCCCTCTAAGTTACACTTCAATCACACTATCTAGTGAAAAAGTCATCTCTAGTCAACTTCTGAAGTGGCGCGGCCGCGCTGGAATTGGCCTGAAGTTGGGCTCACCCGCGCTTAAGTATCAAATCACGTTTTTTTGCTCCAGGGATTCGCGCGGCCACGCCTAAAATACACTAGAAATCCGCGCGCCCGCTCCAAGGATTTTCTGCTGCAGTGTCCTCTGGTAAAACGGCCATAACGTTTGATCCGGGAAGAGTTACTGGGCCTGCCACCTATCAAATCAAAGCTATCGTCGAGCTCTACAATTTTCATTCTTTGAGAATTGAGAAATAATGCTCGGATGAAGGCTGAAATCGGATTGGAAGTGACAGCTATGCAAATGGCCATCCAAAACAGTGATGTACAACGTTCGTTGGTATAAAGGTCATAACTCTGGCATCCGAACTCCGATTGGAATGATTCAAGATATTCCGGAAAGCTAAGAAAAAGCTTTAAAACATAATCCAAGTTCCAAGCCAAGAACATGAAATGAATATGATAGCCCAAATGATGTCCGGATTGCTTTTCCTTGCGTTTTTATACCAATAGTCGCTCACATCGTTCCCAAGCATAAGATCTACAAAATGAACACAAAATACATGAAACGTAACTAAGAAACATGAGTATAAGCAACTAATTCAAGTAACAGATACCGAATAAGTAGGTATAAAACTAACTTATCACGCTATCCAATTCCTCTTTGATAGTTGAGGAACCATCCATCCATCGAAAAACAATGTAACTTTTGGTAGGTTCCCTTTTGTGATGGCTTTCAAATTAAAGTCACCTAGCTTGCTTTGTTTAAATAAGTGCCCAATTGAGAATGTCAAATAACTAGGTGCTTTTCCGTTCGTTGAGCCTATGATTCGATTGGGCCTTTGAGGCTTAGGAAGCACAACGGGCTCTTCTTCTATCATCTCCTCCTCATCCCACCATGGCTTCTCATTTGTACTAGCTCTCATGTCATAAAGAGCCTTGCCGACGACATTACTACCAAGCGAGCACGGTTTTGCAAATCTAACTGGACCCTTGATCTTTGGCGGAGAAGGCACTTGGGACACTAATAACATCGGCTCATTCTCGTTGGTACTCACAGTTAGTTCTTCATCGACCTTGTTTTCATTATCCCCACTTGTCTCCTCTTTTTCAACATCTCGTATCTCATCCAGTTGTAGATTTGGTTCGGGCATTTTGTCAATATCGGAATCCTCGTCATAACACCAATTATTTTGAGGACAATTGTTCAAGGCTTTGAGCATTTGATCCATCTGGTTCTGCAAATTTTGAATTGATATCTCTTGATTAATCCTCCTCTCCTCATTTGATGCTACGAACTTGGACAACAATTCCTCCAACCTTGAATTATCTATCTCAGTTTTGGAATCCATGTATTGAGGACCATGTGTGGAAGTAGGGATGAGTTGTTCCATTTGGTTCTGAATATTATGGCTCGATATTCTTGACTCATCATCCTTTTCTCTTGGTTTGCTATGAGCTTTGATAGTAATTCCTCCAACTTTGACTTTTCTTCTTGTAATGGAGGTGGACAGAAGAATTCCAGCGTGTATGTTGGATATGGAGCAGAGTATTGTTCTTGATAATTGTAGCTCCATGACAAATCCGGGTGATACCCCCAAACTTGATGATTATTAACATATGCATATTGTTTGAGGTAGTTACCACCATACTGTACTGGCCCAAGACTGATGGTGCATTGATTACTCGGGTGATTGCCAGCACAATAATTGTAAGTAACTGTTATCCTTCGATTACATTGGGCTGCAACAACGTCCAACCTCCTCGAAAGTGTCTCAAGTTGTGCTGATAATGCAGAAAATGCATTGAGTTCATCAATCCCTGTGTCCCTTGGTTGAATTATACTCGAATATGGGCTTTGATAATTGCATCTAGCCATGGTAACTAAAACGAGAGAAAAATAAGAAGATAATAAAATAAAATAAAAATAAAGAAAGAAAGAAAATGTTTAAATATAGACTAATTTGATTGAAGCTAATATTGACAAAAATATATTAACTAATTCCTCGGCAACGGTGCCAAAAACTTATTGGGTAGAATCTAGTTACGCACAACATGCAAGTATACATGGTCAACAAGTAATATAGTGAAAGTAGAGTATCGTTCCCACGAGGAATTATTTATACAAATTACCAAATACTAACTCTTAACCAAACTAATTTTATTTAAACAATCAATTTAATGTTATGATTTAAATTACTTAATTAAACTAATTTTAATTACCACTAATTACAAATTAGATTATGGAGATTTAAGATCGCAACTTCACTTATTACTTCATATAAGTTAACACACTTCTCATCAATTATTTTCTATCTTGAATTGTTAATCAAGAACACTAAAGTAGATAACACCACCTCTCGATGCATAATACTCATACTCACTTAAATCCACAAATGATAGAATTAAGCAAGACACCCTAATTAACTAATCCACTATATCTCTATGTGAATTACAATTAAAAAGGATTTAAAGCACAAGTTCTTTATAAGATTATATATGGCGTAAAGGCATATCTCTATCATAAACACGAATCATGAATTCCATTTATGCAGAAATCACAAACACATGCTATCATGATCAGATCTAAATCTATACTTCATCTCTCGAGTTTATATAGATTATCACAGTAATTATTAGTTAGGTAATTAAGCAATTAAGTCCAAATCATAGTAGACAATCCTCACAATAGAATATAATAATTGATAGCGAAGCATATTAAAATAAACTACACAATAAGATCCATTGTAATCTCTAACAAAGAATTAGTTCATTGAATTAAAACTAAGAATCCACACTTGAAATAACATTGAAAGACAAAAATAAGAGTAGAGTGAAGAATAAATGTGACACCCCTAAAATAGGTATACATCACCCATTCTGAGTCGCCAAATACATGGTACAAAATACTAATATAAACTTAAATATACAACATGAGCTGTGAGTTTTAATACAAATATTGTCTTCTAGATAGTATTCAAACTCAAAATAAGTCCTCAATACATTTATTATCACACTATTTCGCAAAATAGTGAGGACTACTAATGCAAATATCTGGACCGTCACTCCGTTCCCCGACTAGTCCAAGATATATATTCTCATTTTCCTAAGAGAATAATGAAAGCAAAGGGTGAGCTCAACTAGCCCAGTAAGAAATATTATGACTAAGATAATGCAGAATAAATTATTGTTAGCCTTCAACAGTGTTAAAATGATAAAATACGATAGACATCAAGTTTAACTACAGTGGAACAAGCAATCCAAGTAGAGCATGATATCTACTATCTTCTATGATTTAAAAGAATTTATCATCAATTTTATCATTTGAGACTCGAAACAATAAATAATCCACATCATCGAATCACCCCTGCACTACGGCCAAGGATATTCATTAGTATCACGACCACAAATTATACATGCACTACTTAATTTATCCGGAATTCAATAATGTCCAAATTGTCAACATGATACTTCTTTGTGGAGTAAAATTCAAGAATAATATTGTATCAAAAATGATTTGGACCGAAAAGGAATCAATTTTTGTCATGAATAGTACCCAATTGAATAATGGCCCGAGTGAATAGTACCCTGTGAATAGTAACTTCGGGAATAGTAACCCCGTGAATAGTACTCCGGCATGAAAAGGTTAAAACTTATCAAGAAGGCTCAGAATAATTTTTCCATGAAAAGATACTGGATGAAGCGTAAATATCAAAGATATTCTACTAATTTCATGGAGTATAGAAGCAATACTTATCAACATAAGTGTAGAATTAGGAATATGAAACGAAATAATATTACTTACATACTACAGAGTATGGAAGAAAATATTATTTCTTATGAATATTGAACCAGAATAATATCACTTACGAATACGAAAGAAATAATACCCCTTACCTTAGTAGGAGATTGGATACTGTAATAGTGTAGTAACAGAATACTCTTCTTCTTTCTATCTGATTCTCTCTCTATATAATTCTCTTGTGAGTCGTAGTGAATTGGTGAGAATGAAAGAAGAAATAAGTTTCTATTTATAGAAGATTTCTAGCTTAGCCCTTGCAATGGGAAGAGGCAAGTGGCTTGACGACTGATGATGTGAAAAGAAAAGTGGTTTGACGCCTGTAATGTGAAACAACAAGTGGTTCGACGCCTGTAATGTGAAACGACAAGTGGTTTGACGCCTGTAATGTGAAATGATAAGTGGTTCAACGCCTGTAATGTGAAACGACAAGTGGTTTGACGCCTGTAATGTGAAACGACAAGTGGTTCGACGCCTATAATGTGAAACAGCAAGTGGTTTGACGTCTGGTAAAGGCAAGTACTATTGGCGAAAGTGACTCTTAGATGATGACATATGGGCCCCATAGAATAAATCAAATTTATAACAAATGTCTCATAACATACTTCTTATTTATATCAAAGATTGAATAAATATTTACTATAAATTATTTTATCTTCAATCAACACATTTTTTTAATCTTTCAACAATTATTCATCATTAATATTATAACTCACAATATTAACAACCAGATCATTCCTAGGAAAGAGGGGGCTTTCCAATAAGGATTTCTCCCTATTGGCGCGCAATTAGGTGACCAAACTTCTCCTCCACAGAACTTTCTAGACATCGTCAATATTACAAATAATAATATGAATAATCGTATAAATGCGAATTATTGATTTAATAATATATAAAATATAAACAATAATTGAATCAAATAACGTGAGATACTATGTAGCAATTCTTTGTAGCAATAATTGAATATAAGCGAAGCGACTTCTTACGTAAGCATCAATAATAAATCTGGTGTACTACTATGCAACCACGCGTATTCTTGTACTTTTATCCTTTGGGTATTTCAGCGATTAACGGTAAAACTTTTCGCCGTTATTTTTATAAAAGATAATTTTGTCATTTTCTAACTCAAGCAATAATTACATTGTGGGGTCCACCAATGATTGTGTCGTCATACGAATATTCCCGAAACAAAAGAATATTCCCAGACCAAACCAATATTTTATCATTTGAGACTCAAACTTAATAAATAATCCACATCATCGAATCATCCCCACTTTTCGACGACCAATGATATTCATGTAATCATCAATGGTCATGATTATCTAGAATAATCCTTGGTTATAATCATACCAATAAGCATCCATTAATGCACTACAGACAATGAGGACTTTTACCACATCATCTATAACATTACGGGTCATGATTATATAGAATGATCGGCGATCATAATCATACCAATAAACAGTTCATTTATGCACATAAGCCAAAGATACTCATCAATCAATAGTTCATCTCTGCACGTAAGCCAAAGATATACAACTGTAAAACCAATAATCAACAGTCCATATTTGCACGTAAACCAAAGATATACAACTGTAAAACTAATAATCAACAGTCCATATTTGCATGTAAGCCAAAGATGACTTTCATCATAATATAAACATGGGGATGATGACCATGATATAAGCGAAAACAAGGATAAATATTAAAGACTTTAAATTTATCTAAATATTATCAATCACTTAATAAACTCATAATCTAATATTATTAATATTATAACAATATTTTAATCACTTCTTAAACTTATAAACAATATATTTCAATTGTTTACACTTTACCAAATAATGCATTTTAAGCATTCAAAAATGCCATACTCATACGATTTCATCACCAATGATCAAATCCCTCATCAAAAATCTGCATATACCCTATATAGGATTCCCAAGCCATAAAATCCTATTTTTCAATTTTGTTACTTCACATAACATATTTAATTCATTTACTCATAACTAGTTTATTTTCATGAAAAATACCAAATCAGTCCCAAAAATATTTCTTTTCTGGGATTTAGCAGAATATAGTCCCATATTGAACATATATTTTTCTCGGAATTTTTAAAATTCATTTACTATTTTCCATATGGCCAAAACTGCCGAATATTTAGACATTTATCATAAATTGTACTTTTGTCCAAAATCCGAAATTTACAGGATATACTTTTGTTATATACATGTACTCCCAATAAAAATTTCACCAATTTTGGAGTTAACCACAAGGAGTTATAAAGGTTTACTTTTAAAATAGTCTTTTTCCATAAAATCCATAACTCTTAATCTGTACATCCAAAAATCGCCATCTTTGGACACAATATAGAAAACTCATCAAATTATCATTTCAAATTTTTCCAGAATTTTTGAGGGTCAGAAAAATTACAAAACTGCAAATGGATTTTCACCCGCCGTGTGGTAATCCACGTAGATAGATCATTTTCACAATTCAATAAGGAATGAATCTGAAGGATCATTCACCATGCATCTGATGAGTCCACATAGGCGGAGTTATTCCAATGAATAACAAAGAATGGAATAACGAAGAATTCACCATGCATGCGATAGTAGCCGCAGACGAGTTATTCCAAACAGAATAATAAAGAATGGAACCAGGTCATGCGTAATCTGCACAGACAAGATATTCCAACAGAATAATAAAGAATGGAATAACAGAAGAATTCACCATGCATGCGATAGACCGCACATATAGGTTATTCCCAACACAATAATAAAGAATGAAACCAGGTCATGCGTAATCCGCACAGACAGGATATTCCAACAGAATAATAAAGAATGGAATAACAGAAGAATTTCACCATGTATACGGTAGTTCGCGTATCCAGGTTATTCCAACAGAATAATAAGGAATGGAATAACAATTACTCTCTTCATGAATACGAAAGAAATAATACCCCTTACCTTAGAAGAAACTGTATATTAGAATAGTGAGGTAGCATACTTCTCTTCTTCTTTCTCTCTATAATTTCTCTCTATAATAATTGCTCTAAAGCTTTAGTGAATTGGTGAGAAATGAAGGAAGAATGAGTTTTTATTTATAGGAAAATATAGTTTCGATAATTGCACATTTTGGGGCACGAAATATTACAGCACAATACCTTCAACTTTTCTTTCATTTTTAATTAAGTCCTGCAAGTATTATCAAACTTTCATCACCTCCCCTAATAGTAAATCATGTGAATTAATAGTTCATTCATGTGACTTAATAGTTATAATCATGTGAAAATACGAATTACAGTATAGTACCTCCATTTTTAACTTAGTCATGCAAGTATTATCAATCTTGCACCACCTCCCCTAATAGTACATGAATGTGAATCAATAGTACACACATGTGAACAAATAGCTATAATCATGTGAATTAATAGCAATTAATTGCTCATTTATTCGATTAATTACCCGATTGGTCAATATAACCTCCAGACATCAATTATTATCGAAATAAATATCGATTTCCACTAACACTAACAATCCCAACACAATGGAAATATTTTTCTCAAAAATTTCATTTTTGAAATTTCGAAGTTTGACTTTTTCTGAAAAAGTCAATTGTTGACTTTTTTGACCAAAAAGTCAACCCCGTCAAATTTTGTGTTTATAGTCTATTTCTACTAATTTCATCGTTCTGGACTCAATTATCACGTCCGCGTCTCCAAATTCAACTCTGAACTCAAATTTGATTTTTAATAACATTCATTAATATTATAACTCACAATATTTAACAATCAGGTCGTTCCTAGGAAAGAGGGGGCTTTCCGATAAGGATTTCTCTTTATTGGCGCGCAATTAGGTGACCAAACCACTCCTTGACAGAACTTCTAGACATTGTCAATATTGAACATAATAATATGAATAACTTTGTCGTCTCAATTATTGATTTAATAATATATAACATATTATGCAGATGATACTGTGACAATAATTGAATCAATAATATGAGAGATTCATGCAACAATTATTGTAGCAATAATTGAGTATAACTGAGTGACTTCTCACATAAGCATCAATAATCAATACCGTGTGCTACTGTGCAACCATGCGTATTACTGTTCTTTTACTACCGATTATTTTATGACAACTTGCTTATTCTGAAAAATTTTCAAATATGACCCTTAACTTTAAACTTTTATCAATTTAACTATTTACCAAAATATAAAAATTGATTACTTTTATTTCATAAAATTTGGGATCTCACACTTATCCTGATTGGAAACCCAAGGATATCATTTCTTGACTGGATGACATCACGTCATCAGAAACTCTAGGTTTCAGAGCTGGAGCCTCAATGGGTTGATAGTGACTGTTGCTCACCTCAAGGGCTTGGAAGCTGACAGGCTTAACTTCTTCATTGAAGCTGATAAGAGGTATATCACTTTGGACAGGATACTCTGGCTCAGCATTGACAATGATCATATTACTATTGATGATATACTTGAGTTGTTGATGAAGAGTGGATGGGATGGCTCCCGCAATATGGATCCAAGGTCTCCTCAACAGTAAATTATATCCTGTAGTGATTTTGAGCACTTGAAAGGATATGTAGAATGTATGTGGACTGATTTCCACTGGTAATTCAATCTCTCCGATTGCATTTCACCGAGATCCATCAAAGGCTTTGATGATTGTGCGGCTGCTTCGCATCCGGTTGAGATTAATCTTCATTTTTTCCAATGTGGCATAGGGGCAGATGTTTAGGGATGATCCTCCATCTATTAGCAATCCTCCGACCACATATCCAGAAGACATCACTGTTATATGCAATGGGTTGCAATGACCCGTCCCTTCGGGTATGTCATCATCGGTGAAGGATATCACATTGCTGTTGAAGATGTGATCTACCAGATGATGAAACTTTTCTACATCCACTATCTTTGGCAAGTGGGCTTCTTCTATTATTTTCAGTAAGACCTTCTGGTGATCTTCTGAACAGAATACCAAGTCCAGGATAGAGATCTGTTGTGGTGCTTCTTTCAAGCTTTTCACCACCTTGGCTTCATTGTGTCCCATTGTGCGGAGGAATTCTTTGATTTTCTCCTTGGGCACTTTCCCCTTAGATCGGATGACTGGCTTCATCACTCGTTGAGGGAGATATAGCTGATTTTCCTTGGATACCGCATGTGACGCCCCAAAAATAGGTCCATACAACCCATTCTGAGTCGCCAAATACATGGTACAGAATTCAAATACAAACTTAATTTACACAATTATTAATTATCGTGCAGAATATGACAAAACATAAGCTCATAGTTTTAACACGAATATTATCTCGTAGACAATATCCAAACTCAAATTGAGTCCTCATTAAAATTATTATCACACTATTTTATAAAATAGTAAGGACTACTATAGCCACCATCTTGGACCATCACTCCATTCTCTTACTAGTCCCAACTATATTCTAATTTCCTGAAGAGAACAATGAAAGAAAAGGGTGAGCTCAACTAGCCCAGTAAAGAATATTATGACTAAGATAATGTATAATAAATTATCCTTGGTCTTCAACAGTATAAAAACTGATAGAATACAATAGACAACATATGACGCCCCCAAAACAGTTATACATCACCCATCTTGGGTCGCCACTTACATGGTATAAAATTCAAATACAACATAATTATACAACTGTCGTGTAAAATATGACAAAACATATGCTGTGAGTTTTAATACAAATATTGTCATCTAGACAATATCCACACTCAATGGAGTCCTCATAGACAGTATACAAACTCAAATTCAGTCCTCATTACATTTATTATCACACTATTTTAATGAGAATAGTGAGGACTACTAATACTATCATACGGACTTGTCAATCTGGTTCCTGAGACTTGTCCCAGCTATATTCTCATTTCCTGAAGAGAACAGTGAAGGAAAGGTTGAGCTCAACTAGCCCAGTAAGAAATATTATGACTAAGATAATGCAGAATAAATTATCATTAGCCTTCAACAATGTTAAACTGATAAAATACAATAGACATCAAGTTTAACTGCAGCGGAACAAACAATCTATTAAAAGAGTTAGGTAGTGAATAAAATCTACTATCTTTTATGATTTAAAAAGTTTTTCATCACTTTTATCGCTGAGACTCATCTTAATAAATAATCCACATCATCAAATCATCCCTGCACTACAGGCCAAGTATATTATTTAGTATGACGACCACGAATTATCCATGCACTACGGGCCAAAGATAATCGTGTTTTCATCAACGGTCCTGATCATGCCATAAAATAATTCATCTTTGCTCCCTTGGCCGAAGAGAATCCATAGCCATAATCATACCAAAAACTGTCCATCAATGCACTACGGGCCAATAAGGACTTTTTTTTCCACATCATTTGTAACATTACGATCATGATTATACATAATAATCCCTGGTCATAATCATACCAAGTCCATCTATGCAATACAGGCCACAGATGACTTTCAACATAACATAAATATGGGGATGATGACATTGATATAAGAATTCAATAAAACAAGTTCAAGAATTAAATTATCCAGGAACTAATAACATCCAAATTGTCAACATGATACTTCTTTGTAGAGTAAAATTCAAGAATAATATTCATGCACCAAAAATAATTTGGACAGAAAAGAATCAATTTTTCATCGTGAATAGTACTTCCGGAATAGTACCTCGTGAATAGTACCCCGACATGAAAAGTACTCCAAATACCCGAGTGACTAATATTCGGGTGAATAGTAATTTTAGTGAATAGTAACCCGTGAATAATAACTCATGAATAGTATTTTGACATGAAAAGTGCCCCGAATACCCGAGTGAATAATACTAGAGTGAATACTAACTGGGTGAATAGAATTCATAACTAATGTAACGAGAAAATACCAAATAAAATGATATTTCATGGCAGTATAGAAGTCAAAACTTTAACCAATTGAGTATAATAAAGAATGGAATAACAAAAGAAATCACCGGGCATGCGATTACTTGGCATAGGCGGAGTTATCCCAATGAGAATAATAAATAACGAAACCCGGTCAAGGCGTGTCACATGCCAAGCATGATATTCCAACCGAGAATAATAAAGAATGGAATAACAATGAAATCACCATGCATGCGGTACCAGCATAGGCAAAGTTATTCCAAGAGAATAATAAATAACGGAACTAGGTCCAAACATAAAACGCACAAACATGATATTCCAATGAGAATAATAAAGAATGGACTAACAATGAAATCACCATGCATGTGGTACCAGCATAGATAGGTTATTCCAGCGAGAATAATAAATAACGGAACCAGTCAGGCGTAAAAGCATGCGACGGGATATTCCAGAATGTAATAATAAAAAGCGGAACCCAGTTTTACGTAAAATACATGTATGGATATTCCAACAGAATAATAAAGAATGGAATAACAACAGAATTTCACCATGTATGCGGTACTTCGTATAGACAGGTTATTCCAGCAGAATAATAAATAATGGAATAACAGAAGAATTTCACCAAGTATAGGGTAGACCGCGTATACAAGTTATTCCAACAGAATAATAAAGAATGGAATAACAGAAGTTCTCTTCATGAATATGAAAAAAAATAATACCCCTTACCTCAGAAGAAGATTGGATACTAGAATAGTGAGGTAGCAGGCTTCTCTTCTTCTATACATTTTCTCTCTATAGCTTCTCTCTATAATTTCTCTCTATAATAATGGCTTTAAAGCTTTAGTGAATTGGTGAGAAATGAAGGAAGAATGGGCTTCTATTTATAGAAAAATATTGTTTTGATAATTGCACGTTTTGGGGCTCAAAAAATTACAGTACAATACCTCCAACTTTTCTTTCATTTTTAATTTAGTCCTGCAAGTATTATCAAACTTGCACCACCTCCCCTAATAGTAAATCATGTGAATCAATAGTAAAATCATGTGACTCAATAGTAAATCATGTGACTCAATAGTTCTAAACATGTGAAAAAAATTAATTACAATATAGTACATCCATCTATACCTCCATCTTTAACTTAGTCATGCAAGTATTATCAATCTTGCACCAACTCCCCTAATAGTAATTGAATATGACTCAATTGTACACACATGTGAACAAATAGTTATATAAGCATGTGAATAAGTAGCAATTAATTGCTCATTTATCCGATAAATTCCCCGATTTATCAATATATCCCTTAGACATCAATTATCATCGGAATAGATATCGATTTCAACCAACACCAATAATCCCAACACAATGGAACTATCAAATTCATCTTTAATCAACATGAACTTATTCATCATTAATATTATAACTCACAATATTTAACAACCAGGTCGTTCCCAGGAAAGAGGGGGCTTTCCAATAATGATTTCTCTCTATTGGCGCGCAATTAGGTGACCAAACCTCTCCTTGGCAGAACTTCTAGACATTGTAAATATTGTAATTTAATAATATGAATAATTTTTTCGTCTTAATTATTGATTTAATAATATATCATATAATGCAGATGATACTGTGACAATAATCTAATCAATAACATGAGAGATATGATGCAACAATTACTATATCAATAATTGAGTATAACTAAGTGACTTCTCACGTAAGCATCAATAACCAATACCGTGTGCCACTATGCAACCACGCGTATTACTATACTTTTACTACCGAGTAGTTCAACAGTATTAACGGTAAAACTTCCGCCGTTATTTTTAATAAAATACTTTTCTCATTTTCTCAATTCAACAATAATTCCGTTGTGGGGTTCACCAATGATTGTACCGTCGTACGAATATTCCCTGCTAAAACGAATATTCCCCAACCAATCGAATATTATATAACAACTTGCATACTTTGCAAAATTTAAAAATACTACCCACAACTATAACATTATATCAAATCCATACCATAATATTAAAAAAAATATTTCGAGAAATTTAAATATTTATTCATAAAATTTGGGGTGTCACAATCTCCCCACCTTATGAAATTTCGCCCTCGAAATTTACGTACGTACCTTGTATGCCGAAGAGATGAGGACACTTTGTCAGATTCTAACTTTTGAGGTATAACCTTTAAGCGTAGAATATATTCCAGGATTTTAACAAGTACATCTTCATACGTTGAATTATCCGCTATCTCGTCCAGTTCTAAATCAATAATGTGGTTCGGGTCGTCCACATATTTACGTAACATCGATACGTAAAAAAAACCGTTATGAACACGCGACATACTTGGCGGTAAAACAAGTCAGGCCACAGTTCCTACTCGATCAAGGATTTCAAATGGGCCAATACAATCGAGAGTTGAGATTTCCTCTCTTCATCGATTCTTGTTTCTAGAATAACGCCCTCTTGAACCTTCTTCTTCATATTCATCAGCTCCGGGTCTGTAGCTTGAGCAGCTTTAACTTTATCAATTAAAGTCGATTCTACTCGTATATTCGTTATCTTCACGTGGGTCCCTAGAGTCTTTAACTCTATCTTCATCATTTGTAAGTTATACGAAATGGGTCTTTATGTTAACAACTTCGCACTTATAAACGCATACGATCTTCTACTCAACACGTCAGCTACCACGTTCGCTTTCCCACGATGGTATTGAATGGTATGATTGTAATCTTCAACAGCTCGAGCCAACGTCTTTGGTGCACGTTACGTTCGTTTTGGGTGAAGAAAAATATTTGAGGATTTTAGAAATGGGTTTTGTACTGGGGTCAATACAAAATTCAATTTCACGCTCTAGAGATAGGCTAAGAAGTCTTCAAAAATACGTCAGGAAATTTATTAACCATAGAAATATCATTCAAAACTGTGACTCTCATCCAAGACTTGGATAACACATGTAATGAAGGTTTCTCCTAATAAAGTTTCAACCAATAAGTCAAAGTCTAACTTCTCTGGAGTCAAATTTAAACGTTGAACGCAAGCATGAGAGATAAAATAATGGGTAGAACCGGTATCTAATAAGGCATAGACTTCGCAAGAATTTATAATTAACTAACCCGTGCTAACTCCGTTCGGGTTACTCGCTTTTTGAGAAGTCGCAAAAAATGCTCTTCTTAAAACCACCAACTTTGTTTTGTCCGTATCCGCCTTTAGTGCCACCGTCCCAGCTGGACTTGACTTTGGTGCACGATAAAATCGAGCTAAATGACCTTCTCTTCTTAAAATTTCCACTTCCATTATCTTGGCCATGATTTCCACCGAAGTGGTTACCATTCTTGGCATGATAATTTCCCCCACGATGGTCATCATTGTTCCGATGGTCGCGTTGCCTTGAATACGATTATTATCGTGTTGTTGGTCGTTACCTTTTGGTTGTGTTACCTCATTATCGCGCTCCAATAATTGAGCCCTATTCACAACATCTGAATACAAACACTGTCACAAAACAAGGGTTAATTAACATATCACATATTATTCCTATACTCTGACCGACCAATTAAATACCAAATAAACTTAGGTAGGTTATACTAGCGAAGGAATTCCCCGTATCTCCTCTCCTAGTTCTTGTCTCACATCTCAGTCAGGGATCATATCCCTAAGCTTTGATACCAACTATGACGCCCCCAAAATAGGTATACATCACCCATCTTGGGTCTCCACTTACATGGTACAAAATTCAAATACAACTTAATTATACAACTGTCGTGTAAAATACGACAAAACATATGCTGTGAGTTTTAATACAAATATTGTCATCTAGACAATATCCACACTCAATGGAGTCCTCATAGACAATATACAAACTCAAATTCAGTCCTCATTACATTTATTATCACACTATTTTAACAGAATAGTGAGGACTACTAATACTATCATCTTGACTGTCAATCCTTTCTCCGACTTGTCCCAGCTATATTCTCATTTCCTGAAGAGAACAGTGAAGGAAAGGGTGAGCTCAACTAGCCCATTAAGAAATATTATGACTAAGATAATGCAGAATAAATTATCATTAGCCTTCAACAATGTTAAACTGATAAAATATAATAGACATCAAGTTCAACTGCAGCGGAACAAATAATCCATTAAAAGAGTTAGGTAGAGAATAAAATCTACTATCTTTTATGATTTAAAAAGTTTTTCATCACTTTTATCGTTGAGACTCAGCTTAATAAATAATCCACATCATCAAATCATCCCCTTTTCTGGGCGCCAAGGATATTATTTAGTATCACGACCATGAATTATCCATGCACTACGGGCCAAAGATAATCGTGTTTTCATCAACGGTCCTGATCATGCCATAAAACAATTCATCTTTGCTCCCTTGGCCGAAGAGAATCCATAGCCATAATCATACCAAAAACTGTCCATCAATGCACTACGGGCCAATGAGGACTTTTTTTTCCACATCATTTATAACATTATGATCATGATTATATCGAATAATCCCTGGTCATAATCATACCAAGTCCATCTATGCAATACAGGCCACAGATGACTTTCAACATAACATAAACATGAGGATGATGACAATGATATAAGAATTCAATAAAACAAGTTCAAGAATTAAATTATCCAGGAACTAATAACATCCAAATTGTCAACATGATACTTCTTTGTAGAATAAAATTCAAGAATAATATTCATGCACCAAAAATAATTTGGACAGAAAAGAATCAATTTTTCATCGTGAATAGTACTTCGGGAATAGTACCTCATGAATAGTACCCCGACATGAAAATTACTCCAAATACCCGAGTGACTAATATTCAGGTGAATAGTAATTTTGATGAATAGTAACCCATGAATAGTAACTCGTGAATAGTATTCTGGCATGAAAAGTGTCCCGAATACCCGAGTGAATAATACTAGAGTGAATAGTAACTGGGTGAATTGTAACTCGTAACAGAAGATACCAAATAAAATAATATTTCATGATGAGTATAGAAGTCAAAACTTTAACCAACTGAGTATAATAAAGAATGGAATAACAAAAGAAATCACCAAGCATGCGGTACTTCGCATAGACAGGTTATCCCAACAGAATAATAAATAGCGGAACCAGGTCAGGCGTAATACACACCTACAGGATATTCCAACAGAATAATAAAGAATGGAATAATAACAAAAATCACCATGCATGCGGTACTTCGCATAGACAGGTTATTCCAATAGAATAATAAATAACGGAACCAGGTCCGGCGTAAAACGCACAGACATGATATTCCAATAGAATAATAAAGAATGGAATAACAACAAAGATCACCATACATGTGGTACTTCGCATAGACAGGTTATTCCAACAGAATAATAAATAACGGAACCAGGTCCGACGTAAAACGCACAGACATGATATTCCAATAGAATAATAAAGTCGGAACCAGGTCCGGCGTAAAACGTACAGACAGGATATTCCAACAGAATAATAAAGAATGGAATAACAACAGAATTTCACCATGCATACGGTACTTCGCATAGACATGTTATTCCAACAGAATAATAAATAATGGAATAACAGAAGAATTTCACCAAGTATAGGGTAGCCCGCGTATACAGGTTATTCCAACAGAATAATAAAGAATGGAATAACAGAAGTTCTCTTCATGAATATGAAAAAAAAATACCCCTTACCTCAGAAGAAGACTGGATACTAGAATTGTGAGGTAGCAGGCTTCTCTTCTTCTATAGACTTTCTCTCTATAGCTTCTCTCTATAATTTCTCTCTATAATAATGGCTCTAAAGCTTTAGTGAATTGGTGAGAAATGAAGGTAGAATGGGCTTCTATTTATAGAAAAATATAGTTTCGATAATTGCACGTTTTGGGGCTCAAAAAATTACAGTACAATACCTCAAACTTTTCTTTCATTTTTAATTTAGTCCTGCAAGTATTATCAAACTTGCGCCACCTCCCCTAATAGTAAATCATGTGAATCAATAGTAAAATCATGTGACTCAATAGTAAATCATGTGACTCAATAGTTCTAAACATGTGAAAAAAATTAATTACAATATAGTACCTCCATCTTTAACTTAGTCATGCAAGTATTATCAATCTTGCACCAACTCCCCTAATAGTAAATGAATGTGACTCAATAGTACACACATGTGAACAAATAGTTATATAAGCATGTGAATAAGTAGCAATTAATTGCTCATTTATCCGATAAATTCCCCGATTTAACAATATAGCCCTCAGACATCAATTATCATTGGAATAAATATCGATTTCAACTAACACCAATAATCCCAACACAATGGAACTATCAAATTCATCTTTAATCAACACGAACTTATTCATCATTAATATTATAACTCACAATATTTAACAACCGTGGTCATTCCGTGAAAGAGGGGCTTTCAATAATGATTTCTCCCTATTGGCGCGCAATTAGGTGACCAAACCTCTCATTGGCAGAACTTCTAGACATTGTAAATATTGTAATTTAATAATATGAATAACTTTGTCGTCTTAATTATTGATTTAATAATATATCATATAATGCAGATGATACTGTGACAATAATCGAATCAATAATATGAGAGATATGATGCAACAATTACTATAGCAATAATTGAGTATAACTGAGCGACTTCTCACGTAAGCATCAATAACCAATACCGTGTGCCACTATGCAACCACGCGCATTACTGTACTTTTACTACCGAGTAGTTCAACAGTATAAACGATAAAACTTCCACCGTTATTTTTAATAAAATACTCTTGTCATTTTCTCAATCCGAAAATAATTCCGTTGTGGGGTTCACCAACGATTGTACCGTCGTACGAATATTCCCCGACCAATCGAATATTATATAACAACTTGCATACTCTGCAAAATTTATAAATACTAACCACAACTATAATATTATATCAAATCCATACATAATATTAAAAAAATATTTCGAGAAATTTAAATCTTTATTCATAAAATTTGGGGTGTCACACAACAAGTTTAACTACAGCGGAACAAGCAATCCATTAGAAGAGTCAAGTAGAGTATGATGTCTACTATCTTCTATGATTTAAAAGTTCATCATCAATGTTTTATCTCTGTAACACAACTCAATAAATAATCAACATCATCGAATTATCCATGCACTACGGGCCAAGAATATTCGTTAGTATCACCAATGGTCATAATCATGCCAACAACTGTCCATCAATGCATTACGGGCCAATGAGAACTATCACCACATCATTTTTCTGTAAAATTACAGGTTATGATTATACCGATACATAATTTATGGTTATAATCATACCAATCAACAGTACATCTATGCACTACGGGCCAAAGGTGACTTTTATCAAAATATAAGCATGAGGATGATGACAATAATATAAGAAATCAATCAAGTGAGATCAAGGATAAATATTAAAGATTTATAATTCAATTTATCCAGAGTTTAAGAATGTCAAAATTATCAACATGATAATTAATTGTGAAGTAAAATTCAAGAATGATATTCATGTATCAAAAATAATTTGGACAGAAAATAAACCAATTTTTTTGTCGTGAATAGTACCCCGAGTGAATATTACAACATGAATAGTACCGTTTATATGAATAGTACCCCGTGAATAGAATCCCAGCATGAAAAGATTAAAATTTAACAAGAATGTTCCGAAAAA
Organism: Panax ginseng; assembly: GCA_020205605.1. NCBI lineage: Eukaryota > Viridiplantae > Streptophyta > Magnoliopsida > Apiales > Araliaceae > Panax > Panax ginseng. The sequence continues at coordinate 113,529,090 of CM035130.1, read as the reverse complement.
TATTTAAGTGAAACGATACTAGATGAAGCGCAAATTTTAAGGATATTCTAATATTTTCAAGGAGTATAGAAGCAATACTTATCAAAATAAGTGTAGATTTAGGAATATGAAACGAAATAATATTACTTATATACTACAAAGTATGGAAGAAAATATTATTTCTTACGAATATTGAATGAAAATAATATCTCTTACCTTAAAAGGAGAGTAATTTTGACTGGTATAACGGGGATATTCTTGAAGAAAACTTGCACTATTTGCTACACTCAAAGTTTTCTTAAACTCAAAAAAATACGCTCAATATTATAGAAGAAGAATTCTCTGATTTTGGTGTGATTTTCATTTCTTAACTAAGCATCCTATTTATAGGAGAATGGCAGGGCATTATTTAAGAAAATCATGGATGTACAGGAAAAAAATCACGATTTGCAATTCATCAAAATGCCATTTGAAATAACCAATAAGGGAGTACCCTCCTGTGAAGGTAACTAGCAATATTAAAAGAAAAGAAAGGTTAGCCAATCGGAGGTTACCCCTCTTTGAAGGGAATACCAATATTAAAAGGAAAAATGTTTAGCCAATCAAATACTACCCCTTTATTTATATCAAAAATTGAATAATTATTTATCACAAATCGCTTATCTTCAATAAACACATTTTTAATCTTTCAACAATTATTCATCATTAATATTATAACTTACAATATTAATAATCAGATCATTCCCAGGAAAGAGGGGGCTTTCTGATAAGGACTTCTCCTTATTGGCACGTAATTACATAACCTAACCCCTTTTCTCGACAGAACTTTCTAAACATTGTCAATAATGCAAATAATAATATAAATAACTTTTTCGTCTCAATTATTGATTTAATAATATAAAATATTGTGCAGATGATACTGTGACAATAATTGAATCAATAATATGAGATACTATGCAACAACCATCGTAGCAATTATTGAATAATCTTGGTGACTTCTTAAGTAAGAATCGATAATCAAAGATCTTTATACAATACCGGTGTGCTCTTTGCACAACCATAGCGTATTCTTTGTATTTTTTATCATAGGGTATTTCAACGATTAACGGTAAAAAGTTTTGCCTTTATTTTTATAAAAGGTTATTTCGTCGCTTTACATATTAAATGATGAATTCCATTGTGGGGTCCACCAATGATTGTGCCGTCGTATAGATATTCCTTGATAAAACGAATATTTTATGACAACTTGCTTACTTTACAAAATATGTAAATATTACCCACAACTATAACATTATATTAAATCTACACCTTATTATTCAAAATAACATTTAGAGAAAATTAAATATTTATTCATAAAAGTTGGGGTCTTACAACCTCCCCTTCTTATGAAATTTCATTCTCAAAATTGATGTACGTACCTGGTATGTCGAAGAGGTGAGGATACCTTATTTTTATTTCAGATTCTAACTCCCAGGTCATTTCCTCAATATCGTGGTTTCTCCATAAAACTTTGACTTGTGGTATAACCTTTGAGCGTAGAATATGTTCCTTCTTATCCAAGATTTTAACAGGTACCTCTTCATACGTTAAATCTTCCACTATCTCATTTGGTTCTAATTCAATAATGTGGTTCAGGTCTTCCACATATTTACGTAACATAGATATGTGAAAAACGTTATAAACACGAGACATACTTGGCGGTAAGGCGAGTTTATAGGCCATAGTTCCTACTCGGTCGAGGATTTCAAATGGATCAGTGAATCGAGGGTTGAGCTTTTCTCTCTTTCCAAATCTTGTAACTCCTTTCCATGGAGTAACACGTAATAATACATGATCTCCAACATTGAATTCCACGTCCCTTCGATGAAGATCAACATAACTCTTTTTATCGATCTTGTGAGGTTTGTATACATTACCAGATCATTTGAATCTTTTCTGTAGTCATTCGTATCAATTCTAGTCCCAACAACGTTGCTTCACCTACCCCGCCCCAGCATATTGGAGAATGACACTTTCGTCCATACAGCGCCGCGAATGGAGCCATGCCTATACTTACTTGATAACTGTTGTTGTTGGAGAATTCCACTAATGACAAGAACTTGTCCCAACTTCCTTTGAAGTCTATGACACATAGTCTTAATAGATCTTTAAGAGTTTGAATAGTCCTCTTCGACTGCCTGTCCGTCTGAGGATGATATGCAGAATTGAATCGTAATTCTGTGCCCATAGCTTTCTGCAAACTGACCCAAAATTGTGAAGTGAATCTTGGGTCTCGATTAGAAACTATGGATATTGGCATACCATGCAGTCTTACAATCTCATTTATGTATATACGAGAAAGATGTTCAAGTGAATAAGTTTCTCGTATAGGTAAGAAATGAGCAGACTTGGTTAGTCTATCAATAATTACCCAAATTGCATCTATGCCTTGAGAAACCTTCGAAAGACTAGTAACGAAATCCATGTTAATGTGCTCTCACTTCCATTCTAGAATTTCAAGTGGTTGCAGTGGGACCTGCTGGTACTTGATACTCCGCCTTGACATGTTGACAAGTTAAACACGTTGAGATAAACTCCGTTATCTCTCTCTTCATATTGCTCCACCAAAATGTATGTCAAAGATCACGATACATTTTGGTACTCCAAAGATGGATTGCAAATGGTGTATTGTGTGCCTCCATTATGATTTTATACTTCAAATCAGAGTTGTTAGGAACATAAAGTCTGGAGTTGACTCAAAGTATTCATTTTTCATCGATTCTTGCTTCTGGAATAGCACCTTCTTGTACTTTCTTCCTCATTCGCATCAGCTCCAAGTTTGTAGCTTGAGCAGCTTTAACTTTATCGATTAAAGTCGGTTCTACTCATATATTTGACATCATCACATGGGTCCCTGAAGTCTTTAACTCTATCTCCATCCTTTGTAAGTCATAAAAAATGGGTCTTTACGTTGACAATATCGCACTCATACCCGCATATGATCTCTACTCATCGCGTCAGCTACCATGTTCGCTTTTCTAGGATGGTATTGAATGGTATTATCGTAATCTTTCAATAGCTCTAGCCAACGTCGTTGCCGCATGTTGAGTTCCTTTTGGGTGAAGAAATATTTGAGGCTTTTATGATCTTTATAGATCTCCACTTTCTCCCCATAAATGTAATGTCTCCAGATCTTTAGAGCGAAAACAACTGCTGCCAACTCTAGATTATGAGTAGGATAATTCTTTTCATATTCTTTGAGTTGTCATGAGGCATAGGCTATGACTTTCCCATGTTGCATGAGAACACATCCTAAACATTTGCCTGAAGCATCGCTGTACATGATGAATCCCTTTGAACCTGATGGTATTGTCAGAACATGTGCTGAAATGAGTCTCCTCTTGAGTTCTTGAAAACTCTTCTTACATTCCTCGCTCCAACTAAATTTTATATCTTTTCGAGTCAGCTGAGTTAACGGAGTGGCAATTCGAGAAAATCCTTCCACGAATCTCCGATAATAACCAGTTAAGCCCAGAAAGCTACGTATTTCGGTTACTGACTTAGGTTGCTCCCAACTTTGTATTTCTTCAATCTTCGCCGGATCAACTGATATTCTATGATTCGATATCACGTGCCCAAGGAATGCTACTTCCTCAAGCCAGAACTCGCCTTTCTTCAACTTAGCGTATAGCTTGTTTTCATGAATCTTTTGGAGTATCAGCCCCAAGTGTTGCTCATAATCTTCATAACTTTTGGACTATATGAGGATGTCATCAATAAAGACAACCACAAAAATGATCCAAATATTCCTTGAATACTCGGTTCATCATATCCATGAACGTAGCAGGAGCATTAGTCAATCCAAAAGATATGACTAAAAATTCATAATGCCCGTACTGAGTTCTGAAAGCAGTCTTTGAAATGTCATTAGTTTTAATCTTTATCTGGTGATATCCGAAAAGAAGATCAATTTTTGAAAAGAATTTAGCACCTTGCAACTGTTCAAATAGGTCATCAATGCGAGGCAACGGGTACCTATTTTTGATGGTGACATGATTTAACTCCCGATAGTCAGTGCAAAGTCACATACTCCCATATTTCTTCTTTACGAATAAAACAAGTGTGACGCCCCCAAAATAGGTATACATCACCCATCTTGAGTCGCCAAATACATGGTACAAAATTCAAATACAACTTAATTATACAACAGTCGTGTAAAATACGACAAAACATAATCTAAGAGTTTTAATAAGAATATTGTCATCTAGACAATATCCACACTCAATGGAGTCCTCATTACATTTATTGTCACATTATTTAACGAGAATAGTGAGAACTACTAATCTTTATCATCGGGCCGAGTCACTCCGTTCCCCGACTCACGTTCACGAAGAGAATGTTGAAAGAAAGGGTGAGCTCAACTAGCCTAGTAAGAAATATTATGACTAAGATAATGCAGAATAAATTAGCATTAGTCTTCAACAATGTTAAACTAATAAAATACAATAGACATCAAGTTTAACTACAAAATGGAATAAGCAATCCATTAGAAGAGTCAAGTAGAGCATGATATCTACTATCTTCTATGATTTAAAATGTTTTCATCAATTTTTATCGGTGAGACTCAGCTTAATAAATAAACCACATCATCGAGTCATCCCTGCACTATGGGCCAAGGATATTAATTAAATCATCAATGGTCATGACTATACCGAATAATCCACGGTCATAATTATACCAAAACTCATCCATCAATGCACTCACTGAAGCTCACGAGGACTTTTACCACATCATTTATAACATTACAGGTCATGATTATATCGAATGATCCCTAGTCTTAATCATACCAAGTCCATCTATGCACGTAAGCCAAAGATGACTTTCATCACAATATAAGCATGAGGATGATGACAATGACATAATAATTCAATAAAACAAGTTCAAGAATAAATTTTAAAGATTTATAAGTTAATTTATCCTAAAATTAATTACGTCCAAATTGTCAACATGATACTGCTTTGTGGAGCAAAATTCAAGAATGCTCAGAAGAATATTTCCATGAAAAGATACTGGATGAAGCGCAAATATCCAGGATATTCTACTAATTTCATGGAGTATAGAAGCCAAAACTTTAACCAATTTGAGTATAATAGAATATATGAAAGCGTGAATGAATTTTCACCGCCGTGCGGTAATCCGCACGAGACAGATCATTTCCACAATTTAATAAGGAATGAATACAAAGGATCATTCACCATGCATGTGATAATCCACATAGACGAGTTATTCCAACGAGAATAATAAAGAATGAAACTAGGTCAATACGTAATCCTTGCAGCACGGGATATTCTAACAGAATAATAAAGAATGGATTAATAGAAGAATTCACCATGCACGCGATAAACCGCATAGACAGGTTACTCCAATAAAATAATAAAGAATGGAACCAGGTCTAGCGTAACCGCATTTGATGCGAGGATATTCTAACGAGAATAATAAATAATAGAATAACAAAAATTCACCATGCATACGATAGAGCCGCAGACGGAGTTATTCCAACATAATAATAAAGAATGGAACCAGGTCTAGCGTAATCCGCACATACGTGAGGATATTCTAATGAATAATAAAGAATGGAATAATGAAGAATTTCACCATGTATGTGATGCTTCGCATAGGCCGGTTTTTCCAACATAATAATAAAGAATGGAATAATGTAAGAATTTCACCATGTATGCGATTGCTCAGACAGACATGTTATTCAACATAATAATAAAGAATGGAATAATGAGAGAATTTCACCATGTATACAGATTGCAGATAGACAAAGTTATTCCTACATAATAATAAAGAATGGAATAACAGATGCTCTCTTCATGAATACGAAAGAAATAATACCCCTTAATTTAGAAAGAAACTGGATACTGGAGTAGAGAGGTAGCAGACTTCTCTTATTCTTTCTCTCTAAAATTTCTCTCTATAATAATTGCTCTATAGCTTTAGTGAATTGGTGAGAAATGAAGGAAGAATGAGCTTCTATTTATGGAAAATATAGTTTCGATAATTACACGATTTGGGGCTCAAAATATTATAGTACAATACCTTCAACATTTCTTTCATTTTTAATTTAGTCCTGCAAGTATTATCAAACTTGCACCACCTCCCCTAATAGTAAATAATGTGAATCAATAGTTCAATCATGTGAATCAATAGTTATAATCATGTAAAAATACGAATTATAATATAGTACCTCCATCTATACCTCCATTTTTAACTTAGTCATGCAAGTATTATCAATCTTGCACCAACTCCCCTAATAGTACAAGAATGTGATTCAATATTACACACATTTGAACAAATAGTTATATAAGCATGTGAATTAGTAGCAATTAATTGCTCATTTATCCGATTAATTACCCGATTTATCAATATAACCCCCAGACATCAATTATCATTGGAATAGATGTCGATTTCCACTAACACTAATAATCCCAACATAATGGAACTATCAAATTCATCTTTAATCAACACGAACTTATTTATCATTAATATTATAACTCACAATATTTAACAACCAGGTCATTCCCAGGAAAGAGGGGGCTTTCCGATAAAGATTTTTCCTTATTGGTAAGTGATTAGATGACCAACCTCTCCTTGATGTAACTTCTAGACATTGTAAATATTATAATTTAATAATATAAATAACTTTGTCGTTTCAATTATTGATTTAATAATATAACATATTATGCAGATGATACTGTGATAATAATTGAATCAATAATATGAGAGATACAATGCAACAATTACTGTAGCAATAATTGAGTATAATTGAGTGACTTCTCACGTAAGCATCAATAATCAATACCGTGTGCTACTATGCAACCACGCCAGACATCGTACTTTTACTTACGGGTAGTTTAACGGTTTAATGGTAAAACTTCCGTCGTTATTTTTAAAAAGATAATTATGTCATTTTCTAACTACGACAATACTCCCGTTGTGGGGTCCACCAATGATTGTGCCGTCGTACGAATTTTTCCTATTAAAACGAATATTCCCCGACCAATCGAATATTATATAACCACTTGCTTACATTGCAAAAATTTCTAAATATTACCCATAACTATAACATTATATCAAATTCACACCATAATATTCCAAAATATATTTCAAGAAAATTATTCTTTATTCATAAAAGTTGGGGTCTTACAACCTCCCTTTCTTATGAAATTTCTTCCTCGAAATTAGGGTGCGTACCTGGTATGTTGAAGATGTGAGGATACCTTGATTTCATTTCAGATTCTAACTCCCAGGTTATTTCCTCAACATCGTGGTTTCTCCACAAAACTTTGACTTAAGATATAACTTTAGAGCGTAGAATATAATCCTTCTTATCCAAGATTTTAACAGGTACCTCTTCATATTTTAAATCTTCTAATTCAATAATGTGGTTCGGGTCTTTCACATATTTACGTAACATAGATATGTGAAAAACGTTATGAACACGAGACACACTTGGCGGTAAGGCGAGTTTATAGGCCACAGTTCCTACTCGATCGAGGATTAAAAATGGGCCAATGAATCGAGGATTGAGCTTTCCTCTCTTTCCAAATCTTGTAACTCCTTTCCACGGAGCAACATGTAATAACACATGATCTCCAATATTGAATTCCACGTCCTCTCGATGAAGATCAACATAACTCTTTTGTCGATCTTGTGAGGTTTTTATACGTTGTCGGATCGTTTAAATCTCCTCCGTAGTCATACGTACCAAATCCTGTCCCAACAACGTTGCTTCACCCACCTCATCCCAACATACTAGAGAATGACACTTTCTTCCATACAACGCCTTAAATGGAGCCATGCCAATACTTGCTTGATAACTGTTGTTGTAGGAAAACTCCACCAATGGTAAGAACTTGTCCCAACTTCCCTTGAAGTCAAGGACACAGAGTCTTAATAAATCTTCAAGAGTTTGAATAGTCCTTTTCGACTGCCCATCCATTTGAGGATGATATGTCGAACTAAATCGTAAATCTGTGCCCATAGCATTTTAAAAACTAACCCAAAATCTTGAAGTGAATCGTGGGTCTTGATCAGAAACTATGGATACTGGCATACCATGCAATCTTACGATCTCGTTTATGTACATACTAGCAAGACGTTCAAGTCTAAAAGTTTCTCGTATCGGTAAGAAATGAGCATACTTGGTCAGTCTATCAACAATGACCCAAATCGCATTTATGCCTTGAGAAACCTTGGGAAGACCAGTAACGAAATCTATGGTAATGTGCTCCCACTTCCATTCTGGAATTTCAAGTGGTTGCAATGGACCTTTTGGCACTTGATGCTCCGCCTTGACTCGTTGACAAGTTAGACACCTTGAGATAAACCCCGCTATCTCTCTCTTCATATTGCTCCACCAAAATGTATATCGAAGATCACGATACATTTTGGTGCTCCCAGGATGGATTGCAAACGATGTGTTGTGCGCCTTCATCATGATTTTATACTTCAAGTCAGAATCGTTAGGAACACAAAGTCTAGAGTTGACTCAAAGTATTCCTTCTTTATCGATTATTGCTTCAGGAATAGCATCTTCTTGCACTTTCTTCTTCATACGCGCATCACCTCGTGTGCGTAGTTTGAAGCGACTTTAACTTTATCGATTAAAGTCGGTTCCACTCGTATATTCGCCATCATCACATGGGTCCCTGGAGTCTTTAACTCTATTTCCATCCTTTCCAAGTCATACCAAATGGGTCTTTGCATTGACAATATTGCACTCATACCCGCATATGATCTTCTACTCAATGCGTTAGCTACTACATTCACTTTTCCAGGATGGTATTGGATGGTATGATCATAATCTTTCAACAGCTCAAGCCATCGTCGTTGCCGCATGTTGAGTTCCTTTTAAGTGAAGAAATATTTGAGGCTTTTATGATCTGTATAGATCTCCACCTTCTCTCCATCTGAGGTAATGCCTCCAAATCTTAAGCATAAAAAAGCATAACGCCAACTCTAGATCATGAGTAGGATAATTCCTCTCATATTCTTTGAGTTGTCGAGAGGAATATGCTATGACTTTCCCATGTTGCAAGAGAACACATCCTAACCCTTTGCCTGAAGCATCACTGTAGATAACAAATCCCTCCAAGCCAGATGGTATTGTTTAAGAGCAGTCTTTGAAATGAGTCTCTCTTGAGTTCTTAAAAACTCTTTTCACATTCCTTGCTCCAATTGAATTTTGTATCTTTTTGAGTCAGCTGAGTTAATGGAGTAGCGATTCGAGAAAACCCTTCATAAATCTCCGATAATAACCCATTAAGCCGAGAAAGCCACGACTTGATCAATTTGACTTAGGTTGCTCCCAGGTTTGAATTTCTTCAATCTTTGCCGGGTCAACAGATATTCCATGATTTGATATCATGTGCCCAAGGAATACAACTTCCTCAAGCCAGAACTCACATTTCTTTAACTTGGCATAAAGCTTGTTTTCACGAAGCTTTTGGAGTATCAACCTCAAGTGTTGCTCATGGTCTTCGTGGGTTTTGGAGTATATGAGGATGTCATCAATAAAGATGACCACAAAGTGATCCAAATATTCCTTGAATACTCGGTTCATCATATCCATGAAGGCAGCAGGAGCATTAGTCAATCCAAAAGACATGACTAGGAATTCATAATGTCTGTACCGAGTTCTGAAAGCAGTCTTTGGAATGTCATTAGTTTTAATCTTCAACTAATGATATCCGGAACGAAGATCAATCTTTAAAAAGAATTTGGCTCCTTGCAACTGATCAAACAGGTCATCAATACGAGGCAGCGGGTACCTATTTTTCATGGTGACATGATTCCACTCCCGATAATCAATACAAAGTCGCATACTTCCATCTTTCTTCTTTACGAATAGAACATGAGCACCCCAAGGAGACGTACTAGGACGAATGAAACTGATGTCTAATAATTCTTGTAGTTGAGTTTTTAACTCCTGAAGTTCAATAGGAGCCATTTGATATGGGGCTTTGGAAATGGGTTTTGTACCAGATTCAAGGTCGATACAAAATTCAATTTCACACTCTGGGGGTAGGCCAGGAAGTTCTTCAGGGAATACGTCAAGAAATTTATTAACAATAAAAATATCATTCAAATCTGACGTATCTTTATTTAAATCAGTGACATGGGCTAAGAAAGCTTGACATCCGTTTTTCAATAAATGAATAGCTTTATGACTTGATATGACAGTGATTGATTTTAGTGGTTTGGTTGCTTGAATTCGCATAATAGGTTGGTTAGGAATATGAAAGCTAACAACCTTACGAAAACAATCGATTTTAGCATGATGAGTAGTTAACCAATCAACCCCTAAATCATATCAAATGCAAGTATTTTCAAAGAAATAAGATTGACAGGTAACGTGCGGTTACCGATTTGAATCAAACAAGACTTTTAAACCGTGGATGTAATGAAGGTTTCTCCTAACGGAATTTCAACAGATAAGTCAAAGTCTAATTTCTCCGGAGTCAAATTTAAACGTTGAGCGCAAGTAGGAGAAATAAAGGAATGGGTAGAACCGTATCAAATAAAGTATAAACTTTGCTAGAGTTTATGATTAGCTTACCCGTGATCACCTCGTTCGGATTCCTCACTTTTTGGGAGGTTACGACAAACGTTCTCCCTTGAACTACAGGTTTTATCTTGTTTGGGACACCCTTTGATGCCTCCATCACAGCTAGACTTGACTTTGGTGCACGACAAAATCGGTCTAGGTGACCTTCTTTTCCACAATTATAACACGCTTTTGCTTTGCGTCGTTCGGTTTGGACTTATGTGTCCTTCCAGTCACATTTGTAACTTTCATCGGTGGTGGTCGTTCTCCTTCCTTAACAATAATGACTCTTTGGTCTTTGACGTCTTTCCATCCTTATTGAATCTCCTCTTCTTGAAATTTCCACTCTTATTGTCATGGCCATGATTACCACCGAAGTGATTATCATTTTTGGCATGTTGATTCCCTCCACGTTTGTTGTCACCGCTTCGATGTCTGCTACCACTAGTATTATCGACTTGCCGGTTGCTCTCTCTTGGTTGGGTTAACTCATTATCGCGCTCTAATAACTGAGCCCTATTCACAACATCTGAATACAAACACAGTTTGTGAAAAATTAGGTATTAACATATCTCGGGTTTCAAACCTCTTAGAAACATACGCATCATTCTCTCCTCATTATTAACCAAGTGGGACGCAAATCGAGACAACTCGGCAAACTTAGCTTCGGCAAAATTAGGTATTAACATGGTCATATTGTTTTGCTCAAGCTTGATGAACTCTACCTCCTTCATATGACGAATACTTTCAGGGAAGTACTTGTCATTGAATAGTTCTTGGAACTTCTCCCAAGATATCTTGATCTGGCGGAGTTGAGTCGCTTCTGATTCCCACCGATAATCGCCTCTTGCCGCAATAACATGAAGGTGGCAAGGAACCTTTTGCTCTCCGGAGCATCCCAAGACATCAAATATCTTGTTGATACGCATTATCCACGTCTCTACCTTAAGTGGTTTTGGCTCTCTAAAAACTCCGGTGGTCGGCTCCTTGAAGCTTGTAGCGATGATCGGCCAGAGAGAGTTGTCGATGTTTCCACCGCATTTTGGATAGGAACCGCTTTTCGACCGATGTTGCTTGAATTGCATAAAGCCTCTGAACATCCCATCGTTCACCATTTCATCGGTGTTATTGTTTATATGAGGATTATTGTCTTCCTGTTGCACATTATTTTGGGCATTAATATGTGGTGACTCAACGGTCTCATGTGCTTCATTATTTATCTCAACATTTTCGGATGCCATTTTCAAATACTGCCACAAAACAAGGGTTAATTAACATATCACATATTATCCCTATACTCACAATGACCAATTAAATACCAAATAAACTTAGGTAGGTCATACTAGCGAAGGAATTTCCGTCTCTCCCTCCTAGTTCTTGTCTCACATCTCAACTGGGGATCATATCCCTAACTCGGATACCAATGTGGCGCCCCAAAATAGGTATACATCACCCATCTTGAGTCGCCAAATACTTGGTACAAAATTCAAATACAACTTAATATATAGCGACAATGTGTAAAATACGACAAAACATAATCTAAGAGTTTTAATAAGAATATTGTCATCTAGACAATATCCACACTCAATGGAGTCCTCATTATATTTTTTGTCACGCTATTTAACAAAATAGTGGGGACTACTAATGCTATCATCTAGACCGTCACTCCGTTACCCGACTAGTCCCGGCTACGTTTTCATTTCCAGAAGAGAACAATGAAAGAAAGGGTGAGCTCAACTAGCCCAGTAAGAAATAATATGACTAAGATAATGCAGAATAAATTATCATTAGTCTTCAACAATGTTAAACTGATAAAATACAATAGACATCAAGTTTAATTGCAGTGGAATAAGCAAACCATTAGAAGAGCCGGAGTAGAGCATGATATCTACTATCTTCTATGATTTAAAATGTTTTCATCAATTTTTATCGATGAGACTCAACTTAATAAATAAACCACATCATCGAAGTCATCCACGCACTCACGGGCCAAGGATATTAATTAAATCATCAATGGTCATGACTATACCGAATAATCCCTGGTCATAATCATGCCAAAAACTGTCCATCAATGCACTACAGGCTACTAAGGACTTTTACCACATCATTTATAATATTACAAGTCATGATTATCTCGAATGATCCTAGTCTTAATCATACCAAGTCCATCTATGCACGTAAGCAAAGATGACTTTCATCACAATATAAGCATGCGAGGATGATGACAATGACATAATAATTCAATAAAACAAGTTCAAGAATAAATTTTAAAGATTTATAAGTTAATTTATCCTAAAATTAATTACGTCCAAATTGTCAACATGATACTGCTTTGTGGAGCAAAATTCAAGAATGCTCAGAAGAATATTTCCATGAAAAGATACTGGATGAAGCATAAATATCTAGGATATTCTACTAATTTCATGGAGTATAGAAGCCAAAACTTTAACCAACTGAGTATAATAGAATATATGAAGCTGCAAATGGATTTTACGCGCCATGCGGTAATCCGTGAGCGAGCAGATCATTTCCACAATTTAATAAGGAATGAATACGAAGGATCATTCACCATGCATGTGATAATCCACATAGACAGGTTATTCCAATAGAATAATAAAGAGTGGAACTAGGTCATGCGTAATCCGTATAGACAGGATATTCCAACATAATAATAAAGAATGGAATAACAGAAGAATTCACCATGCATGCGATAGACCTCACAGACAGGTTATTCCAACAGAATAACAAAGAATGGAACCAGGTTTAGCGTAATCTGCACAGACAGGATATTCCAACAGAATAATAAATAATGGAATAACAAAGAATTCACCATGCATGCGATAGACCGCACAGACAGGTTATTCGAACAGAAGAATAAAGAATGGAACCAAGTCTAGCGTAATTCGCACAGATATGATATTCCAACAGAATAATAAAGAATGGAATAACATAAGAATTTTACCATGTATGCGGTACTTCGCATAGACAGGTTATTCCAACATAATAATAAAGAATGGAATAACAAAAGAATTTCACCATGTATGCGGTACTTCGCATAGACAGGTTATTTCAACATATTAATAAAGAATGAAATAACAGAAGAATTTCACCATGTATGCTATACTTCGCATAGACAGGTTATTCCAATATAATAATAAAGAATAGAATAACAGAAGCTCTCTTCATGAATACGAAAGAAATAATACCCCTTACCTTAGAAAGAAACTGGATACTGGAGTAGAGAGGTAGCAGACTTCTCTTATTCTTTCTCTCTAAAATTTCTCTCTATAATAATTGTTCTATAACTTTAGTGAATTGGTGAGAAATGAAGGAAGAATGAGCTTCTATTTATGGAAAATATAGTTTCGATAATTACACGTTTTGGGGCTCAAAATATTATAGTACAAGACCTTCAACATTTCTTTCATTTTTAATTTAGTCCTGCAAGTATTATCAAACTTGCACCACCTCCCCTAATAGTAAATAATGTGAATCAATAGTTCAATCATGTGAATCAATAGTTATAATCATGTAAAAATACGAATTACAATATAGTACCTCCATCTATACCTCCATTTTTAACTTAGTCATGCAAGTATTATCAATCTTGCACCAACTCCCCTAATAGTACAAGAATGTGATTCTATAGTACACACATGTGAACAAATAGTTATATAAGTATGTGAATTAGTAGCAATTAATTGCTCATTTATCCGATTAATTACCCGATTTATCAATATAACCCCCAGACATCAATTATCATCGGAATAGATGTCGATTTCCACTAACACTAATAATCCCAACACAATGGAACTATCAAATTCATCTTTAATCAACACGAACTTATTCATCATTAATATTATAACTCACAATATTTAACAACCAGGTCGTTCCCAGGAAAGAGGGGGCTTTCCGATAAAGATTTCTCTTTATTGGCACGCAATTAGATGACCAAACCTCTCCTTGACAGAACTTCTAGATATTGTAAATATTGCAATTTAATAATATAAATAACTTTGTCGTCTCAATTATTGATTTAATAATATAACATATTATGCAGATGATATTGTGACAATAATTGAATCAATAATATGAGAGATATGATGCAGCAATTACTGTAACAATAATTGAGTATAATTGAGTGACTTTTCACGTAAGTATCAATAATCAATACCATGTGCTACTATGCAACCACACGTATTACTGCACTTTTACTACCGGATAGTTCAACAGTTTAACGGTAAAACTTCCGCCGTTATTTTAAAAAAGATAATTATGTCATTTTCTAACTACTACAATACTTGGTTAGGGGTCCACTGATGATTGTGTCAGTCGTCATACGAATATTCCCTGTTAAAACCAATATTCCCCGACCAATCGAATATTATATAACCACTTGCTTACTTTACAAAATTTGTAAATATTACCCACAACTATAACATTATATCAAATCCACACCATAATATTCAAAAATATATTTCAAGAAAATTATTCTTTATTCATAAAAGTTGGGGTCTTACAACAGGAGCACCCCAAGGAGATAAACTAGGACGAATGAAACCGATGTCTAACAATTCCTGCAGTTGGATTTTTAACTCCTGAAGTTCAATAGGAGCCATTCGATATGGGGTTTTGGAAATAGGTTTTGTATCAGGTTCAAGGTCAATACAAAATTTGATTTCACGCTCTGGGGGTAGGCCAGGAAGTTCTTCAAGGAATACGTCAGGAAATTTATTAACAATAGAAATATAATTCAAATCTGACGTATTTTTGTTTAAATCTGTGACATGGGCTAAGAAATCTTGACATCCATTTTTTAATAAACGAATGGCTTTATGGCTTGATATGACAGTGATTGACTTTAGTGGTTTGGTTACTTAAATTCACATAATAGGTTGGTTAGGATTATATAAAAACTAACAACCTTACGAAAACAATCAATTTTAACATGATGAGTAGTTAACCAATCAATCCCTAAAATCACATCAAATGCAAGTATTTTTAAAGAGATGAGATCAACAGGTAATATGAAAGTGTCGATTTGAATCAAACAAGATTTATAAACAATGGATGTGATGAAGGTTTGTCCCAATGGAGTTTCAACACATAAGTCAAAGTCTAATTTCTTTGGAGTCAAATTTAAACGTTGAGAGCAAGTAGGTGAAATAAAAGTATGGGTAGAACCGGTATCAAATAAGGTATAGACTTCGCAATAGTTTATGATTAGCTTACCCGTGATAACATCATTCGGGTTCCTTGCTTTTTGGGAGGTCACAACAAACGCTCTCCCTTGAACTACCGACTTTGACTTGTCTAGGACAACCTTTGGTGTCACCATCCCAGCTGGACTTGACATCACTACACGACAAAATTGAGTTAGGTGACCTTCTCATCTGCAATTAAAACACACTTTAGGTTGCTGTGTATAGTTTGGACTGATGGGTCCCTTCTCTCCACATTTGTAGCATACGACCGGTGGTCATTCTCCTTCCTTGAAAACGGGTGTTGGTGTTGCTATCATTCCATCATTGTTGAATCTCCTCTTTTTAAAATTTCCACTTGACTCATTTCTTCTATTATCTTGGCCAGGATTACCACTGAAGTGGTTACCATTTCTAGCATGATAATTTCCTCCATGTTTGTTGTCACCGCTTCGATGACTACTACCACTGGTATGACTATTATCATTTTGTCGGCTGCTATCTTTTGGTTGGGCTAACTCATTATCGCGTTCCAATAACTGAGCCCTATTCACAACATCCGAATATAAAAAAAGTTTGTGAGAAATGAGGTATTGATGAATTTCAGGCTTCAAACCTGGCAGAAACATTTGCGTCATACGCTCCTCATTATCCACCAAATGGGATGCAAACCGGGATAACTCCACAAACTTTTCATAATATTGCGATACGGTCATATTTTTTTATTCCAGCTTGATGAATTCCACCTTCTTCATGTGACGAATACTCTCAGTAAAGTACTTGTCGTTGAACAATTCTTGGAACTTCTCCCAAGACATCTTCAGTGCGGAAAGATGAGTACATTTTATAGATTCCCACTAGTAATCTGCCTCTCCTCACAATATAAAAGTGGCAAAGGGAACCTTTTGCTCCTCTGAGCATCCCAAGACATCAAATATACTTGAGTTTTTGATGAAGAGTGGATGGGACGGCTCCCGCCATATGGATCCAAGGTCTCCCCAATAGTAAATTATATCCTGTAGTGATTTTGAGCAATTGAAAGGATATGTAGAATGTATGTGGACCGATTTCCACTGGTAATTCAATTTCTCCGACAACATTTTGCCGAGATCCATCAAAGGCTTTGATGATTGTGTGGCTGCTTTGCATCTGGTTGAGATTGATCTTCATTTTTTCCAATGTGGCATAGGGGCAGATGTTTAGGGATGCTCCTCAATCTATTAGCACTCCTCCGACCACATATCCAGAAGACGTCACTGTTATATGCAATGGCTTGCAATGACTCGTCCCTTCGGGAGGTATGTCATCATCAGTGAAGGATATCACATTGTTGTTGAAGATGTGATCTACCAGATGATGAAACTTTTCTACATCCACTATCTTTGGCAAGTGGGTTTCTTCTATTATTTTTAGTAAGACCTTCCGGTGATCTTCTGAAGAGAATACCAAGTCCAGAATAGAGATCAGTTGTGGTGTTTCTTTCAAGCTATGCACCACTTTGGCTTCATTGTGTCCCATTGTGTGGGGGAATTTTTCGATTTTCTCCTTGAGCACTTTCCCCTTAGATCTGATGACTGGCTTCATCACTCGTTAAGGGAGATAAAGCTAATTTTCCTTGGATACCGCATGTGATGCCCCCAAAATAGGTCCATACAACCCATTCTGAATCGCCAAATACATGGTACCAAATTCAAATACAAACTTAATTTACACAATTATTAATTGTCGTCCAGAATACAACAAAACATAAGCTGAGAGTTTTAACACGAATATTGTCTCGTGTTGTTCAAATTTCTAATTATGCTCACACACAAGTGCACGTGGTCAACAAGTAATATAATGATAAGTAAAAGTATCGTTCCCACAGAGATAGTAAGAAATTAAACCTATCAATTACCAGCTTTTTATTAATCCAAATTTTATTAAACTATCCAAATCAATGATTATAACTATTAAAAACTAAAATATTAAAAATACCAATCAATCAACACAACCTAAAAACCGTAATTTTAAGAAAATAATAGAGAATTAGGCTTACAACTTCACTTTAAGTCTCACTCCAATTATTACACCTTATTCCAGTTCAATTCACTATCCCAGTTTATTAATCAAGAACACTTAGGAAGAATTAGCCATCTCTCGATGCACTAATACCATATCAATTTAAATCCACAAATTTAATAGAATTAAGCCAAACACCCTAATCAACTAACTCACTATATCTCTATGTGAATAAAAATCAAATAAGGTTTAAATTCAAGTTCTCTATCCGATTACATGCGATGTTAAGCATATCTTTACCCTAACATTCATCAAGATTCCATTCAAACATAGAATTCAAGAACACGTCCTAAAGTGACTAAGTCTAGATTCATACATCATCTCTCGAGTCCATATAAATCCATAAAGAATCGGTGATCAAGCAATTCATAAACTAAAGCACATATCATAATAGATAAACTGAATTGATAGATTATTAAACTTAAATTAAGGCTTCACAATCATCGTTCAACCATAAAGATCCATCATAAGCCTAAAAAGTAACTTAGTTCATCATAAATAAAATAAAAACTGAAATAATAAAAGAATCCATCATCCCAATTACAATAATTGAATTAAAGAAATAGAATGAATATAAAACCACCCTTCTCCTTCATTCCAACTTGCAATCTTCATGATTCTGACGTTCAATTCTTTTCTCCAATGTTCTTCACTCAAATTAGGGCTTAATCTTGCTTCTTGATTGATTATTGTTATCTCCCCTGTTGTTATGTTGTTCTTCGATAAACAGTCATGAAATTAGTCATAAAATCGAACTCCAATTGAAGTATAACTCATGTTCTTGCCCCGTAACCCCGCCCCGGCGGAGGTTTTTGTTCTATAGAGGCCTGCCTTAGCGGGGGGTCCTTTTGTAGTTGCTCAAGTACCCCACCCCGGTGGGGGGGGGGGGGTTTCCTTTGTATAATGCCCGCCCCAACAGGGGGTAGTTCTGCAGCTGCACATTTTTGCTTATTTTGTTGCCACTTCATGTCACAACGTCACCTTTATGCCACGAACATTACACCATGCTGCCTAAACATAAAAAAACATAAACAAGTAAAAATGAACATAAATCTACAGAACTAACACAGTTTAAGTCCGAATTAGAGGCCAATTCGTAGGTATAAAACCCACTCATCAAACTCCCCTAAACTTAAACCCATGCTAGTCCTCGAGCACAAAACAAAACAAAAATTCTATGTAATGCAATGCAATGGAATGCAACTAATCTACATGCCTACGAATCTAGCAGTAATGACGGAAATAAGTCTGTTTAACCAGCCTCAGAGAAATCAAGCAAACATGACAATACTTCATATCAAAACTAATCAGTAAATTCCTCATCAATCATCAAATCTTAGACTGTTATCAATGATATAGTGTGTGTGTGCTTAACAACTATGCCAATTAATATAAAATCAAATTTAACACATAACAAGTCTCTTTCAATGCATCATACAGTGCAAACTCAGGAAATTCAAAAACAATCAAAATCCAACTAAAATCAAGTAATTACCAATATCGAGGGTCAAATTAGGGTACTTATGATTTATTTTTCATCTTCGGGGGCTTTTTGTTCTTATTTCCCATTTTATTCATTTCTCTTTTTTTATATACTCATGGTTTTGCAATATCTTTTTCCCTTAGGCTTTTCAATGCTACCTTAACGAGCTTTGAACTAACGACTCCCAGACCATTAAGGCCTTAGGGCGCTAGGTGTAAATACAATCCCCTCAGGCTTACTTACTCAAGTAATAAAGGCCACAAAACTAGACAAGCATGCCATAGTGTTTTTTTTAAACTAAAGCTTATATACCCCAAAAACTCCCCCAAACTTAGGTTCTTGCCTAACTTTAGCCTTCACTGCTTATTCTTGTCATTCTATCATTCAAACTAACATTATCCTTTAGAGGTCCATTATGTATCAATTTGAACTTAATCTGTCAACATAGTTGTTCTTACTGTGCTAACCTTATTATACCAGTTTCAAATAGAAAAAGATTCGATTCATAACAGAAAATCACATCAAAGTTCTAATAATCAGTACTTTACTTGTCTACTCAATTCCAGTCTCATCATTGACCAAAATAGACTGTACTATCTAACAGCTGGACTCATTCAAGATAACACAATACTTAACTAAAATTTTTGTGATTTTTTTTCAATATGGAATAAAAATAACATAAATGGAATCTAATAAAAACTATTTATAATCCTACACTACTATGCAAACTATTATGCAATTATACTATATGAATGCAACATTTAATGAACCTAAAACTACACATGACAACATATGCAAAAATATAACAAACTAAACTAAACATGCAATAAAACTAAACTAAACTTCCCCAAACTTGACAATTACAATGTCCTTATTGTAAAAAATATAACAGTAAATGTAGGAGGACTTCCCTGTAATCATCTAAGGTTGAGGTGATGATGACGATGACGGTGGTGGTGGTCGTGGCACATATATTCGACACTTCTACATGTCTGAGTCCGAAAGAGGATACTGTGGCATAGGTGCAGGTTACTGGTATTAGAATTGAGCAGCTGGATTTAGACTCTGGAGGGTCGCGTTCAATGAGGTGAAGGACGTGTTCATTGAGTTGAACATGTGGTCCTGCCTAGCTAACAATCGGGTCATCTTCATGTTATTGTCCTTGTTGTGCCCATCAATTTGTTTCTGAAGGCTATAAAACTGAGAGCTGAACATGTATCTGTCGGTCCGTCGACTCTCCTTAGTCTCCTGCTCCCCAGTAATCTCGTCAGCCTGGAACTCATCATCTTCATATGTGTCCTCAGCCTCTTCCTCCTCCTTCGAGGCCAGTGGGAATATAAAACTGACGCCTTTTGGGTGTGACTCCCCACCAGGCCATACTATGTAGCGTGCAATAATACGGGAGTCCAGAAGCTAGAGCAGCTACTGGGTTGGCTTATCTCCAGACCATTTAATGCCAGCCTGCCTGCACAACCCACAGATGAGGGATGGGTGTGGTAGGCCGCAAAAAAATGGCCCTCGTAGGCATAGTCGTATAGAGAAGTTGATAATGGCACCCACGTCGATGTGGAAGTCTTGCACAATTGCATACAGTAGAAGCACATTCTCCTTTGTCACCTCAGTGGTATGCGTGGACGGAAATAACTTTGCGCATAAGAATGCATACCATATCTTTCCATAACGGCTCAAGTCTTTGCTGAGGAAGATTGTGCCAACTTTTCGTCCTTTGACCAATGTAGTGCTCGACTTAGTTATTTATACTAGAATCTGATCGTAATTGGGACCACTGTCACACAACTGCGCAGAATGGCATACCATAGGTGTTCGTAAGCTGTAAAAATTGTTGATAGCTTTAGGACTAAAGGGCACCTATTTACCCCTCATAAATGTAATGAATGGGGCCCTATCCTTAGCATTTGCATAAAACTCCTTCACCACATTGACTATTTCTGGTTCTGGCTTGTTAGTAAACCTATCCCAACCTTTCTCATATATCTACCTCTTCATTTGCCCATCTACATTGCCTGGAGCCAAGCCCCATTCTAGATTTAGTGCCTTGGCCACTAAATAGTCGTACTTGTCGGCGACACTGGTACTCACAATTTTTTGTCGGTCAAAGGCCCGTGCAGGTGGTGTAGACCCTGAGCCCTCGCCTCTCTTTTGCTTAAATGGTGTTTTTGGTCCCATGCTAGTCAAATTGAGCACAGATTTCCCCCAACCTCACTTTCACAATTTGTCGAACAATTGGTGTTCACTCTATCACAATATCCCCAACTAACAACTAGAATTTCAAAGTACACTGACAAAGTGAACAACTAGCTTACCCACTAATTTCCCTTTCTTTGATGATGAGTTTGCAGTAGTAGCCCTAAATTTGAGGTTTCCCCCAAACTTGATCCTTGCAAACCCAATTGAAGATAAACCCTAGACTGATGGAGAGAAAATTCAAAAATTGAAGATTAATTGGTGTGAGATTGATGGAGTTAGGGCATGTATTTATAGAGAGAGATGTGTGTTTAAATTTATGGGTTAGTGGAGATAATTATAGCAATTTCGTGGGTTATAGTGGGTTGAGGTTCAATTATGGAAGACCAAATATGGAGATGTGGAGAGGTTAGCCACGATCTGCAGAAAATAAGATGCTTAAAGTCCGTACCCCCTTGTGAGAGAGGTAATATCTTGCAGATGCAGCCACGTGGCTATCCTTCACAAAATGTCCGCCCTGGGGGGGGGGGAGGGGTGGATATTCTGCAGATGGGTTTAACTTTTCAATTTCTTCTCATCACACATATGTCCAAAAGCTTCCCAAGTACCTGAAACACATTGAAATCATAAATATAAGATAACATCGTGCCAATTGAACATGTAAGGTCTAATTAACTAAAAAGAATGACTCAACTAACTACCTATTGAACTGAAATACTTACTCGATACTAGAGTTACATATTAAACTATAAATTAACTAACAAAACATAAAAATTACTGTAAATGGAAGTAATTTGGGTTGCCCCCCAATGAGCGCTTGTTTTTGAGTCTTTCAGCCTGACTACTCCATGTGTTATCCTGGATCAGTTGGGTTATCCACGGCATGCTATTTGTTTATAGCACATAACCAACATCGTTATATTGCATGCCCGTTCAATTGCATGTTTGAGAGTGAAGTTGACTTACTATCCTTAATTAGTGCCTTAAGACCACCAACCTCTCTGCAATCCTCGAATTTGACACGTGTAAATTCCTCGAGCAACTCACACTCTTCCTTGTCATTCGGGATTGGGATTTCCTTGAATACTTTCACCTTCACTACCTGATCGAACACTTTCATAATCAGTTCTCCGTTTGGCACATCGTTCAGTGTTCGTCCAGTCACAAGGAATGGTCGTCCCAGGATGATAGGGATATTTTTATCTTCTTCAAAATCTAGCACCACGAAATTAGCTGGAAAGATCAAAGAGTTGGCCTTCACCAACATGTCTTCGACTATCCCCAATGGACATGTTAATGATCTATCTACAAGCTGTAGACTAATATTTGTCGACTTTGCTTCCTTTAACCCCAGCTTTTTGTATATGGATAGTGGCATGAGGTTTATACTTGCACCTAGATCACAAAGGGCTCTCCCCAGATCTTGATTGCCAATCGCACATGGAATTGTGAAGCTCCATGGATCTTTCAATATTGGAGGGAGCTTTTTCTACAGAATTGAATTGCATTCTTTAGTCAGTGCCACTATTTCGAATTCCTTGAGCCTGCATTTCTCTGAAAGTATTTCTTTCATGAATTTAACATAACGTGGCATCTGCTCAAGTGCTTTGGTGAATGGAATGTTGATGTGCAATTGCTTGAATATATCCATAAACCTTAAAAACTGATCCTTCAACTTTTGACTTTCTAGCCTTTGAGGAAGCTATAGGGAGAACTAAGCCCTGAACACAACAGAATATCAAATGGATCCTCGATCCTTGCCAAGAAAATCGACCAAGAAGCAGCATCTATACACTCCCTCGGCTAAAAGGAGTAAGACATGGCTATCTCATGGGAAAAATAATACCCTTAGCCTCAGAATGTGCCAATCGGTCTCAAGTGTGTCATAAACCACACGTATAGCAAGACCGAACTGCCTGTAAATACCCCCACAGAATGGGACTGGCAATAACTTGCCGACCTCAAGGTCTCTGCCAAAATCATCGGTAAAATGGTATGTCCCTCATGGAGATCCCGCACTTCTATAATCACACCGATGTCTAAGTGGTCCATGTTTATTGGTATGTACAGATAAGCCACCATACATATAAAGAGTACATCTACTCTGGCAACACGCCAATCATCCTCCGATGTGGTGAAATCCCTAAAGTGCTGCAAATAACTATCCAAAGAGCCAAATATGTCAATCAGAAAATGCATGGACACTACATGCCTGGAAGAGATCTCATCCTGGGCAACTTTGCGCCTCAAGCTTATGAGGGTCATAAACTACCGGCTCATATCTCTGATAGCCATCCGAACGTAAGGCCTGTCCAATGGCAAATCTGTCAGACGCTCCTACTCCTCCAAGGTAGAAGTTAACTCATGGGTCTCAAACTGGAACACCTACCTCTCCGGTACCCAGTGCTCCAGCGCGCCCTCTACAAAACCAAATGGAACCTGGAACATCAAGAGGGTCATGGAGTGATGCATCAGTTGATCTATGGTCACCCAATCTAGGGAGGACAAGCTGTCATACCATAATTTTAAACAGGAGGCCACCAATACTGGTGGGGTATGATCTATCCGGCTAACTATCGATGAAGACATCTGTAGGGCCGTGTCATAAGACAATCCAGGGGTCAATGCTGAACTCATCTCTGGAAATACATATGCATAACATAATACATACATGATAAATAATTGATGACAATATAATGTAGGGAATGGAAAACAATATACATATATTCCAAATTACATCATCATCTAATACATTATCTCTGTATATAGCTGAAAAATACAGGGAAATGGGGCACAACCGCCGAACAACTAATAGAGGCCTATCAAAAGATATAAAGAGAATGGGGCACAACTACCCAGTATCTAATAGAGGCCTATCAAAAGATATAGCGAGAAATACATCAGAAGAAATCAATAGTGTTGATGTCTACATCATCTAACCTATCCATCTGATGTAACTCCTCCTGAGTCATCGTATCTCCACCAGTAGGGATATCAGGCCGATACAATGGAGGATCTGCACCGGCAAAACCATCTGAATATGGTCCACGTAAAGGGCCAACCCCTGAGCTGGAAGGATTAAAAGTATCCACCTCAGAAGGATCTCTGCCCAAAATGCCAGATAAAAAAATGTACCCGGTCCAACTACTGGGTCAAGCTATCAATTTACGTCAAATGACTAGGTTCTCTGATGCAGGCAATCTAATCCACCATCATAGCGGAGCCAAGAACTATATCCCATGAACTGTGTGGCGCAAGTCTGAGCTCCGATGGTACGAGGGAACCACCAATGGTAGAATGCCTCCTGAGAGAACGGTCTCTCTAACAAAGAAAAGCCATCAATTCCCACCAACGGGATATCACTGATCGGCGGCTGCGACACAGGCCAATAATGCCTGACAGGAGGATATGTCAGTATACGGATCTCTCCTATGGTGCTCCTAATAGCACGCTCTCCTAAATAGATCTCCCATCCTCTATTTGTGAAGAGAGAAATCCAAAGGGTGGACATCACATGCTCGACACCAGTCGGGAAACCACCCTCAAAACCAATTGTCAAGTGGTCCTCAGAATAGGGAACCCACGTAATGACATCAGCTATC
Source organism: Panax ginseng (assembly GCA_020205605.1). NCBI lineage: Eukaryota > Viridiplantae > Streptophyta > Magnoliopsida > Apiales > Araliaceae > Panax > Panax ginseng. Next base: position 113,503,968 of record CM035130.1, on the reverse strand, counting down.
AACAGCTCCAACTGTAAGCGTGAATGGGTGAAACCCTCAGCTACAGAAACCTCCGCCAAAATGGATTGATGCCATCGTCGTCCCCGTGGGTAGGTATCTAACCTAACACGCTAATGGGTCGCAAACATAGAAGCCTCTCATAAGCCCAAAACTGCCAATACAAGAGCAAATATCTACGGCAGTCAACACTCTTAACCTGTACAAGGGAAATCAAAAGAGAAATACTCACCAACAGGAATGGGTAAAATCCTAGTCAAGCCTCTGTTAGGCCCTGCAAACGCATGCGCATTCCCCTGAGGAAATAAGCAAAGGTATTGGAGCCCCAATCAAACTCTCCAATATAGTCCACCTCCCGTGTGGCGCTAACTAAAGCGAATGACACCGTGGAAGAGTTATCTGCCAGGAAACAACCTCGGAGGATGATCAGGAACAATCGCCAAAGAATGCGATCTCTGACTCTCCTATCATTGGGTAATGGCTCACTCAACGCCCCACTCATGGCGTCTACACTCAAAGGACCAGTGTGGACTGTCCTACCTTTGAGCGCCTCAGCCTGGACTCATAGTAAGGATCTGACAACAGTCAGGGAAATGTTAGCCACACAAGGCACTGACACCCTAGAAAACTCCATACCGGTGATAAACCGCCAATCCATAGGCATCATCATCACCTCGCAATCCAACAAATGGAGAGACTGAGTCCGGTGAAACCAGAGCTCAAACAACGCCCTGAGGTAACCCCATGGACAACGGCGGGGGAGGATGGAAAAGAATGCCTCAAAACCCCAAGCATGCACAATCTCTCGGTACTCTAGGTGAAGAGTCTGGTACAAAGAGTGTATACTGAACCAATTCCCTTGAGGCTGTGTTAAGCCAGGAACCTGCATCACAAATGCAAATCAACAATCAAAACCCTTACTCCTCATTAATAGGAAAAAGGAAGATCAAACACAGCTTTTACCTCGTTCGCATACAAATAGATCTAGGGGTGGCGACTCAAATCATCCAAAAGCTCTGGATTCATCATATTTATGGCTGAAAGATCCCTGTGAGGAATAGAAGTAACAGGAGTGGGAGCCGCAACTTGTACATCCTCCTCCTCATCCTCAACATCTGGTACCTCAACCTGGATAGGACGAATCACTGACTCCGTCAACCGACGAGGATGTCCAGTCAAGGCGGCCGAGGCACATCGTAAGCTCTCCTCCTCACTTTGAAGAGGTCCTACGGAGGCGCTTTCATTGGTCGAGATTCATATATCTGGACACAAGTCTCCAAAACACCTCAGAAAGGGTGTGGAAAACTCTAACTTGGAGCTTATTAAATGCATTTTATGCTTATATGCATGCATGCAGTACTTTAACATACGACTATAGTAGAGTTAAAATGCATAATTCATTCAATGCGTAGACTCATGAATTTTTTTTGCCAGAGTCTCCTTTGTTAAAAGGACTATCCACATGCACATAGGCATGACTAGGTGGCCATTCAGTAGTACACCAACTCACAGTCATAAACATCCTATATGCATTAAAATGTCAAAGTCATAATCCATAAGGGTAGTCTAATTACCAGGATTATTTTGCTTTACAGCAACCTTTGCTCATTTGTCCTCTCAAATAGGATAAGAAATAGAAGAAAAAGGTGTCCATTTGACTGCTACAAAAGTCAAATTTTTTCACATCAATACGTTCAGCAGGGTTAAATAGTAACATTTACTATGTTGGATACTTTTTATCAAGTTATATGAGCATGCATATTCATTACTATGTATTTAGAAGTATTTCATGTGATAACTCACTTTCCCACGGTTAAAACTGGAAAAGAAGACATGCATATATTACCAGGATAGTGTAGAACACTTGTACGATGACAGATTTTGCAGAAAATAGCCCGAACTCAGCAGATTTGAAGAAGAACTCTCGAATTCTCTATGTGGCTTCAATTGAAAATAACTTATGACAAAGAAAGCTGCCTGAAATAGACCCACAGATGGCCGTGGGTCTACCTACGGCTACCGCAGGTCCACCTACGATTGTCCTATATGGATCCCAACCCCTTCGGTTCGATTAAATTTGAGTTGCAAAGGAGGTCCCACAAGCTAAAAAGTTGAATCAGGAAAAAAGACGCTATGCGATTAAGTGAAAAAGCCTGAAATCCTGATTTTTAGAGACCAGACTACGGGTCTACATATCACTCATTGGTATTCACCTAAACACAGGGTTCACAAAGCTGATGATCACAGCTGTTTCAAGTTACACAAGGTAACACCTTACGAAGGTCCAATGCCACCAACTTGGGGTCGTAACTCCAATCACAAACATACATTTCATCAAAAGTTTCTCCCCAGCGGAGATTTCATATATTATCAGCCGTTGGCAATTAAACCCAGCAAAGCATCGGAGGTGGTCCGATGATATCAGCTGTTGAAGCACATTTTAACGAAGATCAAGCAACCTTGACGTTTTCAGCCGTTAGTAATTAAACCTAGCAAAGTATCGCAGGTGGTCTGATGATATTAACCGTTGAAGCACATTTTAATGAAAGTCAATTAGCCTTAACATTTTTAGTCGTTGGCAATTAAATCCAGCGAAGCATTGGAGGTAATCCGATGATATCAGCCGTTGAAGCACATTTTAACGAAGGTCAAGCAGCCTTAATGTTTTCAGTCGTTGGAAATTAAATCTAGTGAACCATCAGTGGTGGTCTGATGATGTTCAGCCATTGAAGCACATTTCAATGAAGGTCAAGAAACCTTGGCATTTTTAGCCGTTGGCAAGTAAATCCAATGAAGCATCAGAGATGGTCCGATGATATTAGCCATTGAAGCACATTTCAACGAAGGTCAGGTAGCCCTGAAAACACAAACTGTTGGTAGTAACTCCAACAGAACGCTGGAAAGACCTGGCGATACAAACCAGGGAAAACCACCCTTATCGGGAAAGACCGATGATGGAATCTGTTATACAAATCTTCATTAGACGGAGCATAACTCCCCAATAGTCTCTCATACATGAGAAGAACATCTTCGATAGAAAGTCTGAACTGAGGGTTGGCGACTTTGGTGATAACCCCAATGTCAACATCCTCTGGTCTCAGTTCATGGAGCAGCCTCCATTCCATAAACTCATCATACATTTCCATCATGCTGCATTACATTTTCATCATAATTATCCTGTCACATTTTAAGTGTCTAGTATTATTTATCCTATCCATGCCATTGTATTGCATGAATATGATAAAGATGGGCATTTATAGACACTCGAAATTTTTTATTACTATTACTAACCCTGCAGGAGGGCAAAATCGTCTTCCAGAGATAACCTTGGAAGTTTAATCAGCTCAATCCCGGAGACAACCTCGGGATACTCAGTTTTCAATCTCAAAGATAACCCCGAGAGGCTCAGTTCCAATCCTGGAGATAACCCCAGGATGCTCAGTTCCAAACCTCGAAGATAACCCCGAGGGAAGCAGTTCCAGTTCCAGAGATAACCCCAGAATAGTCAGTTTCAACCCCAGAGACAACCCCGAGACACTCAGTTCTAACCCTGGAGATAACCTCGAAAGGTCAAGACACCTCAGAGATAACCCTAAGGATGTTCAGTACTCACAGTAGCCCAATATCAGAGATAACCCTAAGCAATGACTGCTACACCTGCACAGAGCTGGAGATAACCATGGTGAGGGGAAAAATTATCATTTTGCCACCTCAATACTAAATTCACACCATATCAACATCATTTCAACCCACATTTCATACAGAAGTGTCCCATAAGAACCATAACTCAAAATCCCGGGTGACTACTACATAAGACAGCACACCGGATAAAATTTTAAGGCTTGAAGATCTGGTCGTGAACCCATCTTCCCGGCTTCGTACAACATCTTATCCTATATTGTGACGCCCCCAAAATAGGTATACATCACCCATCTTGGGTCGCCACTTACATGGTACAAAATTCAAATACAACTTAATAATACAACTGTCGTGTAAAATACGACAAAACATAAACTGCGAGTTTTAATAAGAATATTGTCATCTAGACAATATCCACACTCAATGGAGTCCTCATTACATTTATTGTCACACTATTTAATGAGAATAGTGAGGACTACTAATGCTATCATACGAATGAAATCACTCCGTTTCCCGACTTATCATTTATATTCTCATTTCACGAAGAGAACGGTGAAGGAAAGGGTGAGCTCAACTAGCCCGAAGAAATATTATGACTAAGATAATGCGAATAAATTATCATTAGTCTTCAACAATGTTAAAGCGATAAAATACAATAGACATCAAGTTTAAGCTGCAATGAAAATAAGCAATCCATTAGAAGAGTCAAGTAGAGCATAAAATCTACTATCTTCTATGATTTTAAAAAATTGTTTTCATCAATTTTTATCGCTGAGACTTAGCTTAATAAATAAACCACATCATCGAATCATCCCTGCACTATGGCCAAGGATATTCATTAAATCATCAATGGTCATGACTATACCGAATAATCCCTGGTCATAATCATACGAAAAACTGTCCATCAATGCACTACAGGCCACTGAGGACTTTTACCACATCATTCGTCACATTACGATCATGATTATACCGAATAATCCCTGGTCATAATCATACCAAGCCCATTTATGCACGTAAGCCAAAGATGACTTTCAACATAATATAAACATGAGGATGATGACAATTACATAATAATTCAATAAAACAAGTTCAAGAATTAATTTTAAAGATTTATCAGTTAATTTATCCTGAACTCAATAACGTCCAAATTGTCAACATGATACTTCTTTGTGGAGTAAATTCAAGAATAATATTCATGCACCAAAAATAATTTGGACATAAAAGAATCAATTTTTCGTCGTGAATAGTACCCCATGAATAGTACTTCGGGAATAGTACCTCGTGAATAGTACCCCGACATGAAAAGTACTCCAAATACCCGAGTGAATAATATTCAGGTGAATAGTAATTTTGGTGAATAGTAACCCATGAATAGTAACTCGTGAATAGTATTCCGGCATGAAAAGTGCCCCGAATACCCGAGTGAATAATACTAGAGTGAATAGTATCTGGGTGAATAGTAACTCGTAACATAAAATACCAAATAAAATGATATTTCTTGGCGAGTACAAAAGAAATGATATCTCATATGAGTATAATAGAATATACGAAACTACAAATGGATTTTCATCCGCCATGCGGTAATCCACGTAAACAGATCATTTCCATAATTTAATAAAGAATGAATACGAAAGTTCATTCACCATGCATGTGATAATCCACATAGATAGGTTATTCCAATAGAATAATAAAGAATGGTATAATAGAAGGATTCACCATGCGTGTGATAGACTGCACAGATAGGTTATTCCCAACGGAATAATAAATAATGGAACACAGTCATGCGTAAGCGCATACGATGAGGATATTAAACGAAGCGAATAATAAATAATGGAACTAGTTAAAGGCGTAAGCGAGAGGCAGGATATTAAAAGCGAATAACGATAACACTTCCGCCGTTATTTTATAAAATGATAATTCTGTCATTTCTTACTACGACAATGATTGTGCCGTCGTACGGATATTCCCCGACAAAAAGAATATTCCCCGACCAAACAAATATTATATAACAACTTGCATACTTTGCAAAATTTATAAATACTACCCATAACTATATCATTATATCAAATCCACACCATAATATTAAAAAAATACTTTGAGATACTTAAATCTTTATTCATAAAATCCGGGGTCTCACAAGCTCCCCTCCTTATGAAATTTCGCCCTCGAAATTTACGTACGTACCTGGTATGCCGAAGAGATGAGGATACCTTGACTTCATTTTAGATTCTAACTCTTGAGGTATAACCTTTGAGTGTTGAATACGATCTTTCTTATCCAATATTTTAACACGTATCTCCGCATACGTTAAATCTTCTGCTATCTCATCTAGTTCTAATTTAATAACGTGGTTCGGGTCATTGTAACATCGATACGTGAAAAACGTTATGAACACGCGACATACTTGGCGGTAAAACGAGTCTATAGGGCACAGTTCTACTCGATCAAGGATTTCAAATGGGCCAATAAAATTGAGAGTTGAGATTTCCTCTCTTCATCGATTCTTCTTTCTAGAATAACGTCCTTTGGAAACTTCTTCTTCATATTCATCAGCTCCGGGTTTGTAGCTTGAGCAGCTTTAACTTTATCGATTAAAGTCGATTCTACTCGTATATTCGTTATCTTCATGTGGGTTCCTAGAGTCTTTAACTCTATCTTCATCATTTATAAGTTATACGAAATGGGTCTTTGTGTTAACAACTTCACACTCATAAACGCATACGATCTTCTACTCAACACGCCAGCTACCACGTTCGCTTTCCCACGATGGTGTTGAATGGTACGATCGTAATCTTCAATAGCTCGAGTCAACATCTTTGGCGCACGTTACGTTCGTTTTGGGTGAAGAAAAATATTTGAGGATTTTAGAAATGGGTTTTGTACTGGGGTCAATACAAAATTCAATTTCACGCTCTAGAGGTAGGCTAAGAAGTCTTCAAGAACTGTGACTCTCATCCAAGACTTGGATAGCACATGTAATGAAGGTTTCTCCTAATGGAGTTTCAACAGATAAGTCGAAGTCTAACTTCTCCGGAGTCAAATTTAAACGTTGAAATGCAAGCAAAGAGAGATAAAAAATAGGTAGAAGCCCAGATCGAATAAGGTATAGACTTCACAAGAATTTATAATTAACTAACCTGTGCTAACTTCGTTTGGGTTACTCCCTTTTTGAGAAGTCACGAAAAATGCTCTTCCTGAAACCACCAACTTTGTTTTGTCCATATCCGCCTTTGGTACCACCGTCCCAGCTGGACTTGACTTCACTATACGACAAAATTGAGCTAAATGACTTTCTCTTTTTGAAAATTCCACTTCTATTATCTTGGCCATGATTACCACCGAAGTGGTTACCATTCTTGGCATGATAATTTCCCCACGATGGTTATCATTGTTTCATGGTCAGCTATTTAGGATTGATTATTATTGTGTTGTTGGTCGTTACCTTTTGGATGAACTGACTCAACGGTCTCACATGCTTCATTGCTTATCTCAACATTTTCGGATACCATTTTCAAACACTGTCACAAAACAAGGGTTAATTAACATATCACATATTATCCCTATACTCTGACCGACCAATTAAATACCAAATAACTTAGGTAGGTCAAACTAGCGAAGGAATTCCCCGTCTCTCCTCCTAGTTCTTGTCTCACATCTTAGCAGGATCATATCCCTAAGCTTTGATATTAATCGTGGCGCCCCCAAAATAGGTATACATCACCCATCTTGGGTCGCCACTTACATGGTACAAAATTCAAATACAACTTAATAATACAACTATCGTGTAAAATACGACAAAACATAAACTGCGAGTTTTAATAAGAATATTGTCATCTAGATAATATCCACACTCAATGGAGTTCTCATTACATTTATTGTCACACTATTTAACAGAATAGTGAGGACTACTAATGCTATCATCTAGACCGTCACTCCGTTCCCCGACTTATCCCAGCTATATTCTCATTTCCTGAAGAGAACAGTGAAGGAAAGGGTGAGCTCAACTAGCCCAGTAAGAAATATTATGACTAAGATAATGCAGAATAAATTATCATTAGTCTTCAACAATGTTAAACTGATTAAATACAATAGACATCAAGTTTAACTGTAGCGGAATAAGCAATCCATTAGAAGAGTCAAGTAGAGCATAAAATCTACTATCTTCTATGATTTTAAAAAATTATTTTCATCAATTTTTATCGATGAGACTCAGCTTAATAAATAAACCACATCATCGAATCCTCCATGCACTATGGCCAAGGATATTCATTAAATCATCAATGGTCATGACTATACCGAATAATCCCTGGTCATAATCATACCAAGTCCATCTATGCACGTAAGCCAAAGATGACTTTCAACATAATATAAACATGAGGATGATGACAATTACATAATAATTCAATAAAACAAGTTCAAGAATTAATTTTAAAGATTTATCAGTTAATTTATCCTGAACTCAATAACATCCAAATTGTCAACATGATACTTCTTTGTGGAGTAAATTCAAGAATAATATTCATGCACCAAAAATAATTTGGACAGAAAAGAATCAATTTTTCGTTGTGAATAGTACCCCGTGAATAGTACTTCGGGAATAGTACCTCGTGAATAGTACCCTGACATGAAAAGTACTCCAAATACCCGAGTGAATAATATTCGGGTGAATAGTAATTTGGGTGAATAGTAACCCATGAATAGTATTCCAGCATGAAAAGTGCCCCGAATACCTGAGTGAATAATACTAGAGTGAATAGTAATCGGGTGAATAGTAACCCGTGAATAGTAACTCGTAACATAAAATACCAAATAAATTATATTTCATGACGAGTACAAAAGAAATGATATCTCATATGAGTATATTAGAATATACGAAACTGCAAATGGATTTTCATCCGCCATGCGGTAATTCACGTAAACAGATCATTTCCACAATTTAATAAAGAATAAATACGAATGGTCATTCACCATGCATGTGGTAATCCACATAGACAGGTTATTCCAACAGAATAATAAAGAATGGAATAACAGAAGGATTCACCATGCGTGCGATGCGATAGAAAGACTGCAGACAAAAGTTATTCAACGGAATAATAAATAATGGAACCTAGTCATGCGTAAACGCATACGCATGTGAGGATATTACGATAGAATAATAAATAATGGAACCGGTAGAATTAAAGCGCATGCATACATGATATTACGACGAATAATAAATAATGGAACTAGGTCCCAGTAAGCGCAGCGTGCACGAGGATATTTTGATAGAATAATAAAGAAACGAATAATAGAAGAATTTCACCATGTATGCGGTATTTTTGCATATACAAAGTTATTCCAACATAATAATAAAGAATGAAATAATGAAGAATTTCACCATGTATGTGGTACTCAGCATATCTGAGTTATTCCAATGAGAATAATAAGGAATGGAATAACAATAGATCTCTTCATGAATCTGAAAAGAAATAATACCCCTTACCTCAAAAAGAAGATCGGATCTTTGGAATAGTGAGGTGAAGACTTCTCTTCTTCTTTCTCTCTATAATTTCTCTCTATAATAATGTCTCTAAAGCTTTAGTGAATTGGTGAGAAATGAAGGAAGAATGAGCTTCTATTTATAGAAAAATATAGTTTCGATAGTTCCGATAAGGATTTCTCCTTATTGGCGTGCAATTAGGTGACCAAACCTCTCCTTGACAGAACTTCTAGACATTATAAATATTTCAATTTAATAATATGAATAACTTTGTCGTCTTAATTACTGATTTAATAATATAACATATTATGCAGATGATTCAAATCTAGTCTGTTTTCTAGCTTTTATACATATTGCTTTATCATGTGAGCCTAGAAATCATGTGATTATAGATTCAGTTTCTGAATCTAGATTCGGTTCCCGTGATGGACATGTTCAGCTGCAACCAGTTGTAAATTATTCATGATGTCTGAATTTCCACAGATGGCTCTCATGCCCACAAGGAGTTCGGCACTGCTATGTACCTTATTTTCTCGAAGATTCTTCGCATCTCAAAAATAAAAGCAATCAAGCCGAACACATAATAAAATAGAAGTATTAAAGGCCTCAATTACTATTGAGCATAAAGGTTTGAAAAACCTATTTTACAAAACATAACTACTATATCTTGTTAAAATTGAACTTTTATACAAAAGTCAAACCCTTTGTATATAGGTGCAAACGAGGCATAACACTACTTCTAGACAACTGCACATAGACCTACACATACATATTCAGATAAAAGTTTAAATTAAAAAGTGGCGGTAATCGTGTTATTACAGAAGTCGGGGGGTGCCTAACACCTTCCCTCCGCTTAATCAAGCCCCCGGACCCTAACGAATTTCGGTTTTGCAGACCAGTTAAACAGTGTCACATCACTTAGGTCTTTCTGCAAACCTTTTCTCGGTTGAGTTGGTGCAACCATTTAAAAATACCAACTGACGACTCTTACAGTCAAATCGTCGACATATACATATAGGACCTTTTCAAACTAGTTTTTTCGAACAAATCTCACCTAACATGAGAACACCAAAAGACAAGAACAGAAAGGGACAAATAAAAATCCCAACGTCGATAAGATGTTTTAAGTTAGATTATGAATTGTGATTATTTGATAGTGGGTTGAAACCTATGAATTGGATACTTTTTAACTTGAAATTTTATAAGTTTTTGGGTATTGTTCATGTTATCTTGTTGTGTTTTATGATACTTTGCAGGAAAAGGAGTATGGATGGGCTTAAGAGCTGAAATAGGGAAATTAAGAATTAAAAATAATTGGGAAACTCGATAATAGGCGCTGGGTCATGTAATAACCCGATATTTTCTATATAAATAAATGAGAAATTTTGCATATAAATTTATTTATTTATTTATTATTTTAAAGATAGGAATATGTGCTAAGTAATGTGTATGTATATATGTGATAAATAAAATTTATTTATTACATGAATAATTTCAAATAATTTTATTTTAGAATTATTGATCATTATAAAGTATATTCTTATAATAATTAATTTTATAGTAGAAATGTTTTTATTATTTATTTTCTATGAAAATATGATTTTTATATTATTTAAATAATATATGAAATGATTATTGGAATTATTATAATAATTATATTATTTTATTATATGAATTTTAGTTCAGATTATTTAAGTTAATTATTTTAACTTAATTAATAATGTTATATATGAAAGATAAATCGGATATGGAATCCAAACCCTAATTTTGATTTTGAGTAATGAATGAGAATAATAATATTATATTAAATATAATATTATTTTTCAAATTGTTATAAATATATACAGATATGTGTAGATTGATAATGGTTAGTCAATTAGGGTGTATCACGACAAACCCTAGTATTCATCATCATAAACCATAATTAGAAACTCAAACTGGAGTTTAAGATCTACGAAATTGTGTTATATGAATTATGTTGCATATTATAGAATTTCTGTTAATTAGGAAAACCCTAATTAATATTTGAAAACCCTAATTAATATTTAGAAACCCTAATTAAATTTAAAAACCCTAATTTGCTAATTAGGAACCCTAATTACTAAAATTAGAAACCCTAATTATTATTTTAGTAAATTGAATTGTTAATTTGGGAACCCTAATGATATTAAGGAACCCTAATTATTTAAAACCCTAATTTTCTATTAAAAACCCTAATTTTAATTAGTGTGTTTTAATTAAAATTTTATTAAACTTTAAATTTAATTTTTCAAACCCTAGAAATTAATTGAGAAACTTTAAGGTGTAAAATCTAGTGATTAAACCCTAGATCCAAGTACCATGAATAAGAATACTATTAAAATTGATAACCAAATGACCATTATACCCTTTTTCCCATTCTTGAATTATTGATAGCTAAATCTTGCCAAATCTTGGCAAGTCATCAACCTAGTCTAAGCTAGGGGCTAAGAAACACCAGTTCTCAGCCTTTAGCCATCCAAATACATTGCATACAAGTTTTACATATAGATCAAGAGAGAAAAAGTCACATTCATGCTCATTTGTTCTTCAACCTCATCCCAAGACTCTCTCTCTCTCTAACCCCTCCGAAATTCCTTAGTAGATTAGTCACAAATCAAGCTCCCAATCACTCACATAACAAATCAGAGCTAAGGAATCAAAATTTGTTCAAGTAAAGGTATGAACCCCTAATGTATAATTCGATCTTGAATTGATATGTTAGATGTTATGATTTAATGTTAAAACATGTTGTTTATAGTGTACATAGATGATCTGGGTTGCTAGATGTTAGATCCATAACATCTAGAGGCTCGATTTGATGTTTTACAAAAATTGAAAATTTTGTTTTTGATGTCCGACAAATGAATGTCGGACCATCTAGATCTCATCTTATTTATGTAATTTGTTGTTTAAAGGTTTGATCATGTAGTGTGCTATGATGTCTTGTAATCTAGAACTTGTTCAGCGAGACGATATCATGCTTAGAATGTCAAATAATCATGGTCAAAGGTCGTTGATTGACCATGACTTTCTAAAATTTGGAAAACCCAGATCGTTACCGTAAAGGGCCCGACAACTTTTTCAAGCGACTAGATCCGCCAAATCTGTGTTGTTGTTTTTGATTTCATTATTGTAACTAAGTTATAGCTTGTTATGTGTACTATGGATACATGCTTTTAGATTCCTTAAACATCAATATATTGAACACAGTGGAAAGTCAAACTAGGCTACTCGTTCACGAAATCTGTTTCTGGAAATTCCAAAAAACTCAAGAACATGTCTTCTGACATGGTTTAACCAACATAGATCTGCTTGATTTGTTGTTGTTATATGTGTTTTATATACTAGATCTGTAGTATTTCATATTTTCTACAACCTGGAACCAATAGATCACATAAAGAAAACTCAGAACGCGAGATATAACGATCCAAAGTAGAACCCTCGTTCTGTTCTTCATTTCTGGAAAACCCAGAAATGAAGAACAACCTCTGACACGATTTCTTGAGACCTAGATCTTTTAGCTCGATGATTTTTAAACCTGATACGTGCTTGATTCATGTACCTTGATAGATAGTCTACACAACCCGACGTCTAAACTACCTAATACATGATCAGATTTATAGATATAAGGTCAACAAAAGCGCCGAATGGCCACGATCGAAAATTTAGGGGCAATTTCGTAAACTTGATGAACAATACCGACGTAACCACTTTGCAAGCTTAGATCTCCTTAGTGTTATGTTGTTTGGCTAAGATTGTTGTTGGATCATGTAGTCTTGCACTCAGCAGACTACAAGATCTAACCAACAACATACCCGTAAAACATCATGGTCGATGATTAATCCATGGTCAAAACCTACCCACTCAAAACTCGCTCTGCAAAGGTTCGGGTTTCTCAAGAACACCTAAGGCGACACTTTCACATGCCGCCAAAGGGCTTTAGCGACAGACTTATTAAAATTAATTAATTTAATTTCTAGAAAATCATTTAAAAATAGTAAATAAATTTCTGAAAATTACAAAAATATTTTAAAAATTATTTTAAGTTATAAAATTAACTTTTAATAATTTGACATATTTTCATAAATATTAATATTTATTTGGATATTATTGGTATTTAATTTATTTAATAAATGCATTAAATAAATTAATTAAAAATGATTTTATTTATTAAAAATCATTTTAAATGATAATAAGGTATTTAATAATATTTTAAGTTATAAAACATAACTTTTAATATTTTAAGATAAGTTTCATTAATTTTTTAATATTAATGATATTAGATTTATTTAGTAATTATATTAAATAAATTAATTAAAATGATTTTAATATTATAAAAATCATTTTAAATGAAAATAAATAGTTTAAAAATATTTTAAGTTATAAAATATAACTTTTGATATTTAAAGGTAAATTTCATTAATAATTTTATATTAATGATATTTAATTTATTTAATAATTATATTGAATAAATAAATTAAAAATGGTTTTATTGATTTAAAAATCATTTAAAAAGGATATAAATGAATTAAAAATATTTTAAGTTATAATAAATGACTTTTAATATTTTGATGAATAATACATTAATATTTAAATATTAATGGTAATTATTTAAAAATGATTTTAAATGTTTTAAAAATCATTTAAGGGTAATATTAATACTTTAAAAATATTTTGAGTTATTATAAATAACTTTAATATTTTGGCAATGGTTTCATTAATAGTTTAATATTAATTAGATATTAATGATAATAGAATTATTTAATATTTAAATCATTTTATAATGATTTTTAATGTTTGAAAAAATCATGATAAATTATAATAATTATTAAAAAAATTATTATAAGGCTATGAAAGATAATATGACCGATATTTAAATTATCTAATCGAATATTGAACTACGTAATAGAGTTTTAGACTCGATAATTACCCGATAAAGCCGCTTCAAGACAATCAAATATTTTAGTAAATTGATCAGACTTATATAATTGGACTCGATAAGTGTTTGTTTGTGAACCAATGATTGTTAAAATATGTGACAATGTGATTAGGTTATGTGCTGACTGCAAATAGCAGTACTATGTGTTATGATACATTATTCTAATCGAACGAATGATCTTATTAATGATAGGTTTCGATATAAAAGATTAATCTAAGTTGCGTTATTGTAAGCAGCAGCTCAGGCAAGTATCCTACCTTTGCATTTACTTTATGCAATGGACATGAGTAAGAAAGTTTTAGTAATCATATTATCATTATGCGGATTATTAACTCTATTGTTATTGATTATGTATCCAATTATTCATATTCATACAAGTTCTTAAATTATCCGATCATTGTTTATCAACACAATATTAGTGCATAATCCAGATATTTATTCTGTTCGTTAGTTTCTAAATATGGTTATACAAGTGTCCCCACTTGGATAATCATTATATTTAATCACATGTTGATACATACCTATTGATTTCCAGCATGTATACGTTGACTTAAAAGCCGTCTAAGCTATTTGATTTGGCTAGACACAAACTTAAAAATATTGTTGAACAAGATAGAACTTTATTGTATCCAACCAGATTATTTTGGTTCGGGATTCCGACTAAGTATGAACATCCCAAACATGGGAAAACTTTTGTGCACCTAAGGTGGATAAGATGAACGATAATATCGTTTCTTGCATGTAGTATTGATCAATCTGAGGCATAACTGGCCGATCACCCCCGCGTGCTTGTAAGTTATGATTTGGTTTATAGATGAAGTTCTCATTTAACCTTTTCAAAAAATAAAAAACAATGTTCATAAATCATCGACTAATCCAATTTATAGTCAAGACGTAGTTTCAAAAATTTGATATAGAATTGATATGTTGTTATTATTGGTTCAACTTACTTACTTCACAATTGTTGATTCATCAGAGAAGCGTCATTCAAAGAAAACATTTAATTTTTTCAAACTAATATCTATTGTTGTTATTACTTGCTGAAGTAATCAAATGCTCATTCTTGCTTTAAATTTAAATGTTTTCAGCTAAGTATGATCAACCCGAAGGATCAGGCAAGAACAAGGGGAAAGGAAAGCTGTTCGAATGAGTTTTATAATATTCTGTGTAATAGTTAAAGTTTATTAAGACAATGATATTTATTATCTATGATGTAATGAATGTTTAAAGGTCGCGGACCTGGGAATAGACTCTGATGCATATGTAAATTAAATTTGGTATCTATATTATTGTTATTATTAGTATTATTCCGCTCATAGAAATGGTATCATGAAGCACTGAATTCGGGTTTCAAGTACCTGAATTTGGGGGCGTCACAGGTTGGTATCGGAGCTTTAGGGTTAGAAACCTTAGGTGGGATAGACCTTAGGCTATAACCTTAGGATAGAGGGAAACGTTGAAAATACAAATAACTCATACAGAGTTTAAAAGGAGATGAATTGAATAAATTCATTGTTAAAAAAAAATAAAAGATAACTTTTATAAAACTATTGTTTGTTGTGTGTATATACTATATGCTAATCAGGATAATTTGTGTGTAGATGTCAGGTGCAAAAGAATTAGGGTACCCTCAGATTATAAAGAAGGAGCCAATATCAAAGTCAATAGCTGAAATAGAGGCTCACAGTGCAGGCAACCTTGATGATGTGATGGTATTGGAAAACATAGTACCAGATCCAGAAATAATAGAACTAACAGATAGTGATTCAGACACTAAAGTTGGAGTTGATCAAGCATCAATGAAGGTGAAGAATCTGAAGAACAAGATTTCTTTTCTAGAAAAGTTATGGGAAATAGAAAGACTATTAATCAGTCAGTTACAAAAAGCGTTAATGGAAACTATGGAAGAACAAGATAAGCTTAAAATCCAAATTAATCAAATAGGAGCCAGAAGCAACAAATCGTGTGCAGCTCCGAGCAAGAAATGGAAAAGAAAGATGAAAGACCGTGACTTAGGAAATAAGTAAGATTAGTAGTTGATTATGTATGTTTGATAATGTATGTGTGTAATGTAATATTCCCAACTTTTGTGTAAGTTATTGCAGTAATTCCTGACTTTTGTGGTCACAAAGGGATAGCAGTATGTGATATGCTATGTAAAGTACTTTGAATTAATGAATACGAATCTATGTTTGATTAATGGAATAATTTTTGTATTAAACTTCGTGTAACATGTTAAACTTATACAATAAGGTTTAGAATGTAAGTTAAATTTATGATCTTATGTAATCAGATAATGCCGCCAAGACGTCGAACACGAAATCAAAGGGCAGAAGAACCTGTCAACAACGCTGGGGGACAACAACAAGACCCGATGCAAAACTTTGCAAACATGGTAGCTTAGGCTATGCAGCAGGGAATACTAGTCGTAGGGAACTAGCCAGACAATCGCTTGGCAAAATTTAAAGACTTCAAGGCAGTAGAACCACTAGAATTCAGGGGAATAGATGACCCTATAGAAGTCCAAACATGGGTTAACGAGATATAAAAGGCGTTCGTAATTTCTAGGGTAGATGAGGGGCAAAAGACTTCTTTTGCCACTTATATGATGATAGGGGAGGCTAACTTTTGGTGGGAGGCAAATCAAACTAGGGTAGGAGAAGGAGTAGTTACTTGGGCTAGGTTTAAAACTCTATTTTTTGAAAACTATCTCTTAGCTAGTATGCAGGCTAGGATGGAGGTGAAATTTTTGGAATTAAAGTAGGAGAACATGACTGTTGCAGAGTATGCCGCAAAGTTTAATGAGTTGGCTAGGTTCACTCCGCATCAAGTTGATACAGAGGCTAGGAAGGCAAGGAGGTTTGAGCTGGGCTTAAAACCCTGGCTCTACAACAAGGTGGCGGTGTTGCAGATTAATACTTTTGCAGCACTCATGGAAAAGGCTATCATAGTTGAGGAGGGGAGTGAGGCCATGAGCCCTTACAACAAGGAGAAGAAGAACAAAGGCAAGGCAGTAGCAGCTGTGAAGGTGGAAACTAATAGTGGGAATAGGGGTGAAAAAAGAAAGGGGTATTATTTTGGAAATGTTCAGGTGAAACATGAAGGTGTGAAGAAGTAGGTAGTTCAGTGTGGGAATTGTGGGAAGAATCACTCTGGTGAGTGTCTGAAAGGTAAGTTTGTATGTTACAAGTGCGGGCATGAGGGCCATATTTCTCCCAACTGACCCAACCCAAGGATGAATAGTGGGTGTTTTCTGAGTGGGTCAATGGAGCATAAGGTGAAGGATTGTCCAAAGAGAAAAATGGAGGCAGGGAGTGTAACCACCGGAAAAGGCAATGGGACTCTGGCGATCACAGGACCGACTTCAACCAACAAACCAACAAAAACAACCGCGAGAGTCTTCAACATGACGGTCCAAGATATAGTGGTAGCTGGGAATGGAACTCCAAGTATTATTCGAATAACTTTTATTTTCGCGTATATATATGATTTTCTTATATATAGCAAATTATTTTATAGAGAAATTTTGAAGGGGAATTTGAGTTCTTTTAGAAATCAAATTTCCGTTTAATCAGATAGACAAACTTTATGCTAAATAGTTAAAGTTTACTTTGATCAAATATGATCGAGATCTATTTGCAATGATTGTGTATGCTATATACCCTTGTATGTATAAGTTTTAAAACGGTGATTCCGGGGACGAAATCCTTATAAGGGAAGGTGAATGTAATAACCCGATATTTTCTATATACATAAATGAGAAATTTTGCATATAATTTTTTATTTATTTATTATTTTAAAGATAGGAATATGTGCCAAGTAATGTGTATGTATATATGTGATAAATAAAATTTATTTATTACATGAATAATTTTAAATAATTTTATTTTAGAATTATTGATCATTATAAAGTATAT
The DNA here is from genome assembly GCA_020205605.1 of Panax ginseng. NCBI lineage: Eukaryota > Viridiplantae > Streptophyta > Magnoliopsida > Apiales > Araliaceae > Panax > Panax ginseng. Next base: position 113,485,976 of record CM035130.1, on the reverse strand, counting down.
TCTTATAATAATTAATTTTATAGTAGAAATGTATTTATTATTTATTTTCTATGAAAATATGATTTTTATATTATTTAAATAATATATGAAATGATTATTGAGATTATTATAATTTTTTTTTATGAATTTTTTTTCAGATTATTAAGTTAATTATTTTTAACTTAATTAATAATGTTATATATGAAAGATAAATCAGATATGGAATCCAAATCCTAATTTTGGATTTTGAGTAATGAATGAGAATAATAATATTATATTAAATATAATATTATTTTTCAGTGTTATAAATATATACTGTATATGTGTAGACTGATAATGGTTAGTTAATTAGGGTGTATAACGACAAACCCTAGTATTACTGTCATAAACCATAATTGGAAACTCAAAAAGTACTGGAGTTTAAGATCGATCAGAAATTATGTTATATGAATTGTGTTGCATATTATAGAATTTCTGTTAATTAGGAAAAACTTAAATAATATTTGAAAAGCCTAATTAATATTTGAAAACCCTAATTAAAATTAGAAACCCTAATTATTATTTTAGTAAATCGAATTGTTAATTTGGGAACCCTGATGATATTAAGGAATCCTAATTATTTAAAACCCTAATTTTCTATTAAAAACCCTAATTTTAATTAGTGCGTTTTAATTAAAATTTTATTAAACTTTAAATTTAATTTTTTAAACCCTAGAAATTAATTGGAAAACTTTAAGGTTTAAAATCTAGTGATTAAACCCTAGATTCAAGTACCATGGACAAGAATACCATTAAAATTGTTAACCAAATGACCATTATACCCTTTTTGTCCCATTCTTGAATTATTGCTAGCTAAATCTTGCCAAATCTTGGCAAGTCATCAACCTAGTCTAAGCTAGGGCTATTGCTCATTTACTCTCAACCCTCATCCAAGACACTAGATCTACCAGTGTGTTGTTGTTTTGATTCTGTTATTGTAACTAAGTTGTAGCTTGTTATGTGCAATATGGATACATGCTTTTAGATCCCTTAAACATCAATATATTGAACACAGTGGAAAGTCAAACTAGGCTACTCGTTCACGAAATCTGTTTCTGGAAATTCTAGAAAACTCAAGAACATGTCTTCTAACATGGTTTGACCGGCATAGATCTGCTTGATCTATTGTTGTTATATGTGTTTTATATACTAGATCTGTAGTATTTCATGTTTTCTACAACCTAGAACCAATAGATCACATAAAGAAAACTTAGAACGCGAGATATAAGGATCCAAAGTAGCACCCTCGTTCTATTCTTCATTTCTGAAAAACCCAGAAATGAAAAACAGCCTTTGACATGATTTTCTAAGGCCTAGATCTTTTAGCTCGATGATTTTTAAACCTGATATGTGCTTGATTCATGTACCCTGATAGATAGTTTACATAGCCCGACGTCTAAACTACCTAATACATGATCAGTTTTATAGATATAAGGTCAACAAAAGTGTTGACCGACCATGACTGAAAATTCTGGGTAGCCCAGAAACTTGATGTAGACACTCAAAATTTTCGGCATACTTGTTACTAACATTGTAGGAGGGCAGATTCGTCTTTCGGAGATAACCCTGGAAGGCTACTTATATCTATTTTGGATACTATCGGAAGTTCAGTTCCAACCCCGGAACACACACCGGGAACATCATTTCCAACCTCGAAACACACACCGGAAGGATCATTTCCAACCTCGGAGATAACCCCGAGTTTCGTCCTTAGCGATAACACCAAGGAATGTCATTGCAGTTCCAGCAATAACTCTGGAAATGCTTGTTTCAAATGCATGCGATCAACTTCAATCAGACCTCCTGCCGAGGCACTCATACCTCAGACCCGGAGCTAACACCGAGTAGATAGGCACTCTTACAAATGACCTTGCGGCATTCAAACACTTGCAGCAGTCCAATCTAAGATGTAACCCTGAGCAACGTCTGCTTTCAACTCAAACTGGAGATAACCCCGGTGAGGAGTCAAACATTATCTTGCCACCTCAACACTTGTGCGTCGTCTCAACACTTCATACATACATACATACATACAACAATGTTCTACAAGAACCAAGGAGTTCCAATCCTGAGTGACTATTACGCGTGGTAGCACACTGGATAGAATTTGAAGCTTGAAAACCATGGGCATGGTCCCCTCTTCCTGACTTCGTACAACCTCTAATCCATGTCATTGCATAACTCTCGACACAAACAGTCCGAAGAAGGTCTTATATACCTCGTTCGGATGCTCAGATTGAAGTTCTGCAAGTTCGAGCTGACATTATAGTGCACGAGTGCACGTAATTCAAGACGACGGACCATGAAGCCGGGCACGGTACCAAGCAGTACACTGCGGCTCCCCTCTATAAATAGAGGGCTTGGGGTGGCCATTTGAAAAAAAAAGGTGAGGAAGCCCTGTCAAATTTGCTCTATACACACCCATATTGAGTGTTTGCTCTTTTTAAACACCTGTTAGCTCACATATAGCTATATATTTACCGGCGGGAGCTGAGTGTTTATCCATATAGAGTCATAGAAGTCTGCATTGGTAGCCCACTGTAAGCCTTCTCACACTCTATAAAGTCTTTCTCTTCATCTTTGCACACACTATTCTACACATTGAGAGTCGTGTTGTGTGCGTATGCCAGGACTTCAGTCTTTAGTTTTCATTTCAGTCTGTATATATATACTTATATATGTATATATTTATATATGGACTAACATTATCAAGTTATGCCTCGATTGAGCCTAGACTTATGTCTAGAGCGTTTACTTGATTATATATATATATATATATATATATATATATATATATATATATATATATAAAAGTAGTAAACACATATAGGATATAAAATCCGTGCTCATCGGATATATCCGACAATGATTATATATATAAGTGTGTATATATATATATATATATATACATTTACATTTGTCACTTCGGAGTTACTTGAGGCCTTTTACTCCTTTATTTACATTTAGTCCCGCCTGGAGTTTACTTCGTGGCAGTTGATCGCATTTACTGCTTTATTTACTTTTCTGATCCCCCATGGAGTCGATTCGTGGTTTTTAATCATGTCCATATATATATTTATCACTTTTGTATATTTACATTTCCGATCCCCCATGGACTTGCTTTATGGTGGTTGATCATGTCTGTATATATATATATATATATATATTTACAGCTTTTATATATATAACTGCTTACTGCTTTCCATACAAATTGCAGTATCATGTGAGCCTAGGAATCATGTGATCACATATTCAGTCTATTGAATCTAGATTCGGTTCCCGTGATGGACATTTTCAGCTGTAAGCAGCTTGTACATTATTTACGGTGTCTGAATTTCCTTGGATGGTTGTCATGCCAATAAGGAGTTCGACACTGCTGTATATTATTTTCTCGAAGATGCCTCGCATCTCAAAAATAAAAGCAAACAAGCCGAACATTTTAATAATAAAATGGAAGTATGAAAAGGTCTCAATTCCTATTGAGCACATGGTTTGAAAAACCTCTTTTTACAAAACTTCATTGCTATATCTTGCTTAAAACTGAATTTTTCTATAAATTCAAACCCTTTGTATATAGGTACGAACGAGGCCTCACACTACTTTCAAATAATTGCACATTGATCCACACACACACACACACATATTCATATAACAGTTTCTTGAAAAGTGGCGGTCACCGTCAAGTGGCAACACGGATGTCAAAGTGCCTAACACCTTCCCTCCACATAATCAATCCCCCAAACCCAAATGAATCTCGGTTTCTTGACCCATTTTAGCGATGTCATATCACCGGGTCAATGTGCAAACCTTTTCGATTGTGTTGGTGCAACGAGTTAAAAACACCAACTGGCGACTCTTAAAGTCAAATCATCGACATTACACATGTCGGACCTTTTTCACTTGTTTTTTCAAACAAATCTCACATTAACATGAGAACACCAAAGAACAAGTAACGAAAAGGGACAACTAAAAATCCTGACGTCGACAGGTGGCGACTCTGCTGGGGACTCCAGTAAGAGGGCTTAAGCCGCTATTACAAGCTTTTCAAAACTGTTATATGCTTGTGTGTGAATGTTGCATTTACATTTATGATGAATGTGTACGAATGCATTTTACTTTGCGTGACTTTGCCAAAATATCTATCTGTGATATTAGTGCTTCAGATATGTCATCATTTTCATAAGCGGTGAGACACGTTGTATGTGAATGTATGTTGTGTGGTTCCTTCACCAGAGGCTATCCTCGCTTGTTTGATTATTGGACTCTCGTGGGAAGACTAATTCCAACGAGGCTCGAGAAAGGCACCACCAGATTCGCTCAGAGTTGAAAGACCGAATTAACTTCCCATCAAGTAGATTGCGATGATCTGGGGACCTTCATGCCAAAAAGCCACGAGAGTAACCCTAAGATAGGTCAACCTCTGATAAACCAAACGCGGAGGAAAGTCTCTTCATGCTTTCTATTTTCAATTACTTGTAAGAGCATTTACTTGTAATTTCATTCCATGCTCATCTTTTTTTGTAATGGAAAATATAAAGAATATTTCTGCATACATGACATGTTATCAATTAACACCCGTTTTTGCAGGACAATATTCCTAAAACGGACACATTATGATAGCATTTACATTATCCCTAAGATTAAACTACATAAGTCTTTTGTAGGGAAGCAATTGGGCCTGTTACCCACTTAAAATCCAAAAAGGCCACGAGCCTACAACAATCATGTCTTCTTCTGACCAGTCTAATCCTGTTTCTCGAGAAGAATTTGACGGATCAAGTAAACAAATCACAGATCTGGTTGTTCTGCTTAAAGAATTGCATCAATCTACTCAGGGTACAAAGATGCCTACACATATAGAATCCTCTTTACAAGGAGGAGCTCAAGGTTTGGAAAAAACAATTCCAGAACCTCAGTTGGATACGACCAACAAAGACCTTGAAAACACCCATCTCAGAGAAGATCTAGACATCGATGATATCAGGAAGAAGGTCCTCCAAATGGAGGAAACTATCCATGTTCTCAAAGGGATTAGAACACATGGAAGTGTCTCATATACTAACCTTTACATATTCCCTGGTGCTCATTATCCAGAGAAATTCAAAACCCCTGACTTTGAAAATTATCACGGATTAGAGGATCCTTATACAGATTTGAAGGTTTTCATTGGGGAACTTGGATCTTATTCTAAAAATGAGATGCTCAGAATGCAGCTGTTCCAGAAGAGTCTGACTAGAGAAGCCTGTTCATGGTATACCAGATTAGACAACTCCAAGATCTATAGCTGGGAAGAGCTAGCTCATGCCTTCCTCACTCAATACAGTTTTCAATCTCAGATGGCTCCTAACCAGTACCAGATTACCATGGTCAAGAAACAATCTAATGAGTCTTTCAGAGAATATGCTCAAAGGTGGAGGCGCCTTGCTGCTCAAGTTATTCCTTCCATGACAGAATCAGAAATGGTCATGACTTTCATAGACATATAGGAAGCTCCTTTCTATGAAAGAGTCTTAGCTAGTATTGGCAAACCATTCTTTGAAATGATCAAACACAGAGAGATGGCTGAGATAGGATTGAAGTTAGGAAAAATTCAAGACCTAGCCGCTCTTAAAGTAGTTGCTGAGCACATCCAGTCCGGATCTTATGGAAACAACCCCCGGAGGGTCCATAAAAAGAAAGAGGAGGATGTTTCCTTGATACTACAAGGTCAAAAAGGCAATCAGAACATGCTTATATAGAGGAGAAACTACTCCCCTTTCCAAGCACAGTCTTTAAACCCTCCATTGCCTAAAAGTGGAGAAGTAAAGCACCCTCGAACGTTCACACCCTTAGGGGACTCGCTCCAGAATATTCTTGCTCTTCTGACTACTCAGAAGAAGATCACACGTCTTCTTCCACTAGCCAACCCTAATGGCAGGGGTTTTAATGCTACTCGGAAGTGTGCTTATCATGTCGGAGCACCTGGACATGATACTCAAGATTGTTGGGCCTTGAAACATAAGATCCAAGATTTAATAGATAATGGTGAGATCGTGGTAACCAAACCAGATCAACCTCATGTGCAAGACAACCCTCTTCCTCAACACAAAGAAGAAGAGGTCAACATGATTAGTTGGAGCACTGGACAGAGTTCCAGTTTTAATGGTGAATCATCCCAAACCATCAAAAACGGTGTTGACAGATGGGATTATGCAAAGTTCCAATTTGATATGTAATGAAAGATGAAAGCTCTTTGCAAGAAAATTGAGCAATTGGCAGAACTGGTGACCCATCAACATCAAGTCACACGCTAATTAATTAGCCAGGAGCATGCCTATCTCCTTCCTTTTGTTATGAATGCTCCCCCATCACCTTCAGAAAGCGAAGCTATGGAGGATAAGGTTGCAAAGAGAGCAAATGCTAAAGCCCATCGGGATTTTGCCAATCAGAGGGAATTTACCTATTTGAGCCAATCTATGGAGGAGATATTTCAAATGTTAATCAATGAAGGAAGAATTACCTCCCTTCTGCCTCCAATCAATCCCCGTTTAAGATGGTTCAACTCCAATGGAGTATGTCAATATCATTCACATTCTCGTGGTCACAGCACAGAAGAATGTTGGGCACTCTGCCATCTCATTCAAAATATCATTGATAGCGGTGTCCTGCAGATGGCAGACGACGACACTATGCAACTTGAGAGTGGGAATACCTGTCCTACCAAATGGAAGGGATCAGTAGCAGTTATATCCGCTAAGGATGATGAGACTGTCAAAGCATTTCCCATACAAATAATTCAACTCAAAGGAGCTGACAATCCTTTGAAAGTGGTCGCATGCGAGCCAATTTCTTTACCTTCGAGACCCTAATATCTTTGTTCACCTTACACAAAGTTCCATGGAATTATGGAGAAGCTGAAGGATCCACGTCTCATACTACTGCTACAGTGTCGAAGGAAAATCCACTGTATCTTCCTCAGAGGGTGATGAAGCCCACCATTAGAGCAAAGGGGAAGATTCCCATGGAGAAGATTGAAAAATTCCTCCGCACTATGGGCCATAATGAAGCCAAGGTGGTTTTAAGCTTAAGAGAAGCTCCACATTAGATATCAATACTGGACTTCATTTTCTCTTCCGAAGATCACCAGAAGATCTTATTGAAGATTTTGGAAGAAGCCTACTTACCGAAATCAGTGGATGTAGAAAAATTTTAACATATGGTTGATCACATTTTCAACAACAATGTGATATTCTTCATTGATGACGACATACCGCCCAAAGGGACCGGTCATTGCAAGCCATTGCATATTACAGTTTTGTCCTCCAGGTATATGCTAGCTGGAGTTTTGATATATGGAGGTTCATCTCTGAATATCTTTCCTTATGCCACTTTGGTGAAAATGAATGTCAATCTCAAACGGATCCAAAGCAGCCATACGGTTATCAAAGCTTTTGATGGATCCCGATGAAATTCCGTCAGAAGGATTGAGCTGCCAATTGAGATTGGTCGAAATACATTCAATGTATCCTTCCACGTCCTCAGAATAGACTCAGGATATAACCTGCTATTGGGGAGGCCATGGATTCACATGGCTGAAGCCGTTCCCTCCAAACTACATCAACAACTCAAATACATTGTCAATAACAGTCTAGTCACTGTCAATGTTGAGCCGGAATGTCCTGAACAAGGAGATCTGCCAATCATCAGTTTCAATTCAGAAGTTGAGCCGACCAGTTTTCAAACTTTGGAAGTGAGTAACACTCAGTACCAACCTATTGGAGCATCACTTCCCATACCCAAGATTTCAGCCGAGGTTATGTCGGCCACTCAAGAAATGATGTCATTGGGTCATCAGCTTGGACAAGGGCTTGGTAAAAATCAGCAGGGTATTAAGCACCCTATTCAAGTGTCCAGTCAAATTGGGGACGGTAGGACTAGAGCTATCTTCGCCGATTCGATTATAGGAATCCTCATAAGCATAAGCAATTTCCTCAAGCTTTTGCCACACAACGATTTTTTCCATCTGCACCGCATGAGCTGATACAGTCTCCAGTAAAGGTGCCAGCGCATGTTATGGCTATGCTATTTCCCAAACCAGTACCATTTAAAGCAAAAGAGGTGCTGATTTCTGATCTCGAAGTGGAAGAAAGGGAGCAGAAATATAAACATGACATCGCCTTGATGATGTCAGGCATACACATCATTGTTCATGATGAACATACAAACAGATATACCCCAGACGATGATTGCCCAGATATCATGGTTATCATTCGGGAGAAGAAGGATAGTGATAACCCCTCCATCACTGCAGTCCATCAGAACTTTGCCCTCGATAATTAGAGCAGCACTCCATGCATTGGTCGACGAGGGTAAAACGGGCAAAAAATCCCTCTGCCCTATAGATAACTTTAATTGCTTGCTTTTCTATACAGTATTAGCAGTTATTTTATCAGTACATGCTAACACTTTTGTATGATTAAACAGTTTCATATATTAAGTGAAAGCATCTTTTGATTTCAGGACTTTGAATTTAGATGTGCCTGTACTTGCGGATGAGGTGCCTTCTCTCCACAAGGGCTGTAACTTTGATGCAAAGTTGGACTCAGACTTGATGGAAATACAAGAGGACATTGAGACATCTGAGGAGATTAAGGAATGGGTCGCAGATAAACCTAAACCCAACCTTGACCAAACCACTTCTTTCAATCTTGGAACCTTAGAAAACCCTAAGTTAATCCAAATTGGTTCAGACTTCACCCCAAACCAACGGAATGATATGGTTGCACTATTAACCTAATTCCAGGATGTGTTTGCATGGTCTCATGAAGACATGGTGGGTTTATCCACTGACATTGTTCTTCATCGCCTTCCCATTAAAGAAGGATTCAAGCCAGTTAGGCAGAAGCTCAGGCTATTGAAACCTGAGTGGAGTTTAAAAGTAAAAGAAGAAATTGTGAAACAATTTCAAGCTGACATTATCATTGTGTTTACATATCTGGAGTGAATATCCAACATTGTTCCCATGCCTAAACCAGGAGGAAAGGTGCGAGTTTGCATGGATTACTGGGATTTGAACAAAGCTTGCCTTAAAGTTAGCTTTCCCGTGCCCTTTATCCACATTCTCATTAACAATACTGCTCAATACGGCATGTACTCCTTTGCGGATTGCTTCGCAGGGTACCATCAGAATATGGTCGCTGAGGAAGACCGTGAGAAAACTTCTTTCATTACGCCTTGGGGAACCTTTTGTTACAAACGGTTGTCATTCGACCTCATCAATGCCGGGACAACCTACCAGCGAGCTATGATGGCTCTTTTCCATGATTTAATATATAAAGAGATAGAGATCTATGTGGATGACATCATTGTCAAGTCTTGAAAGGAGGAAGACCACTTAGACCATCTCAGAAAGTTATTCAACAGGTTGCGTAAGTACAACTTGAAGTTGAATCCAGCCAAGTGCGCCTTTGGTTTCAAATCAGGCAAGTTGCTAGGTTTCCTAGTCAACCACGAAGGGATTGAACTGGATCCTACCAAAATCCAGGCCATCAAGGAAATGCCCATTCCTCATACAGAGAAGGAAATACGGGGATTTTTGGGAAGAATCAACTTCATTAGCAGATTTATCTCTCAACTCACTGCAACCTGTGAGCCCATCTTCAAGTTGTTAAGGAAGAACTCCTCCACGAAATGGAACGATGAGTGGCAAAAAGCCTTCCTTACTATTAAAGAGCAGCTGGTTAACGCTCCTATTTTGGTACCACCCAGGGATGATGTTCCCCTGTTCATGTACATGTCCATTAATGACATGTGGAATGCTATCCATGCCCCTCCAAGGGAACTCTACAATATGAGTTCGTCATGACCCTTCTCAATGTGGGGAATGGACATGATCGGGCCCATCGAGCCCAAAGCCAGTAATGGACATCGATTCATATTCACTATGATCGACTACTTCACCAAATGGGTAGAAGTAGCCTCCTTCCCCAGGGTTACCAAAGAAGTCATCATTGCTTTCATCAGAAACAATGTAGTCTGTCGATATGGACAACTAGAGGTCATTGTGTTAGACAATGCTAAGAACCTCAACAACAAAATGATGGAGGAGTTATGCAGTAAATTCCACATCAAACACCTGAACTCCGTCATCTACCATCCAAAAATGAATGGTGTTATTGAAGCGGCTAATAAAAACATCAAAAAGATCATGCAGAAAATGTCCGCCAATCACAAAGGATGGCCTGACCTCTTGCCTCTGACTTTATTAGCCTACAAAACTTCAATGCGTACTTCCGTTGGGGCAACCCCCTACTCATTAGCCTATGGGATGGAAGTAGTGCTCCCTATAGATGTGGAAATGGAATCCCTCAGAGTATTAATGAACGCTCAGTTGGATGAAGATCAATGGGTACAAGATAGGTATCACCAATTATCTTTAAAAGATGAAAGGCGAACCGCGACTATCTTTCATGGTCAGTTATATCAGCAAAGGATCGCACGATCCTACAATAGAAAAGTCCGGCTACGGCAGTTCAAACAACATGACTTGGTTTTGAAAAAGATCATTGACAACCAAGATCAATCTAAGGGAAATTTGCTCCTAACTGGGAAGGCCCATTTGTTGTCAAGGAGGTATTGACAGGAGGTGCTCTCAGACAACAGGAAATGGATGGCGATGAATTTCCACAGCTTATCAACTCGGACACCGTGAAACGATACTATGTCTAAAGTTACCATCAAACAAACATCCTGGTATTGATCATCTAATCACCAGTCATTCCAGTTTTGAACCTTATCCTTTACAAACTCTTTTGCCCCTCAGGGAGACATACACTTCAAACCAACAGCCTGGTTTCACCTCATTTCAAACAGTTCATACAATTTTGGTTATCCTGAAGACGGGATTGAACCTTTCACATCTGCAGTTTATCCTGAAGACGGGATTAAACTTTTCTACGCTTGTAGTTTGTCCTAAAGACGGGATCAAATTTTTCCACACCTGCAGTTTGTCCCCATCATGGGATGAAACTTTCTTCTCCCCGCAGTATAGCCTGCACATGTGATTTATACTTCTCTTTGGTTGCGATTCGTCCTGAGGGGCGAACTACGTCGACCTGATCTCCTTGATACATGCGAGTACGTAGGCAACCATAATCTATATGGCCCGGTCGTAATAAACAAAAAATAACAAAAACATTTCTGCCCTTCCTCTACAAAAACAAAAACAAAAACACTTCTACACCCTTCTTCATCAATAAAGCTTCTACACCCATCTGCCTTTCACATTCAGCGTTGAACCTCTTACACCAGGTTTGAACTACGCAGACTTGATCTCCTCTTCAATAGGAGTACGTAGGCAACCATTTATGGTTCAGTCTAACCCCTACCAGAACAAAAATATTTGTCACACGGTACTGGGATCAACCTTTAATCCACCATATTTCAACGGCTTCAAACCAAGGGGATGGAATTACCCCAACCTCTCCTCATAAATAGGGGATTCGGTGACCATCTAAGCTGCGGTTGTGCCTCAAAGAGCAATACCAATCCATAAGAGATGGAATTAACTAGGCTTCTCACAAATAGAAGTACTGGCGACCATCTGTGGTGCGGTCAATCTCAAAGAGGAAAAGCCACACTCCTCTCCATATTTCCATACAAAAACCAGTCCCAAGAGACCAAAGATGGTAGGGATACATAAAGATCAATGATCAGTTTCGAGAGATCCTGTGATGGCTCAATGTCCACATATCAAGGAAAAGTTCAGAATGTATCAAGATCACAAGGCCCTGAAGAAACAGGCAAATATCAAGCAAGTATTAAGGCATAACTAAAAGGGAAGTAAATCAAAATATATTTCTCTGCCATATATAATACTGTTTGATATATACATATGTGTTGTACATGACAAAATGGCTAAGCTAGTCTGTGCAGGAAAATACAAAGCTATTTACGGATCTATATGTATGCGGACTATCAGATCTAACATAGCATCCCTCTCTGAAGATGGAGGTAAAGCTGCAAGCTCCTGCCCAATGGTATCTACACGAGCTAGCAGGTCAGAGGCTAACTGCATGGTGACATGATGCTCATTAATGTATGCACTCATATCAATAAGGATGCCAGTCCTATGGGATCTGACTGAAGTACTGTCTGCAATGGCCACATCCATAGTAGATATGGCGGCATCCTGCTCCACAATCAATGCATCCCTGGCTGATCTAGCCTCATCCCACTCTAATAGAGCGGCGTCTCTCCCATCAAGATCTATCAACATCGCATCCCTAGCCTGATCTCTATCATAGGTCATCAGATGTAGGCTCTGCTCCAAATGTTGTGCTGAATACTGAGTAATAGTGGCACTCGGGGTGGGAGAATCCATCACAAATGCTGTCAGCCCATCAGTCAAGTCCCCATCGATGGGAATGTCAGCCTCCTCCATAGACTCCTCATCGTCGGAATCTATATCCTGCACTGTGGATACTACCATAGTCGATGCAGTCTCTGTCTCCATCCATGCTGAATATTCTGCAGAATAACCCGAATGACTGACAAAAAACTCAGCTAGCTGTCGCTGATCCCAACAGGCATACAACCTTGATTTGTCCACTGATGATAAGTGGCGAGAAACGAAGCGCTAAATCATTGCCCCCTCAAATGGGTGGAAATCATGAAACTGGTCAAACTGACACATCACGACCAGTGGGTGGTAGGTGATCATCCCTCTCAAACCCGCTAGAGGAAGATAATCCATGCCCAGAGCATGAGTAATGAAGCTTTAGGGTGAGCTAAGCCTACATGCACATGACAATATAATGAGCGGATCTCAATCCTACCAGAAAAGTGACCAAGACGCAAAGATCTGTACACTCATAATTTGAAAGGAGTACGACATAGCTATGTCATGGTTGAAACAATACCCATGCCGTCTAAATGTGCCAATCGGTCTCAAGTGTGACATAAAACACACGTACAACATGATCGAGCTGCCTGTGAACACTCCTGTCTCCGATCGAGCTGTCTGTGAACACTCCTGTACCACTCCACACCTCAATCCGGTGAGGGTCATGAACTGTCTACTCATATCTCTGATCGCCATGTGCACGCAAGGTCTATCCAATGGCAGCATCATAAACCGTGCATACTCCTCCAAAGTAGGAGTCAACTCCTGGGTCCCGAATCGAAAAACCTGTCTCTCTGGTACCCAATGCTCTAGCATACCCTCTATGAACCCTGTGGGAACCCGAAACATCAACAAGGTCATAGTGTGTGCTGCGAAGAATCATCTCTGGTCACCATGTCGGTGGTGACATACTATCATACCATGAACGCATACCAGATGCCACCAAAAATGGTGGGGTATGATCAATACGGCTAACTATCGAAGAAGACATCTGTGCAGGCCGTGTCATAAGACTATCCAGGGGTCAATATTGAATATCTCTGGTTATACATACATATGCATAACATAATAATATGCATGATACAATAGATGGTAATATGATATAGGGAATGGAAAACTGTACATACATTCCTAAGTATATCATCATCTAATACATCTCTGTACAGCTAAAATACATGGAATTGGGGCGAAGCTACCCAGCATTTCAACAGAGGCCTATCAAAAGATATAGCGAGAATGGGGCGATGCTACCCAACAGCTAACAGAGGCCTATCAAAAGAGATAACAAGAAAAATACATTAGAAGAAGTCGATGGTATCGATGTCTACATCGTCGATCCTGTCCACCTGATGTAACTCCTCTTGAGTCACTGGATCTCTATCTCTGGGGATGTCGAGGGCCTATCTGAGGAGGATCCGCACCAAGCAAAACCATATGGGTCACTGAGGGCGGCCTTGAGCTGGAATGATCAAAAGTGTCTTCCTCTGAAGGATCTCTACCCAAATGTCGGATAAAGAAATGTGCCCGGTCCAACTGCCGGGTCAAACTGTCAATCTGTGTCACATGAATCAGATCTCTGACACGGGCTAGCCAATCCATCATCATCACAGATCCTGGAACCATATCCCCCATAAACTATGTGGCGCGGGTCTGAGCTCCAATGGTACGAGGGAACCACCATTGCTGGAACATGTCCTGAGTGCAGGGGCCCTCTGATAATGTATAACCATCAATCCCCAATAATGGGATGTCAATGATGGGTGACTGCAAAATAGGCCAATAACGCCTGTCAGGAGACAAGATCGGCATAGGAATCTCTCATGTAGTGCTCCTGATAGCACGCTCTCCTAAATAGAGCTCCCATCCTCCATCTACGAAGAGAGGAATCCTACAGGTGGACATAACGTACTCAACTCCAGTCGGGTACCCATCCTCAAATCCAACACTCAAGTGCTCCTCAGAATAGGGAACCCACATGATGACATCCGCTGTCAACAACTCCAGCTGTAGGCGGCAATGAGTGAAACCCTCAGCTATAATACCATGAGCGCATACCAGATGCCACCAAAAATGGTGGGGTATGATCAATACGGCTAACTGTCGAAGAAGACATCTTTACGGGCCGTGTCATAAGACCATCCATGGGTCAATGCTGAATATCTCTTGACATACATACATATGCATAACATAATAACATGCATGATACAATAGATGGCAATATGATATAGGGAATGGAAAACTGTACATACATTCCTAAGTATATCATCATCTAATACATCTCTATACAACAAAAATATAGGGAAATGGGGCGGAGATACCCAACATCTCAACAGAGGCCTATCAAAAGAGATAACAAGAATACATCAGAAGAAGTCAATGGTATCGATGCCTACATCGTCAATCCTGTCTACCTGATGTAACTCCTCCTAAGTCATTGGATCTCTATCTACTGTGGATGTCGGGGCCCTATACAAGGAGGAGGATGCTGAAGCAAAACCATATGGGTCACTTGAGGGGCCGGCACCAGAAAATGGAAGGATCTAAAGTATCTCGCCTCAAGAAGGATCTACCCAAATGCCGGATAAAGAAATGTGCCGAATTCAATGCCGTCAAACTGTCCGTTAATCTGTGTCACATGAGTCGGATCTCGACACAAGGCTAGCCAATCCATCATCATCACAGATCCTCGGAACCATATCCCCATAAAGCGCAGGTGGTGGCGTGGGTCCGAGGTCCAATGGTATGCAGAGGAACCACCAATTTGGAACATCTCACGAATGCGGGGACCCTCGACAATGTGAAACCGTCAACCCCCAACAATGGGATATCAATGATGGGTGATCGCAAAAGCAGGCTAATAACGCCTGGCGGGAGGCAAGATCGCATCGACGAATCTCTCTCCAGTGCTCTCGATAGCACGCTCTCCTAAATAAAGCTCCCATCCTCGATCTGTGAAGAGAGGAATCCTACGGGTGGAAATAGCGTACTCAACTCCAGTCGGGTACCCATCCTCAAATCCCACACTCAAGTGCTCCCTAGAATAGGGAACCCATGTGATGACATCCGCTGTCAACAACTCCAACTGTAGGCGGCAATGAGTGAAACCCTCAGCTACAGGGACCTCTGCCAGTATGGAATGATGCCATATCTGTCCTTGTGGATAGCTGTCTAAACCTAGCACACTCATAGGATGCAAACATGAAAGCCTCTCATAGGCCCAAAACCACCAGCACAAAGGCAAACATCTGATGTTAGTCAACGCTCTTAACCTGTACATTGGAAAAGACAAGAAAAAAACTCACCAGCAGAAACGGGTAAAATCCTAACCAAGCCTCGGTCAAGCCCTGTGATCGCATGCGCATTCCCCTAAGGAAGTAGGCAAAGGTGTAGGAACCCCAATCATACTCTCCTATACGGTCCACGTGTCGAGTGGCGCTGATCAAAGTGAAGGACACCGTAGAAGAGTTATCTGCTATGGAGCAGCCCCTAATGATCATCAGGAAAAATCGCCGAAGAATGTGATCCCTGACTCTCACATCATTGGGTATAGGCTCACTCAACAGCCTGCTCATAGCATCTACGCTCAAAGGAACTGTACGAACAGTCCTGCCCTTGAGCGCCTCCGCCGGAACTCCCAACAAGGATCTGACGGCAGTAGGGGTAATATCTGCCGTACAAGGCACTGGATCCCCTCCAAACTCCATACCTGTGATAAACGGCCAATCCATCGATGTCATCATCACCTCATAGTCCAGCAAATGGAGTGACTGAGTCTGGAGAAACCACCGGTCATACAATGCCCTGATGTAACCCCAGGGACAGCGATGGGGAAGAATGGAAAAGAACGTCCCGAATCCCCAACCATATACAATCTCTCTATAGTCATCATGCAGAGCCTGATACATAGAGTGGATGTTGAACCAGTTCCCTCGAGGCTGTGTAAAGCCGGGAACCTACATCAAATGTAGATCAACATCAGAATCCTTTGCTCCTCATCAATAGGAAATAAGGAAGATTAAGATCTAACTTCATACCTCATTTGCGTGCAGGTAAACTGAAGGATGCCGACTCAAGTCAACTAGAAGATCTGGGTTCACCACTTGAATACCTGGCAAATCCCTACAGGGAACACGTGCAGCAGGAGAAGGAACCTCAATCGGTACATCCTCCTCCTCATTCTCGACATCTGGCACTTCAACCCGGATAGGACGTATCACTGCCTCCACCAAACGACGAGGTTATCTAACAAAACGGGGTCGAGGTACTTCAGAAGCCCTCCTCCGTACACCAGAAGTGGTCCTGCGGGAACTACTTGGCTGATCCGGATCTATAATATCTGGACAACAAGTCTCCAAATCACCTTAGAAAGGGTGTGGTAAATTCTTACCTGGTGCTTTTCAAAATGTATTTTATGATTAAATGCATGCATTCATCGTTTTAACATACATCTACAGTAGAGTTAAAAATGCATGACTACACAATGCCTATATTTTGGGAAAATTTTGCCATAACCCCCTTTGTAAATGGGATTATCCACATGTACATAGGCATGAGTAGGTGGCCATTCAGTAGCACACCTACCAACAGTCATATACATCCTATATGCATTTAATACATCACAGTAAAAAAATCCGTAAGTGTAGTTTAATTACCAGGGTTATTTTACTTTTCTACCTTTACTCATTTGTCCTCAAATAGGATAAGAAATGACAGTAAAAGGTGCCAATTTGACTGTTTCAAAAGTCAAATTTTTTCACATTATTATGTTCAGCATGGTTTAATACTAACATTTACTGTGTTGAATATTTTTTACAAAGTTATATCAGCATGCATATTCACTACTATGTGTCTAAATGCATTTCATGTGATAAGTCATTTTCCAATGGATAGAAACTGGAAAAGAATACATGCATATGTTACTAGGACAATGAAGAACGCTTGTATGGTGGCAGAATATGCAGAAAGTTGCCCGAACTCAACAGGTCTGAAGAAAAGCTCTCAGATTTCCTTCGTCGTGCAACTTGAAAATGACTTATGAAAGCAACCTGCAGGGAATACGTACCCACGGTGGCCGTCAGTAGTCCACCACTGTGGTCAGCTGCAGTGCACCCACAAAGACCCCTACATGGGTCCGTGACCTGGCTCACTCTAGTTAGAGTTGTAAAGGAGGTCTCATAAGCTGAAAAGGCCAAATCAGGAACAAAAACGCTACGCGATTGAGCGGAATAGCCTGGAATCCTGGTTTTCATGGACCAAACTTTGGCTCCACATCTCACTCATTGGTATTCGCCTGCATACAAGGTATACTATACCAATGGCCTCAGCTTTTACAAATCATGCTCGATAATACCTCCCAAAGGTCCAATGCCGTCAGTGCAGGTTCACAACCCTAGAAGTATCCCCGGTGGGGGTTATAACGCCGAAGTTATGAAATAATGAAGTATCCCCGGTGGGGGTTACAACGCCGAAGTTATGAATTAATGATGTATCCCTGGCGGGGGTCACAACGCAGGACTTTCAAACATCCACATACCCCGGCGAGGGTTACAGCGCATTCTCAACCATTGATACACAAATCAATGAAGGTCAAACAACCTTGACGTTATCTCAGCCGATGGAAAGTAAACCCATCGAAATAACCTTCCCCAGCAAGGGTCACAACGCGATGCAACCATTGATACACACATCAATGAAGGTCAAGCAGCCTTGACAATGCACCCAACATGGATCTATCCGGTGATACACACATTAGCGAAGGTCAGGCAGCCTTGACAATACATATTGTTGGCAGTAACTCCAACAAAATTGTGGTACATGCTGGTGATATAAGTCAGAGAAGACCATCCTCATCGGAGAGGACCGATGATGGAATATGTTATACACATCCGTCTAGGATTCAGGACTTTGGTGATAACCCTAACATCAAGCATCCTTGAAGACTTGGATCGCATGTCCAAGACATCAATGATTGTCATCCCAACAGGATTAACAGACAATCATGCATCATAAATTTGCATCATGTTGCTGCACATAGCATCATGTTTATTTTGTTGCATTTCAAGTGTCTAGGATTCTTTATCCTATCCATGCCTTGCATTGCATGAATATGATAAAGAAGGGCATCTGTAGACACTCAAAATTTTTGCATATACATTATTATTAACATTGTAGGAGGCGATTAAGTCTTTTGGAGATAACCGGGAGGCGACTTACATCCATTAGGATCATCGTCGGAAGTTCAGTTCCAACCCCGGAACACACACCGGGAACATCATTTCCAGCCCCGAAAGGATCATTTCCAACCTCAGAGATAACCCCGAGTTTCGTCCTTGGCAATAACACCAAGGAATGTCGTTGCAGTTCCGGCGATAACTCCAGAAATACATGTTTCAAATGTATGCGATCAACTTCAATCAGACCTCCTGTCGAGGCACTCATACCTTAGACCCGGAGCTAACACCGGGCAGACAGGCACTCTTATAGATGACCTTGCGGCATTCAAACACTTGCAGCAGTCCAATCTCAGATGTAACCCTGAGCAACGTCTGCTTTCAACTCAAACCGGAGATAACCCCGGTGAGGAGTCAAACGTCATCTTGCCACCTCAACACCTGCGCTTCGTCTCAACACTTCATACATACATACATACAACAATGTTCTACAAGAACCAAGGAGTTCCAATCCTTGGTGACTATTACGTGTGGAAGCACACTGGATAAAATTTGAAGCTTGAAGAGCATGGGCATGGTCCCCTCTTCTTGACTTCGTACAACCTCTAATCCATGTCATTGCATAACTCTCGACACAAGCAGTCCAAAGAAGGTCTTATATGGGAGACCCCAGGTTTAATGAATAAAGATTTAAATTTCTCAAAATATTTTTTTTGAATATTATGGTGTGGATTTGATATAATGTTATAGTTGTGGGTAATATTTACAAATTTTGCAAATTAAGCAAGCTGTTATAAAATATTTGTTGTGTCGGGAAATATTCGATTAGTCGGGAAATATTCGTTTTAACAGGGAATATTTGTACGATGGCATAATCATTAGTGGACCCCACAATGTAAGTATTGTCGTAGTTAGAAAGCAATTAAATTATCTTTTTATAAAAATAATCTACGAAAGTATTACCGTTAAAAGCTGTTGAACTACCTTTAGTAAAGGTACAATGAATACGTGTGGTTGCATAGTAGACATACAGTATTGATTATTGATGCTTACGTGAAAAGTCACTCAATTATACTCAATTATTACTACGAAGAATTAACTTGATCATATCTCTCATATTATTGATTCAATTATTTTCACAGTATCATCTGTATAATATGTTATATTATTAAATAAATAATTGAGACGGCAAAGTTATTAATATTATTGTTTGCAATATTGACAATGTCTATAAGTTCTGTAAAGGAGAGGAAAAATCCTTATCGGAAAGCCCCCTCTTTCCTGGGAACGACCTGGTTGTTAAATATTGTGAGTTATAATATTAATGATGAATAAGTTCGTGTTTGATTAAAGATGAAATTGATAGTTCCATTGTGTTGGGATTATTAGTGTTAGTGGAAATCGACATCTATTCCGTTGAGAATTGATGTCTGGGGGTTATATTGATAAATCGGGTAATTAATCGGATAAATGAGCAATTAATTGCTACTAATTCACATGCTTATATAACTATTTGTTTACATGTGTGTACTATTGAATCACATTCTTGTACTATTAGGGGAGTTTGTGCAAGATTGATAATACTTGCATGACTAAGTTAAAAATGGAGGTATAGATGGAGGTATTATACTGTAATTCATATTTTCACATGATTATAACTATTGATTCACATGATTGAACTATTGATTCATATTATTTACTATTAGGGGAGGTGGTGCAAGTTTGATAATACTTGTAGGACTAAATTAAAAATGAAAGAAAAGTTGGAGGTATTGTACTGTAATATTTTGAGCCCCAAAACGTGCAATTATCGAAACTGTATTTTCCTATAAATAGAACCTCATTCTTCCTTCATTTCTCACCAATTCACTAAAGCTTTAGAGCAATTATTATAGAGAGAAATTATAAAGAGAAAGAAGAAGAGAAGTATGCTACCTCACTATTCCAATATTCAGTTCCTTCTAAGGTAAGGGGTATTATATCTTTCGTATTCATGAAGAGAGCTATTGTTATTCCATTCCTTATTATTACATTGAATAACTGTCTACATCAAGTACCGCATACATGGTAAAATTCTTTCGTTATTCCATTCTTTATTATTCGTTAGAATATCGTCGGTAAGCGTATTACGCCTAACCCGGGTTCCATTAATTATTATTCATTGGAATAACTCTGCATCGTGCGATTATCGCATGTATGGTGATTTCTGTTGTTATTCCATTCTTTATTATTCTGTTGGAATATCCTGTCGGTGCGTATTACGCCTGACTTGGTTCCATTATTTATTATTCTGTTGAAATAACATGTCTGTGCGGTCTATCGCATGCATGGTGATTTCTATTGTTATTTCATTCTTTATTATTCTCATTGAATATATCACGCCGCAGTGCGTATTACGCCTAATCAGTTCCATAATTTATTATTACATTGGAATATCACATTAAATGCGTATTACGCCTAACCTGGTTCTATTATTTATTATTTTGTTGGAATAACATGTCTATGTAGATTACCACATGCATGGTGAATGATCCTTCGTATTCATTCCTTATTAAATTGTGAAAATGATGCATTTTACATGTGAATTACCGCATAAGCGGAGTTAAAATCCATTTGCGTTTAAGTAATTTTTCGGACATTCAAAAGTTTTGGAAAAATTTGGGAGGATATTATGATAAGTTTTCTAACATCTCCAAGTGGAATCACTGAAAGAGGAGTTGTAGATTTTTGTATGGACTATTTTTAACAAAGCATGAAAAAGTGAAAAAAAAAAGAGAAAAAGCTATTGCCCACAATTTTGTAAGGGCTGTTTCGGCCACTTAATTTATGAGAAAAATTCCGGCCTTTTGGGACATGGAAATATATGATATAAAGTACCTCCTGTCCAAAAATGAGCTCATTCCGACTTAAAATGAGCAAGTTATGACTATCTCAATATTTAGGTTTTTCTGACGAAAAATGCTATAACCGGAGTTCTATAACTCCGATGACCATGAAATTTAAACTGGTAGCTCACGTTAACATGTGTAAGATCCTGCCAAGATTTGGGAATTTCTAGAGTTAAACTTGAGGTAGCTAATTTCTTAAGGAATTAATTAGAAATTGATTTTTGAAAAATACTTAAGGAGTTGAAAAATTTTAAAAAAATACTTGTTGTGTATGAAATATATATATATATATATATATATATATATATATATATATATATATATATGTTTGGACAAAGGATAGAAAAATAATAAGTTGATTTGGTAATTTTTCATGGAAATGGTTTAGTTACAAATATGTGTTAAATTTGTTATGTGAAGTTGAAGAATTGGCAAATAGGATTTTAGGGCTTGAAAATCCAATATAAGGTATATACAGATTTTTGATGAGTGATTTGATCATTGGTGATGAAATCTTATGAGTATGGCATTTTTGAATAATTAAATGCATTATTTGTTAAAGTGTAAATAATTAAATTAAATTGTTTATAAGTTTAAGAAGTGATTAAAATATTGTTATAATATTAACAATATTAGATTATGTATTTAAGTGATGGATAATATTTGAATAAATTTAAAGTCTTTAATATGTATCCTTGTTTTCGTTTGATTAATGCTTATATTATTGTCATCATCCTCATGCTAATATTGTGATGAAAGTCATCTTTGGCTTACGTGCAGAGATGGACTTGGTATGATTATGACGAGGATTATTCGATTATAATCATGAGTAGTAATGTAACCAATGATGTGGTAAAAGTCCTCATTAGCCTGTAGTTCATTGGTGGACAGTTGTTGGTATGAATATGACCAGAGATTATTCGGTATAATCATGGTCATTGATGATTACATGAATATCCTTGGCCGTGGTGTAGGGATGATGTGGTTTATTTATTAAGCCGAGTCTCAACGATAAAGTTGATGAAAATCTTTTTAAATCATAGAAGATAGTAGATTTTATGCTCTACTTGACACTTCTAATGGATTGTTTATTCAGCTGCAATTGTTGATCTAAAACTTGTTATCATTATATATTCATCGGTTGTTATCTTTGTTGAAGGCTAAGGATAATTTATTCTCGCATTATCTTAGTCATAATATTTCTTCTTTGGGCTAGTTGAGATCACCCTTTCTTTCTTTATTTCTCAGAAATTGGAATATAAATGACGACGAGTCGAGGAAGCGGAGTGACGGTCGAGATGATAAGCATTTAGTAGTCCTCACTATTCTGTTAAATAGTGTGATAATAAATGTAATGAGGACTCCATTGAGTGTGGATATTGTCTAGATGACAATATTCTTGTTAAAACACTCACTTTATGTTTTGTCGTATTTTACACGACGGTTGTATAATTAAGTTTTATTTGAATTTTATACCATGTAAGTGGCGACCCAAGATGGGTGATGTATACATGTTTTGGGGGCGTCATAGTTGGTATTAAAGCTTAGGGATATGATCCTTGGCTGAGATGTGAGACAAGAACTAGGAGGGGAGAGACGGGGAATTCCTTCGCTAGTATGACCTACCTAAGTTTATTTGGTATTTATTTGGTCAGTCAGAGTATAGGGATAATATGTGATATGTCAATTAACCTTTGTTTTGTGACAGTGTTTTAAAATGGCATCTGAAAATGTTGAGATAAGCAATGGAGAACAATAATATGACCGTATCGTAGAAATGAGACTAAGTTTCATGGAGTTATCCCGATTTGCATCCCATTTGGTCGATAATGAGGAAGCGAATGACGCTAATGTTTCTAAGAGGTTTGAAACCCGATATACGCCAATACCTCATTTCTCGTAAATTTTGTTTATATTCAGATGTTGTGAATAGGGCTCTATTATTGGAGCGATAATGAGTTAGCACAACCAAAAGGTAACGACCAATAACACGATAATAATCGATCGATGGCAGCTACCATCGAAACAATGATGACCATCGGGGAAATTATCATGCCAAGAATGGTAACCACTTCGGTGGTAATCATGGCCAAGATAATAGAAGTGGAAATTTCAAGAAGAGAAGGTCATTTAGCTCGATTTTGTCATATAGTGAAGTCAAGTCCAGCTGGGACGGTGGCACCAAAGGCGGATACGGATAAAACAAAGTCGGTGGTTTCAGGAAGAGCGTTTTTCGTGACTTCTCAAAAAGCGAGTAACCCGAACGAAGTTATCACGAGTTAGTTAATTATAAATTTTTACGAAGTCTATACCTTATTAGATACCGGTTCTACACATTCTTTTATCTCTCTTGCTTGCACTCAATGTTTAAATTTAACTCTAGAGAAGTTAGACTTTGACTTATCGATTGAAACTTCGTTAGGAGAAACCTTCATTTCATGTGCTATCCAAGTCTTGGATGAGAGTCACAGTTTTTAAATGATATTTCTATCGTTAATAAATTTCCTGACGTATTCTTGAAGACTTCTTAGCCTACCCCTAGAGCGTGAAATCGAATTTTGTATAGACCCCAGTACAAAACCCATTTCTAAAACCCTCAAATATTTCTTTACCTAAAACGATCGTATAATGTGCCAAAGACGCTGGCTCGAGCTGTTGAAGATTACGATTATACCATTCAATATCATCATGGAAGAGCGAACGTGGTAGCTGACGCATTGAGTAGAAGATCTTATGCGTTTACGAGTGCGATGTTGTTAACACAAAAACCCATTTTGTATAACTTACAAATGATGAAGATAGAGTTAAAGACTCTAGAGACCCACGTGAAGATAACGAATATATGAATAGAATCGACTTTAATCGAATATACGAGTACACCTGCGACTCCCCCTCTATAAATAGAGTGCTTGGGGTGGCCATTTGAAAAAAAAAGGCGAGGAAGCCCTGTCAAATTTGCTCTGTACACACCTATATTGAGTGCTTGCTCTTTTTAAACACATGTTAGCTCACATATAGCTATACATTTACCTGCGGGAGCTGAGTGTTTATCCAGATAGAGTCATAGAAGTCTGCATTGGCAACCCACTGTAAGCCTTCCTACACTCTATAAAGCCTTTCTCTTTATCTTTGCACACACTATTCTACACATTGAGAGTCGTGTTGTGTTTGTATGCCCGGACTTCGGTCCGTGGTTTTCATTTCAGTCTGTATATATATACTTATATATGTATATATTTATATATGGACTAACATTATCGAGTTATGCCTCGATTGAGCCTAGACTTATGTTTGGAGCGTTTAGTTGCTTATATATATATATATATATATATAACTGCATTGTCGTATATATATCGATGAGCTCCTGGATTTTACATTCAAGCATTTATCGCTTTTTATATATATATATACTTATATATATATAATCGTTGTCGAATATATCGATGAACCGGATTTTACTTAGGAGCGTTCATCGCTTTTATATATATATATATATATATATAATTGTTGTCGGACATATCCGATAAGCTTGGATTTTATATCCGGTGCGTTTACTGCTTATATATATATATTTACATTTCTGTCAGGCCTGGAGTTTACTTCAAGGCCTTTTACTGCTTTATTTACATTTAGTCCCGCCTGGAGTTTACTTCATGGCGGTTGATCGCATTTATTGCTTTATTTACTTTTCTGATCCCCCATGGAGTCGCTTCGTGGTGGTTGATCATGTCCATATATATATATATATATTTATCGTTGTTATATATTTACAGCTTTTATATATATAACTGCTTATTGCTTTCCATACAAATTGCGGTATCATGTGAGCCTAGGAATCATGTGATCACAAATTGATCTCATGAATCTAGATTGGTTCTGTGATGGACATTTTTCGGTATGTAGCGACTTGTACATTATTTACTATGTGTCGAATTTCCTTGGATGGCTGTCATGCCCATAAGGAGTTCGACACTGCTGTATATTATTTTCTCGAAGATGCCTCACATCTCAAAAATAAAAGCAAACAAGTCGAACATTTTAATATTAAAATGGAAGTATGAAATGGTCTCAATTCCTATTGAGCACAGGGTTTGAAAAACCTCTTTTTACAAAACTTCATTGCTATATCTTGCTTAAAACTGAATTTTTCTATAAATTCAAACCCTTTGTATATAGGTGCGAACGAGGCCTCGCACTACTTTCAAATAATTGGACATTGATACACACACACACATTCATATAACAGTTTCTAGAAAAGTGGCGGTCACCATGGCAACACGGATGTCGGGGGGTGCCTAACACCTTCCCTCCGCATAATCAAGCCTCCGAACCCAATTGAATCTCGGTTTCCACAGACTAAGATTTAGCGATTGTCATATATCATTGGGTCAATGTGCACACATTTTCCAGTTGTGTTGGTGTAATCAGTTAAAAACACCAACAGGCGACTCTTAAAGTCAAATCGTCGACATTACACATGTCGAACCTTTTTCACTTGTTTTTTCAAACAAATCTCACATTAACATAAGAACACCAAAGAACAAGTAACAAAAAGGGACAACTAAAAATCCCGACGTCGACACTTGATGAACAGCCCTGACAGCAACTTTGCAAGCTTAGATCTTCTTAGTGTTATGTTGTTTGGCCAAGATTGTTGTTGGATCATGTAGTCTTGCACTAGCACTACAAGATCTAACCAACAACATACCCAGAAACATCATGGTCAGTGATTAATTCATGGTGAAACCTACCCACTCGAAACTATCTATGAAGGTTCTAGGTTTCTCAAGAACACCTAAAGTAAGACTTCATCGTCGCCAAAGGTCTTTAAATGACTGCACTTATTAAAATTAATTAATTTAATTTCTAGAAAATCAATTAAAAATAGTAAATAAATTTCGAAAATTACAAAAAATAGTATTCAAAATTATTTTAAGTTATAAAATTAACTTTTTAATTTGACATATTTTTCATAAATATTAATATTTATTTGGATATTATTGGTATTTAATTTATTTAATAAATGCATTACATAAATTAAGTAAAAATGATTTTATTGTATTAAAAATCATTTTAAATGATAATAAGGTATTTAATAATATTTGAAGTTATAAAACATAACTTTTAATATTTTAAGATAATTTCATTAATTATTTAATATTAATGATATTAGATTTATTTAGTAATTATATTAAATAAATTAATTAAAAATGATTTTAATATTATAAAAATCATTTTTAATGAAAATAAATAGTTTAAAAATATTTTAAGTTATAAAATATAACTTTTGATATTTTAAGGTAAATTTCATTAATAATTTTATATTAATGATATTTAATTTATTTAATAATTATATTGAATAAATAAATTAAAAATGGTTTTATTGATTTAAGAATTATTTAAAAGGATATAAATAAATTAAAAAAATTTTAAGTTATAATAAATGACTTTTAATATTTTGATGAATAATACATTAATATTTAAATATTAATGGTAATTATTTAAAATAATTTTAAATATTTTAAAAATCATTTAAGGGTAATATTTATACTTTAAAAATATTTTGAGTTATTATAAATAACTTTAATATTTTGGCAATGGTTTCATTAATAGTTTAATATTAATTAGATATTAATGATAATAGAATTATTTAATATTTAAATTATTTTATAATGATTTCAGTGTTTGAAAAATAATGATAAATTATAATAATTATTTAAAAATTATTATAAGGCTATGAAAGATAATATGACTGATATTTAAATTATCTAATCGAATATTGAACTACAGAATAGAGTTTTAGACTCGATAATTACCCGATAAAGTTGTCGGTACACCGAAATATTTTAGAAATTGATTAAGACTTATATAATTGGACTCGATAAGTGTTTGTTTGTGAACCAATGACTGTTAAAATATGTGACAATGTGATTAGGTTATGTGCTGACTGCAAATAGCAATACTATGTGTTATGATACATTATTCTAATCGAACAAATGATCTTATTAATGATAGGTTTCGATATAAAAGATTAATCTAAGTTGCGTTATTGTAAGCAGCAACTCAGGCAAGTATCCTAACTTTGCATTTCCTTTATGCAATGGACATGAGTAAGAAAGTTTCAGAATTATATTATCATTATGCCAGATTATCAACTCTATTGTTATTGATTATGTATCCAATTATTCATATTCATACAAGTTCTTAAATTATCTGATCATCGTTTATCAACACAGTATTAGTGAACAATCCAGATATTTATTCTGTTCATTAGTTTCTAAATATAGTTATACAAGTGTCCGCACTTGGATAATCATTGTATTTAATCACATGTTGATACATACCTATTTATTTCCAGTATGTATACGTTGACTTAAAAGCCGTCTAAGCTATTTGATTTGGGTAGACACAAACTTAAAAATATTGTTGAACAAGATAGAATTATATTGTATCCAACTAGATTATTTTGGTTCGGATTCTCGACTAAGTATGAACATCCCGAACATGGGAAAACTTTTGTGCACCTAAGGTGGATAAGATGAACGATAATATCGTTCTTGCATGTAGTATTGATCAATACAGGGCATAATGGGCTGATCACCCTTCGTGCTTGTAAGTTATGACGATTTACAGATGAAGTTATGTTTAACCTTTTCGAAAATAGAAAACAATGTTCATAATCTGTCAACTGATCTCCATTTATAGTCAGGACGTAGTTTCAAAAATTTGATATAAAATTGATATGTTGTTATTATTGGTTCAGCTTACTTCACAACTGTTGATTCATTGTAGAAGCGTCATTCAAAGAAAATATTTAATTCTTTCAGCTAATATCTATTGTTGTCATTACTTGCTGGGCAATCAAATGCTCATTCTTGCTTTAAATTTAAATGTTTTCAGCTAAGTATGATCAACCCGAAGGATCAGGCAAGAAGAAGGGGAAAGGAAAGCTGTTCGAATGAGTTTTATAATATTTTGTGTAATACTTAAAGTTTATTAAGACAATGAAATTTATTATATATGATGTAATGAATGTTTAAAGGTCGCGGACCTGGGAATAGACTCTGGTGCATATGTAAATTAAATTTGGTATCTATATTATTGTTATTATTAGTATTATTCCGCTTATAGAAATGGTATCGTGAAGCACTGAGTTTGGGTTTTAAGTACCTGAATTTGGGGGCATCACACTTAGCGCGGGGTCCGTCAGTTAACGAAGAGAAGCGACGCGGGGAGCGTCACTCTGACGAATTCTGCAAATTTTGTTTCTTTTTTTTACTTGAAGTTGATTCATATGAGGACTTTGACTTAACTTATATAATAAGGTTTTGTTATGAGTATAAAGACTAGTTTTTAATCAGGTTTGAGGAACTTTTAACTTCATATCATTGAGAGCCACTTCTATTAGAGACTTGGAGATTACTTTGGATAACACACAAGACGGAGATAGAAACTTAGAGAATGGAGATTTCTCGACAGAATTTTTCTTCTTCTCTTAATTTCATCATCTGTACATATGATGTTATTTAATTTCAATATACTAGTTTTTATTATGATGATGAACTAAACTCCCAATTAGGGGTACAATGGAACCTTTTGCAATTCAATAATTCAATTACTATTATTTCTCCTTATTGTTCTATTGAGTTGTTTATTATTTTTTGCGCTTAATTAAATATTTGTCTGGCCAACAATTAATATGATATCTTTGATGGAATTGAAAGAGGAAATCTTATATTAGATATGAATATAATAACACATGAATTTGTTGATTCTTGTTAAAGATAACATAATAGTGTATGAGACGAAAGTATTTGTATGTCATGCGTAACTTTGTTAGGAGTTTGTGCTTAATGAATCTATTTTAGGTGTCTTGCATGAAAATAACAAAACAATTGTAATAGGTCTTTTTATTATTCATTGAAAAATGTTAATAAATTAATAGGTAATTCTAGTTGGCAACTCATTGGATTAAATAAAGGGAAATACAGTAAGGAGATTATTGCAAAGCAATTGGGAAAATTGTACTCCTATATTTTAATCATCTGGTGATCAATCTCTGTTAGTTTATTAGTTTTATTTCTTTTTTTAAACAATTTCATAAATCAACTGGAGTGATTGTTTAAGTGTAAGTGGATTAAATTGGTAAATAACTTGGTGATTAGAGTAATTATTAGTATTTGTTCCCTGTGAGTTCTACATCCTTTCTAACTTCTATATTACTTGATTGACTGTGTGTACTTGCGCGTATTGTTAGTATATAAAACGGTTAACATTATTCATAAATATTATATTAAATATGAATGAAATTATATTAAACTAGGAAATATTGAATAAAAGAATAAGGTAGACATGGGAGCTTGAGTTTGATATACTCATACGTGTAAATGTCTGTTGAAATGAATATATATATATATATATATATATATATATATATATATATATAATTTTGAGATAAGACAAATCATAAAGGTTGCGATTCAAAAAATGAAAGAAAGTTATAACAAGTTTAAATTTATATGCATTTTATCAATGATAATATTGATTAATGATGTGAAGCTATAATGAGATTGTAGAATATTGCACAAGATTGAACATAATTTTGTATGTGAACAATGTTATTTTTTGTAGGTGTGAGATGTAATTTTTAGTTCACGGAGGCACACAATAGATCTAGAAGGGGGGTTGAATAGATCCTTTAAAACTTTTCCTTTCTTACTTTTATCTTGTTAAGTGACTAACATATAATGAATAGAGGAATCAATTCATGTACAGTGGAATAGATTAAGATACCCTTCAAAAATATTGCATTGAACACGGTTCTAATGTAGAGTTAATTGCAAGCAGATATAGCAGTTATAGTACTGAATGTAAATGACATAAAGTAAATGATACCAGAGGTTTTAAGTGGTTCAGAGACTGAATGCTCCTAATTCACTCTTCTGCTTCAACAAGCAGGGTTCAACTAAGGATTTGATCAACTTTGAATCACTGAGATTCCTTCAAGACCAGCAGCCTTGGAATACTAGTTCACTAAGAACACTTTAAGACCAGCAGCCTTAGAAATTATAGACTATGCCTGACAGACATAGAATCTCTTGTACCCTCTGGTACTCAGCAAGTCCAGCAGACTTGACTTTAGTTTAGTCACTAAGACAAGGACCCTGCAGGCCCTGATTGCTTGGTTGTTTATTTGTTGTTTATTGTTATTACTGAGCTGCTAAGATGACATTCAGCTTATTCATCTTTTGATACTTAGCAGCTTCTTATGATCAGTAGGCATTTAGCATTGGTATTTGATCACATCTAATGGATTTCTAAGATGTACGTTCAGCTTGACATCTTTTTAGTACTTAGAAAGTCTGACTCATCCTTGGTGTGGCTATTCTTTATTGTTGATGCTTGTCTTCATTTGATATTCAGTACTGCACACTATCACCATTGAGGTACTGCTAAGTCTTTGCATATTAGCTTGACTTCTCTAGGTACTTAGCAGTCCTTGAACACTGTTTGACTTGTGAACAGATTCGGCTCTGTATCTTCTTATCTTCAGCTATGTATGTGTTCATGGGAAAAGCAGAGTGGCTCAAGTAACCTGCTTTCTGTTCTGCCACTCTTATTGTTGTCTTATTGGCCTTCTGGCTCTCATCACAGATTCCACCTCATTGTCATACTCATTTCTATTGAGTGAAACTTTTCCATTGTAGGACTCTCATTAGTTGTGCTTTACTCTTCTATGGTGGTCTCACTCTCACTAGCTAAGACCTTTTCTCTATTAAGCTCTATATCATCTTCTCAAGTCAACAACACGTTTATTCTTTTGAAGCTTCAGATTTTATATAGATCCATCTGACATCTTCCCATTGGAACATAGCCGTTGGGAGTCTTTCATTGACAATCTCCCTTTTAATCTCTGTCTTATTTGCTCATCAAGGAGTCTTTGAAATGCTTCAGTTGAAGGCATCCATTGTAGCATTTAATGCTCCAGACTTTTTTGAGCACTGATGTAGACATGCAGAGTTAATGTGATAACTCCTTTTTGACTTACCTGACATATCAGTCTGTTTTTTCACTTAACACATCAGAGACGTTACTTTAAGTAGGCTAGTAGGAAGTCACCCTTTTCTCTTGTTTCCTCGATTTACATCAAGGATGTTTGGAAGGTATATCGGGACTCCCAATTCACAACGTTCGAATGTCAGTCTTCCTCACTTAGACATTCTCACTCCTCAGATGAATACCCTCTACGATTCTGATGTTGACCTTCATGAACTCTACGATTACTTGTCTGTGGAAATCGTAGGGTGACATTACCTTGACACCTTTTATGATTCTGAGAGTGCTCAATGTTGTACCATCTTGTACTTTGCTCTCACAGTCTATTTTACGATCGTGCTTATCTTGCCTTGCTTCAAGAACTAACAAGTTGATTGACAGATTTGACACTTCGGCTTACATATCCCTTTTGACTTGTCATGCTCAACTTTCTTAACTTTCAGCCTTGTGATCTCTTGATCATACTCCATGGTAAGACTGAGCACATATAAACTTCTTGTTTGTCCTTTGCTCACTCTATGGCAGGTTTACCATTATTTTTGTATTTACTTTATCAGGCTCTTCTTCTCTTTGATAAGTACTACGATCGTAGTCTTCTGATTAGCACTTGTAGAAGATTCCTTCTGAAAGGATTTTGAGTTCTCAATCAGCCTTGCTGATAGAGTTGGTGTTTTACTTTTCTACTTGCTTGCAGATCATTCAGAGAATGTTTTCTGATATTTTTCAAGTAGACTGCATTCTTAACCTTGATTGTTCTTACCAAAGAAAGTGATATATGCATATACTTCAGGTTTGCTTCTGTAGAGAATCATAGAGTGCTCCACGATTATGCCTTGGCTATATAAGCATTTGGCTGACTACGACTTTGGCTCTGGTTCTACTAAACTGAAATACGATAGGTGACGCATTTGTCGACATCGGATTTTTACATCCTTTTTCATTCTTGTCTTTTGGTGTTCTCATGTTAGATGATATTTGTTTGAAAAAATAAGTTGTGAAAAGGTTCGACATTTATATGTCGATGATTGGACTGTAAGAGTCACCAGTTGGTCTTTTTAAATGGTTGCACCAACTCAACCGAGAAAAGGTTTGCACATTGACCACGTGATGTGACACTGCTAAACTGGCTTGTGAAATCGAGATTCGTTAGGGTCCAGGGGATTGATTATGCAGAAGGAAGGTGTTAAGCACCCCCCGACATCCGTGTTGCCACAGTGACCGCCACTTTTCAATTAAACTGTTATATGAATGTGTGTGTGTGGGTCAATGTGCAGTTATTTAGAAGTAGTGTTATGCCTCGTTTTCACCTATATACAAAGGGTTTGAATTTGTATAAAAGTTCAGTTTTAACAAGATATAACAATGATGTTTTGTAAAAAGAGATTTTTCAAACCCTTATGCTCAATAGTAATTGAGGCCTTTGATACTTTCATTTTATTAAATGTTCGGCTTGATTGCTTTTATTTTCGAGATGCGAAGCATCTTCGAGAAAATAATATACATAGCAATACCAAATTCCTTGTGGGCATGATAGCCATCTAAGGAAATTCAAACACCGTAATAATGTACAAGCCAATTACAGCCGAAAATGTCCATCACGAGAATCGAATCTAGATTCTGGAGACTGAATATGTGATCACATGATTCCTAGGCTCACATGATGTAGCAGTTTGTATGAAAGCTGTAAGCAGTTATATATATAACAGTTGTAAATATATATACAGACTGTTAACCACCACGAAGCACCTCCATGGGGAACTGGAAATGTAAATATATAAAAGCGATAAATATATATAGAGAGAGACATGATCAACCACTACGAAGCACCTCCATGTGGGATCGGAAATGTAAATAAAGCAATAACGATGATCAACCGCCACGAAGTAAACTCCAGGCGGGACAAAAATGTAAATAAAGTAGTAAAAACGATCAAACGCCACGAAGTAAACTCCAGGCGGGACGAAATGTAAATAAAGCAGTAAAAGGCCACAAAAGTAAACTCCAGGCCTGATAGAAATGTAAATATATATATATATATATATATATATAAGCAAACGCACCGGATGTTATATCCAGGCTCAATCAAACAGAGTTTGATGGTAATAATATATATATATATAGTATTTATATATATATATATATATAACCAATAAACGCTCCGGATATAAAATCCAAACTCATCAAACAAAGTCCGACAACAGTTTATATATATATATATATATATATATATATAAGCAATAAACGCTCCAGAAGTGAATCCAGGCTCATCGAACAAAGTTCGACCACAGTTTATATATAAGTATATATATATAAAAGCAATAAACGCTCCGGACGTGAGTCCAGGCTCAATCGAGGCATAACTCGATAATGTTAGTCCATATATATATATATATATATATATATATATATATATATACATAAAAAAGAAATAAAAAGCCACGAACCGAAGTCCGGGCATACACACACAACACGACTCTCAACGTGAAGAATAGTGTGTGGAAAATGTGGAGAAAAGGCTTTAAGAAAGGTACGAAGGCTTACAGTGGATTGCCAAAGAAGACTTCAATAACTTTAAATGGATAAACACTCAGTTCCCACAAGTAAAAAGTAGCAATATATGAGCTCACAAGTGTTTAAAATGAGAAAGCACTCAATTTATAGTGTGTAAAAAGCAAATTGGACAGGGCTTCCTCGCCTTTTTCTCTTGCAAAATGGCCACCCAAAGCCCTCTATTTATAGAAGGGGGAGCCGCAGGTGCACCTCCGGCTGCCCGGGGTGCCCTGGGCTCCGCGGGTCCTGCCGTCTAAAAGTACTTGCACGCATACAACGTGATGTCCGCTTGAACTTTCAGAACTTTAATCTGGGGCATCCGATTGAGGTGTATAAGACCCATTTCGGAGTGCTGTTGTCAAGAGCTACACAAATGACATGGGATTAGAGGTTTTGCAAAGTCAGGAAGATGGGACCATGCCCTTGGTCTTCAAGCTTCAAATTCTATCTGGTGTACTATCCTGTGTAGTAGTCACTCTGGATTGGAGCTATTGGTTCTTGTAGGACACTGCTGTGTGGAATGTATGTTGAAATGTGTTGAGATGGCACAATGTGGGATCGAGGTGGCAAATTGATGACTTTGCCCCTCACCGGGGTTATCTCCAGTTTGGGCTGATATAGCAGTCGTTACTCAGGGTTATCTCTGAGATTAGGCTACTGCAAGTGCTGGATGTCCTCAGGGTTGTCTCTGAGGTATACCTGACCTCTCGGGGTTATCTCCGGGTTTGGGTTTGAGTGCCTCGGGGTTATCTCCGAGGTTGAACCTGAATGCTGGAGGTTGAAACAAGCATTTCTGCGGTCATTTCCGGAACTGCAACTACACTTCTCGGGGTCATCTCTGAGGTTGATGTTGAAATTCTCGATGTTATTTCTGGGATGGAACTGCCTTCTCTGGTGTTATTTCTGGATCTGGAACTGTATTCTTCGGGGTTGTCTCCGAGGTTGAAACTGAAACTCCTGGTGTTATTTCTGGAACTGGAGCTGGATATCTCGGGGTCATCTCTGAGATCAAAAAATGAGAATTCTGGGGTTGTCTCCAGAATTGAGTTAATTTGTCTTCCATGGTTATCTCTCGAAGATGATTTTGCCCTCCTGCAAGGTTAGTAACAAAAATACAAAATTTTGAGTGTCTACAGATGCCTCTCTTTATCATATTCATGCAATGCAATGGCATGGATAGGATAAAGAATACTAGACACTTGAAATGTGACAAGATAATCATGTTGCAATGTACAACAGCATGATGCAAATGCATGGTGTATGTGGTTTGTTGGACCATTTTCCAACGGGATGTGATGACTGTTTGCTCCCACGACTTCCGATGGGGATGGAGTTATCACTGACGACTCTGATGAACTTCTTGGACATATGATCCAAAGTTCTTAGGAACTTTCAGGATGTTGACGTTGTGGTTTATACCCAGAGTCTTTAATTCTTGGTACAGACTTTCCACTGAAGATGTATCTCTCATGTACAAGAGACTCTGTGGAGATGTGTCTTGTTTGAGGAGACCTTGTATAACATATTCCATCACCGGTCCTCCCCAATGAGGATGGTCCTTCCTGGTTTATGTCGCCAAGTCCTTCTAATGCTCTGTTGGAGTTACTGCCAACCGTCTGTGTTGTCAATGGATGAGATCCCTGCTGGAAAATGTCAAGACTGCTTGACTTTCGTCGGTATATAGATCAACGGATGAGATTGTCGAATGGTTCCTGACGCTTCATTGGGTTTAACTGTCAATGGCTAATGATGTCAAGGTGGCTTGACCTTCGTCGACGTGTACATCAACGGCTGAATTGAATGAAATCCCCGCTTGGGAATGTTTTAAAGTTATGATCCCAAACTGATGGCATCGGACCTTCTTGAGGTATTACCGATTGTAGTTTTCAATAGCTGTGAACATCAATATAGTGAACCTTGTGTCTGGGTGAATACTAATGAGTGATATGTAGACCCATAGTTCGGTCTTGTGAAAATCAAGATTTCAGGCTCTTCCGCCCAATCGTATAGCATTTTTATTCCTGATTTGGCCTTTTCAGCTTGTAAGATCTCTTCTGCAACTTGAACTGGACCAAGGCAGAGGGGTGGTCCCCACCTAGAGGAGCCGCAAGTACACCTACGACTAACCGTAGGTGGATTTAAGTGGCTTGTGGCTCGAGTAGATGTACTCATGATGTGTGTATTATCATATGTGTATATGCCACGGTATATGGATGAGCTGGACATTGGCGTCATCATGGCAATGAGAGCTCTCAGGGAGGGTCATACCATTGTGTCGATGATCGTGATAGAGACATTGAGATCGACCACATATTGTCGTACCCACCCTTTAGGGGTATTTACAAGCAGCTCAGTCATGTTGTATGTGTGGTTCATGTCACACCTGAGACCGATTGGCACCTTCTAACGACATGGGTATTGTTTTACCCATGAGATAGCCATGTCATACTCCTTTCAGCCATCGGAGTGTACAGACGCTATGTCTTGGCCGGTATTCTTGGCAGGGATCGGAGATCCGTTCGACATTTTGCCATGTACTAACGCCCTGAAAACTGGTCTATTTTTACACCCGGATTTTGTACGTCATGATCCCACTTCTTTCCAAACATACATCATTATATAGCTAAATATAACAACATACATTCTCAAATCCCAAGTTCTAATACCTTATAACTTCGTTCATTACAAATAATGATAATTACATTATTCTTTTCATCTTACACGAGTGACTTTTATCCACCACTAAGGATACATAACAGTTTATTAAACTAACCTATAGTTCAATTAAACTATTCTACATTACAAGTCTTGGCTTGATCTTCACGCACATTCATATACTGAATGACACTTCTTCTGGATACCGGTCAGCTTGATCTTTACGGGATCCTTAAGTTCTTTCTAATATCGTTCGCTAATTTTTTTTTATTTAAAGCAAGTGTGAGCATTCAATTGCTCAGCAAGTCATAGCAGTTGAATAAATAACTTCAAGAATTTAAACATTCTTTTAAGACTTTAATAACCGAACAAAGGTTATGAAGCAGCTTGAATAATAGGAATAATTTTGATTCTTATCATTTTAAAACATTATTCACCTTCACTTTGAAATACTTTCATTCTTCTACCTTTTCTATACTCATCCTGTCTGGCTAAAATCATTAGCACATACTTAACAATAATGGTTCATGTATAAACAAAATATTCTCATATTGAACAGTTCAATCACAGAACCGTTTATCTCACAGAAACACCGAAGTGTTCAAATTGTGGCACCAAGTTCAAAATCTGAGAAGTTTAAGAAACTATCATTCATTTATGAATGAAGTTAGGAAAATTGCCTTACGCACAACTACAGCTTATAGTTTATGCTAAACTGTTTACCGCAATCCCTATATAACACATAAGGAAATAGCACATACACCAATTAGTCATATACTTGACTTTACGCATTGGTTTACTTAACTTTACTTCTTAAGGTTCACGTTCTTGCAATCTAAGCTACGCAACTAACTTTCTTTATCGGTTTACGGCTTCATGACATACGGAGATGTCTTAACTTATACGATCATCATCTTTAATGATTTACATTCTTATCTTCTTCTTATGACTCTCTTAGGACTCAACACACATCGTGTCTCTGCTAGTAGTCCATATGGTACTCTGAGTGGTTTCCCACAAACAACCAACAAACAAGTTCCCGTCTCATCTACACTGTTTTCACAGTGAGTTAGATCGGTTGCCAGTTTCGTATATACCTCCGCTCTTTGAAGGAATTGTTTAGCCCAGCTCCCATATGTCAACTATCAAAGATTACGATTGCACCACAACCTAACTTATCTTAACTTATTTGAACCATTAAAACTATAACGTTCATTAAGTTAACTTCTCATTCCTTATGGCTTCCTGGTAACTAAATGCCATACCTCAGGATTTATTCTTTATCGTCTAAGTCATACAGTCTTTTGTATACTCAGAACGATCATTCAATATCAATTCTATGCATTTATAGTGTTAAGCATTTTACGTTGCCTTATTCATATCTTACAATGTCCGTTTCATTCGACTTGGAACGTTATCCAAGTTAATCATTAACTCGGCTGCTTTATGTTAAACGTCATTGTCTTTAATTTAGTTCTTCACCGTTCACAGGTTTAATCATTGGTCTTCATTACCCTACAGTTAAACCATACATGGGTGTAGGTTCTATTCGTTTAGTATTCGCGTACACTCAACCTTCAAGTCGATTAAAGTGTTTAACGCTTACATTTCATTCTAACATTCTCTATCCAACTCACATTCAGCTTTCATTAATCTTGCTACCATTCATTACGGCTTTTTTGATAGTTCATATCTTACTTACTACTTTCGTTATCCACTACATGAACTCCACGTTCATTGCTCTTTCTTAATGTCGAAGCCATACGATTCGTTATATGCTAAGATTGATCTTTCATCGCAACAGTGTTGAATTCGCAGCGTCTATACGCTTCACACTTAACTCTCATTATGACATCATAACATCGAAATGTTATACATCATTCTCGTCACTTAACATCGAAGGAATCACAATCATAGCAATCCCACACATTCGTTTTATCGCGACTACGGTCCCCGAATATCGATTACGTAATCTACTGCTTAAATTCTCTGTCTTTTAATCTCATTCAATCTTTTTGTTTAACCTTTACTAAAGGTTTAAATCACTTGTATAAGTGTTACATTACGCGAACTATATGTTCTTTATCTTTCCTTACACTTTCCCCAAGAGTTGAGCAATTAAAAGCTCTTTCTCTCGGCTTTTACTCTCGCGGCGTTGCAAGACGCGGTTCCTTCTCTTTCTCTCACATCAGAAGCGCCAACTCAAGAAGTAGCTAATCGCCAGCCGGAGCTATGGATTTCTCCCAAGGCATGGTCATTTGCCATATGCAAGTACAAGCCTCAATCCTTGAAAATTTTTTGTAAGTCTTTTACACACTTGAGACGCTTATTTCCCGATCTAATAACTTATTCGTTATAACTCGGAACGAGGTCGTCCAAAGCCATTCTCTTCCTTATCTTACATACATCAATTTCCCTCGAACAAAACTTTGTTTTGAATCTGTTAACATGTCATTCGATTGACTTAATCTTCATCATTCGTTCGTTTTACGTTATTAACGTTCTTCGTTCGTTCGTCCATAATTCTGTCATCCGAACTCAGAACTCATTTATTTTTGAGTCCACGACTCACGTTTTCTACGTTCTCCAACATTCTTATGAAACCCTACACGTTCGAGTTCATCTACACACTTTCTAATTCTCGTCTATCTTTTACAAAATTTTTGCCACAACTTATACACTTTCTAATTCTCGTTTAATCTGTTCCTCATGAACGTTTCTACCGTTTCTAACCAAGCAATAAGCATCTAACTTATACACGATGGTTTTAAACTTGTCCATCAACAACAATTATACTACGATGGTTTAAATTTATCCATCAACAACGTTCTTCGTGTTCTTCGCGTGTTCTTTGTGTTTTTCGTTTGTTCTTCATTTTTAATTATTATTTTGATTACCATTTCACTTCTTCTTTGAATTCGGTGTTATAAAACACCATTCCTTACTTATTTCACCAAATCGTTCATATGATCCATTCGAATCGTTCAAATTCATTACGAAAATTATACTTCCTTAAGAAATTTATAAACTAAACTTCCAATTTCTTATTTCTTCTTTTTCTTATGATTTCAACCATATGAAAATCATTCTTAACATCTTATACTTCTATTCTCATTAAGTTATGTTTTTAACATTGATAACTTAAAGAAAATTTAATTAGAAGTTAGGTTTTGGATTACCTTTCTCCTTTAATCTCCTTTCGTTGGACAAAGTTTGCACACGAGCAAGCTTTTCCTCCTCCTTCTCCTCATCATCCGACCTCTCTCTCTCTCTCTCAAGTGTTGGTGATTCTCAAAATCACCAACAAATGAAATTAAGGCTTCTTTTTATAGATTTTCAAAGCTAGGGGTAAAATAGTTATTTTGCCCCAAAGGTTACTATTCACACCTCCTTATTATTCCACCTCCTTACTATTCACGAAGCTTCTCCTGGAAGCTTCGTGCTTCCATCTTGCAGAATTCGTCCGACAGTTCAAAAACTGCGATTCTCAGAATTCAAATATTTTTAGATATTTTGTCTTTCCTTTACCGATTAACTTTTACGCATTCTTTGGATCTCCAAAAAACTGAAAAATACTTTTTGATGTTAAGCGTTTTCCTTCACATTTTCCCCTAACGTAGCTAAATGAATTAAAAGTATATAACAATACTTTTCATTGTTTTTATTTCATCCGATTTTTGCATATTTTTTGAGAAAAACTTTTATCGACTTATTAACTTTTCACGATATATTATCGTCAAATCTTTCGACGGAATGTCATTTCGACATACCGAACTCTTGGAAAGGCTTAAGTTATTCAAACCCTAACCTTTAGGTTTCGTCGGGTGAAGAGTGCCTATTTCGTCTTTTTTCCCAGAAATATTTTTTCTCCCGGAAAAAATTTATTTTCGTCTCAAAAACTCTTACTCGTTCAGTCTAGCTCATAGCCAGAATCCTCCCGTTTTATAATCATCCTAGGTTCTATAACGATTAATAAACACATAGCACAGAATATTATTAAAAAAAAATTATTTTATTAATAACTAATTCTTTAAAGTTAAATTCTGGACAATCCAATTTTTTGGGTTGTCACATTTTTTCCTTCCTTATAAAAATTTTGTCCTTGGAATTTCTAAAACCACACCCATTCCCAGGTCATCACATTCACCCATTCTTCACAGAATTTCATCCCCGAAATTTTAGCTTACTCTTCTTCTCAACTTCTCTTCAAAGAAGTTCTTATCTTTCACACATTCCCTAACCATCATAACTTATCAAGAATTATGAAGTAGAATGAATGAATAGGAATATAAAGATTCCTTTAAAACATTTCATACTTTTGCTGAGGGGTCAAATCGACCATGAACTCTTACTAGGTTTAACAGTATTTCAGCGTAAACCCTTCTATCACGGTCAGTTTACAATCACCAAGAAAGCAAACTACCTCTTCCATACGTAGGCGATCAACCCATCGTATAACCCCATTTTAGGGTATGTTCACCTCAGACTTAATCATTAGATTCCTCACCAAAACTATTTGGTTCGGCATAACTCTTCAAAGAAAGCTCGATTTCTTATGACATGACATACCATTTGTCTTAGCCAAATCAAATAGCTTAGACCATACCAATAAATTGGATATCAACTTTAAACATTCGTCTAGTCAAATTAATTGACATCGATTACTTCTTTAAAAATTTTTGCAATACATCAAAACGTTTTATGACGTCATGATACCGCACTTTTCACAGTACGTTGAGGATTTCGTCAATTTATGACTTCATCATTATACATCATACCATAGTGTGTTGTTGATCATAAGATCACATCAAACACCACGTTCAATTGCATTAATAACTCCATCATTTAACCATCCTTGTATCAAATGCACTGATGATATAAAATTAAGTTTGATATTTTAAATCAATTTTTGTTTAGCTGAAACAAGTAGCATAGACATATACAGAATAGTTCTTTTTAAAATCCATTGGTTCCAAAAATTGAACCAATTCTTTCATTTTCAAAATGCGCACACATAAACACGATTTTAATAAACCTCGAAATCTAGTATAGCTAGATGACTTGAAATATCCAATTTCTCCATCTTCCTTCACTGTCTTACTTGCGAAAATACTTAATCTTTTCTAGCACCTTCAATGCTAAGCATACTGAAATTCTTACTTTCTGTCTAAACATCCCTATACCTTAGTATAGTCCATCAAATTACCACACTTTATGTGTTTAGGAACCTTCCACAACCATATGTGTTTAAGAACTTATCTTCGCAATATGTATGCCGACGTCGGGATTTTTATATGTCCCTTTTCTGTTCTTGTTCTTTGGTGTTCTCATGTTATGTGAGATTTATTTGAAAAAACAAGTGAAAAAGGTATGACATGTATATGTCGATGATTTGACTATAAGAGTCGCCAGTTGGTGTTTTTAATCGTTGCACTAACGTTAATCGAGAAAAGGTTTGCACATTGACCCATTGATGTGACATCGCTAAAACGTCTCAGGTGGAAAGATTCATTCGGGGTTCGAGGCTTGATAAACCGAGAAATGAGATCGATATATATATCCATGTCTTTACCGCTATATATATATATATATATATATATATATATATATATATATATATATATATATATATAATCTATTGTCTATATTATGAAGTTTTCATTTTTTGTCCGATATTGCGAAGTTTTCATTGAGGTGCTTCGTGGTGGTTGATCAACCAGGTACTTTTACATTTCTGATCTGAGAACGACCTGGTTGTTAATATTGCGAGTTATAATAACAATGAATAAATGTTATTAAAAATCAAATTTGAGTTCGGAGTTAAATTTGGAGACGCGAACATGATATTTGAGTCCAGAATGATGAAATTAGTAAAAATAGACTATAAACACAAAATTTGTCGGGGTTGACTTTTTGGTCAAAAAGTCAACAGTTGACTTTTTTGAAAAAAAATCAAACTTTGAAAATTAAAAAATGAAAATGTTGTTAAAAATATTGAGGGAATTTTTATGAAGTATTTGATGTAAATTTTGCTTAATTTATGGACCCCCATTTACCCATTTTTCAAAATAATCGATAGAAAATTATTTAATATAATAAAGGTGGGGTTTATATCTGGAGCCCACATGTGAATTATGGAATCTTAAATTGGGGGAAGGGAGTTGTCGTATGTGT
This sequence comes from Panax ginseng, assembly GCA_020205605.1. Taxonomy (NCBI): domain Eukaryota; kingdom Viridiplantae; phylum Streptophyta; class Magnoliopsida; order Apiales; family Araliaceae; genus Panax; species Panax ginseng. The sequence goes on along the minus strand of CM035130.1, from coordinate 113,443,083 downwards.
TAGGAAAGTATATATATATATATATATACACATGTGATGAAAAGTCTTGGGGGGGAATAAATGAATGAAATGGCAGGGAGGGAGTACAATGATTATTATATATATATATATATATATTATAATAAGTTTTATTTTATTAGATTATAAATAGAATATATTATATTTTATTTAAAGTTTTTGTTTTATTAGAATATTTTATTGCACAGTAATGAATAGTAAAATCAAAATTTTCAGAAAATTCCGCCGGTTGCAACCCGTGATGGTTTTACTTTGCAATTCGTGATTTTCTAAATTCAAATAGTATCCTTTCCATTTTCCTATAAATAGGATGCTTAGTTAGAATTGAAAATCACACCAGAATTAGAGAATTCTTCTTCTATAATATTGAGCGTATTTCTTTCGAGTTTTAGGAAGCTTTGAGTGTAGAAAACAGTGAAAATTTTCTTTAAGAATATATCCGCTATACCAGTTGGAATACCCTTCTTTTTGAGGTAAGGGTTATTATGTTTTTCATATTCTGAAGAGATATTATTTTCGTTCAATATTCGTAAGGGATGTTATTTGTGTTCAATATCCGCTTGAAATAATATTTTCTTTCATACTCTATAGTATGTAAGTAATATTATTTCGTTTTAGATTTCGAATTCTATACTCATTTGGTTAAAGTTTTGGCTTCTATACTCCATAAAATTAGTAGAATATCCTTAAAATTTGTGTTTCATCCAGTATCTTTTCATCGAAATATTATTCTGAGCATTTTTGATAAGTTTTAACTTTTTCATGTCGAAGTACTATTCACGGGATACTATTCTCGAATTACTATTCACGAGTTACTATTCACTCAGGCACTATTCATCCGGGGCACTATTCATGACAAAAATTAATTTCTTTTCGGTCCAAATCATTTTTGATATAATATTATTCTTGAATTTTACTCAACAAAGCAGTATCATGTTGGCAATTTGGAAATTATTGAATACTGGATAAATTAAATTATAAATCTTAAAAAATTTATCATTTGCTTTCTTTTAATTGAATTATTATATCATTGTCATCATCCTCATGTTTATATTATGAAGAAAGTCATCTGTGGCCGTAGTGCATAGATGGACTTGGTATGATTATGTCTAGGGATTATTCGGTATAATCATGACTGTAATGTTACAAAAGATGTGGTAAAAGTCCTCATTGGCCCGTAGTGCATTAATGGACAGTGGTTGGCATAATCATGACCATAGATGAATACACGAATATCCTTGGCCCGTAGTGCATGGATAATTCATGGTCATGATACTAATGAATATCCTTGGCCGTAGTGCAGGGGTGATTCGATGATGTGGATTATTTATTAAGCTGAGTCTCAGCGATAAAAGTGATGAAAAACCTTTTAAATCATAGAAGATAGTAGATTTTATGCTCAACTTGACTCTTCTAATGGATTGTTTGTTCCGCTGCAGTTAAACTTGTTGTCTATTATATTCTATCAGTTTAATACTATTGAAGGCTAACTATAAATTATTCTGCATTATCTTAGTCATAATATTCCTTACTAGGCTAGTTGAGCTCACCCTTTCTTTCACTGTTCTCTTCAGAAAATGAGAATATAGATGGGACTAGTCGGGGAACGGAGTGACGGTCCAGATGTTTGCATTAGTAGTCCTCACTATTCTATGAAATAGTGTGATAATAAATGTATGGAGGACTCCATTTGAGTTTGAATAATGTCTAGAAGACAATATTCGTATTAAAACACTAAGTTTATGTTTTGTCGTATTTTACACGACAGTTGTATTTGAATTTTGTACCATGTATTTGGCGACTCAAGATGGGTGATGTATACCTATTTTGGGGGCGTCACACTCGACTCCCGCCAGTAAAAATATAGCTATATGTGAGCTAACAAGTGTTTAAAATGAGAAAGCCCTCAATATGGGGTGTGTACAGAGCAAGTTTTGTGACGACCCCAAATCCGAGTCCCAAATCACCACGGATCTGGTACAATCATTCTATAACTATTTGCGAAAGATATATAAACATAAATTGTTTATACAATACACTTTACACACTATTCTCCAAAATCGAGTAACCTTAACTTATACAAAATTCATAAACTATCTAACACATAACATTATTATCAAACTATACTATTACAAATTAGCTGCATATTTTATCCCAAGCTGAACTTGGCATATTCCTTTTCCTGTATCCGAACGCATTCACCTTATCTGCAATGTTTATCATGATATAGCAAGGGTGAGCATAAAAGTTTCCCAACAAGTTTAAATTTATATAAGGATATATCATGATTGAAAGAGTCTGAATAATAAGCTGGCTATAATTCATCAATATAGTTGTGAATTAGCATGAACAAACTTTAGAATGAACAAGTATTAAACATGAACAAATATATCTGGACCGAACGGTAATGAAGGTGATCAGCCTTTCATACCTGACTTATACATGCAATATATATAGAGTAGAATTCTACATGGCAATCAACAATGATTAACCATAAGCATATCCAAATGAAACAACTCTTAGTAGAGTTTAACAATTTTAACATCCCGATGGTCTAGTCGGACTGTTATAGAGTTTAAGTTTAATTAAACTCTGCCTAAACACTTAACAATTATCGTAGATAATTTATTATCAGTCAAATTAATTTTTATAGGCTTGTAATAATTTTTAGATAATTATTACCATCTATCATATTTTTTCAATCACTTATATCGTATTTATATAATATAAATACCACATAATTCCTTAATCAATAATATTTATTTAATATTAAATATTAATGAAAATCATAACATAATATTATAATATATTTATAATATCATAAAGTATTTTAATACATTAAAATAATAATTATATAATTTTTAAACACTTAAATCCATTATCCGATAATTGTCTTTAATATTAAAATATTAATATTTTCATGACAAAATATCAAAAGTTATATTTTATAACTTAAAATATTTTTATAACACTTAACTCATTTTATATGATTTTTAAAACATTAATTCTATTTTTCCATAATTTATTTAATATATTTATTAAATAATAAATTAATTACCATTAATAATAAATTATTAATGAAATTCATCACAAAATATTAAAAGTCATCAAAAATAACTTCAAATATTTTCTAATATCATAATATAATTTTTCATGATTTTTCATGAATTAAAACCATTTTTAACTAATTTATTTAATATTATAATTAAATAAATAAATACTTTTTATATTCCAAAAATATTAAATATTTTTGAAATATACTCAAAATAATTAAAAACTAATTTTTAGGCTTTAAAATAATTTTTCATAATTTATTATGTATTTTTAATAATTAAAAACAATTTTTTATATTTATTTAATAAATATAATTAATTTTCATAATTAAGTGTCGCTAAAGGTACCTATAGTGACAAAACTGTCACTATAGGTGTTCTTCACCAACCTTATATTCATAAGTCATAATGTGGTTTCCTAGTTTGACCTCAATTAAAATAGTGTTGTTGATGATTTCTAGGATTGATTTATCACTAATGATGTAGTATTAATGACATACTACAACCTTAATCAACTGTCATGGCCAAAACATAACAAGTTTTGAGATCTAAGCTGTAGAAGTCGTTGTCAGACCTATTCTTGAATTTCTGGGCTGCCTAGAAATTCTAACAGTGCCAAAGGTGCTACTTTGAAGCTTTTAATCTTTGATTTCCAAGTATTGTTTATGTGATGTAAAGGTCCTAGGCCATAGTCCATATGTTATACTACACACATCATGCACTATTACAGTCTAACATCAACACAAGAGAGAAACATGAGCTGGTCAAAGTCTGACAAAAAACGGATTATGAACAATATGGGTTTTCTAGATTGTTCTTCCGGCTGATCGGTCAACGTAGTTTGACCACTATTATTTTCGATCCTGATCATGATCTGGTGGGTATAAGGGCTTTGATGTGTAGGTCGCATGTCATACTATCAATATCTAACACCAACATGGTAAGTAACATTAACAATAGCAAGATCTGTGGCCTAGAAAATCATTGTCAGATTTCTGGGAATCTGGAAATTTTTTGGGGTGCCCAGAAATAGAAATTGTGTTCGGTTAACGGTCTTTGACCGTTTATATCTTGTAATCTAAACATGCTATGAGGTTGATTCAAGTCTCAGATCAAAGCCCTATCAACAAAGAACAGATCTATAACATAAAATACACCAAACATCAAACATACACAGATCTAAGACCTCTGACATATGATTATCAGGCCACTTTTTGAAATTTTTTTCCAGATTTTTCAAAACATCAAAATCGTGCATCTAGATGTTATAGATCCTTGATCTAACAACCCAGATTACTTATTAACATCATAATACACAATTTAAAGCAACAAAACATATCATCTAACATAAAATCTAAGGATTTCATATTCTTAAGGTTTATACCTTTCTAGCTTGGATCTTGGAATCTGACTTTGATGATCTGTTATATGCAAGCTAAAGTATGATCTTAGCTTAACTTTTCTCACTCTCTCACTCTAAATCTTGAAATCTTAGAGAGAGAAGTGTCTTGGCAATAATGAGGAGATAGAGTGGACATTTCTCTCTTTCTAATCTTTATATCTAGCAATGCAATGCATATGGCTGTCAATTGATGACTGATTGCTGGATATAAAAGTCTTAAGCTAGAGTTAGGGTGGTTCACCAACTCATTTTAGGGCTAGATCTACAAGCAACCTATTAAAGAATGCAATAAGGGCACATTGGTCATTTTGTACCCCCATTTTATTACTAAAAATGTCATTTGATCAAACCCTTAGGATTTAACCCTCAGGGTTTGACCCTTAGGGTTTAAATCTTAGGGTTAAAACCTAAGGTTCCATAAATCAATTTTCTAGAATTTTCGGATTAGGGTTTTCGAAATAGAAAATTAACATTTGTAAATTATAATTGGAATTCTCTAATTATACTAAGATTTTCTAATCATCAAATTCAATCTTGCTAATTAGGATTATTATTCTATAATTAATATTGCTAATTTAGCAATTAAATCCACAACTGTACATTAGGGTTTCTGACGAAACAATTAGGGTTCAAAATTTTGAAATTAGGGTTTGTTAATTAATTAAGTTTTACCCTAATTAATATTATAATTAATAGCACTTAAGCATTATAATTATCCTTTAAGTTCCCAGATTAGGGTTTTAAATTATCGGAATCTGAAATTGGAGTTTCTATATCTGGTATTAGGGTTTTCTAATAATTAATTAGGGTTTTCAAGTAATTCATTAGGGTTTCCCTAATAAATTATAATTAATGACATTTGAACCTTATATCAGCATTTGCATTCCCAATCTTGGGTTTTAAATTTCTGAATTAGGGTTTTGCACTCTAAACCCAAATTAGGGCTTCGTAACCTGGTTTTAGTGTTTCTTATCCATTGCTAGGGTTTTCTAACTGAACGCTGATGTTCTTAATATATACTTAGGGTTTGACACTGATAAAATTTATCTGGTTAACCTTTGACCCTTAACCACATACTGAACACATAAAATATCATAATCACAGAACATATTCACGTATACACTTAATCCTGAATAATTCATCTAAATCTTCTTCACAATTTTGAAATCCTCAAAATTTCATCCCAAAATATCAAACGATACACTCATTTTCTATCTAGGTTCTAATTTTGAACCTTAAATCAATTAATTAAGATTTTAATAATTTGTCTAATTTCTCGGGTTGTCACATTCACCCCTTCTTCTAAGAATTTTGTCCCCGAAATTCACTTTACACCATACTGCTTACACCATTCACACATATCATCACATGTTACCCAAAACACCACTCACAAGAGTAAAAGATTTCAATTGTGCTGAGGAATCGTATAGACTATTTGTCTGTCATTTTCGCAAAGGTTTTATGGAAATTCATCCGCAAACCGTCATTACTTACGGACACAAAGGGTGATTAGCCCGATATGCCCTATACTTGCCAAATACTGGTTTTATCTGTTTCTCGTCACTGCCATAGGCACAAAGCTTTACCTCAGTCTTATTAGATTTTGCACCAAAATAATTTGGTTCGGAAAATTTCTTTCAATGAACACTTAGAGTTTTCATAAACATTAGTCTAGCTGAATCGAATAGCGTAGACTCATATCAATAATTCAATTCAATCGAATTATTTAGGTGTAGTCAAACCCCATTGGCAAATTAAATTCTTGAAAATATTTTTGAAGAATGACGTCATATGTCGTCTTGATCATTAACAAATTGGATTTGAGGATGTCGTCATGACTTTGTCATAACCCATCATACAATAGTGGAACATCGACTTTAGATCAAATTCACACTAAGTATTCCTATATTTATAACTCCGTAACCTTTTTATCATCTCTGCACCAGGTTACATAGTACATTAGTAATAAATCAAATATATTTTGATATTTCAAATCTTTTGCGTCTAGCCGAAATAAGTAGCATAAACTATACTTTAAACCGTTTCAAAAAAATGATTATTTAGTTCACATTTTTTTTTAAAAGCACGTAGTGCGTATTTAGCTTGATGTCAAAATTTTGAAGTCTAGCATAGCTAGGAGTTTTGGAATTCACTAATAATCATTTGCTTAACAATCTATGATATGATCTCATCGTATATATTACGATTCATTTCTACACTATGATCGTTTTATTTTATGATCTCTTATCGCTGAACTTTCAATCTTTTAGACTCTATCTATTCACCACTACTGTTCAACTTTATCATAAGAGTTAGGGAACTCTGTATCTTAACAACTCGCCGAGATTCGTCTTTGAATTTAACGACCAACTAACTCTATGTGAGTTAGATCTTATCCTAATCACTGCGATTATTGGTCTCAGGTATTCCTACCTAAGGTTCATAACCAACAACTATGATATCAACTGTGACGGGCCCAAATCCAAGTCCCAAATCACCACGGATCTGGTACAATCATTCTATAACTATTTGCGGAAGATATAAACATAAATTGTTTATACAATACACTTTAGACACTATTCCCCAAAATTGAGTAACCTTAACTTATACAAAAGTTGTGACACCCCCAAAATAGGTATACACCACCCATTCTGAGTTGTCAACACACGGTACAAAAACAACTACAACTTTATTATTACAACAGTAGAACTGTGAGTTTAAATACAGATATTGCCATCTAAACAATATCCACATACAAATAAATCATCATCATAATTATTGATACATTATTTTACAAAAATGGTGAGGACTACTAAACAACTCTCTAACACCATCATTCCATACCCCGACTCGTACTCGCTATATTCTCGCCTCCTGAGAAGAAAAATGGAACAAAAAGGAAAAGGGTGAGCTCAACTAGCTCAGTAAAGAATATTATGACTAAGATAATATACAATAAATTATCGTTAGTCTCCAACAGGAAAAAAAATCTAATAGAATACAATAGACAACCAATTTTAAATCAACAACTGCAGCGGAAACGATAATTCATTAGAAGAGTTAAGTAGAGAATGCAAACTACTATCTTCTATATATGAATTTAAAAGTTCATCGTTGATATTTTATTCCTGTAACACCAATCAATATATATCTGGAATCAAATATATTCATCCTTGCACTACAGGCCAAGGACATTCACCAGTTGGTCATGTTCATCTAAACACCTGTTCATCTTTGCACTACGGGCCAAAGATATTCATCGAAATCATTCATCTTTGCACTACAGCCAAAGATATTCATCGAAATCATTCATCTTTGCACTACATGCCAAAGATATTCATCGAAATTATTCATTTTTGCACACACAGCCAAAGATATTCAACAATATCATCATTTAAGACCGAGGATGATGAAAAATATTTTTTTAAAGAAACAAACCAAAGTGAAACAAAATGACAAGGATTAAGGATTAAGGATTCGTGATTTTATTTTATCCATGTCCAAAAATACCTCAAAAATAATCATAGTGGTGTAAAATTCAAGAATGATCAAAACATGGATACAATCAAAGCTAGTATCCGAATAGATATTTTTGACGAAAAGAAAAATTTTCATTTTTAGATGAATAGTGTCAGATATCGTGAATAGTGCCGTAGTACGTGAATAGTAATCTCACACACCAAAAGATAGAAATTTCACAAAAACATCTTCACACTTCGTGAATAGTACTCGTGAATAGTAACTCATGAATAGTAACCCCGACATGAAAAGTTCCAAATTTGATAAAACTTCAGATCAATATTTCAAAGATAATGATATTGAAGAAATAATATCATCATAAAAAAAATAATATCCCTTACCTCCTGAAAAGACAAGATTTCTTTGGAATATGGATATAGGCTATAACTTGAACTTGCACCGTATAACAATACTCAAAGTATACTCAAAATACTCACAAGAATACGCTCGATAATATAGAGAGAGAAAACTTCAGTTTCTGGTGTGATTTTCAATTCTAACCTAAGCTCCCTATTTATAGGAAAATGCTTAGAACACCAAAGTAGAAAATTGAATATAATAATATTATTTATAAACAAAATTCCTTAGCCCACACTTTTGGTCTAGACATCCGAACTCAAATTGATTTCCATCCTTAACATGTGCCTCTCAAATGGCAAAAAACGCTTTTTCTTCTTCAAAAAAATAATAATTAAAACTTCCAAAAATCAATTATTTCGGAACTCTGGAACTTCAATAATTCACAATAAATAGCCTTTTTATCAGAAAACTTGAATCTCACGAGTTTTTATAGGAAATTCAATTCTCTACAACTTTGCAGAAGAAAGTTTTTCCAAATTCCAAACATAAATTGACCAAAATCCACAAAGCAGGCGATTTTATACCTATAATCAATTTTCGGTCAAGAAATGGGTCCACCAACACACAAAACATGTGTTAAACATTTAATCCAACAAAAATACTATTCCTCCTCATTTATTCATATATCCCACATTCATTGTAAAAATATCATCGTTAATATATTATTAAAATAATATATTTAAAAGAATTATTTTATCAGAAAAAGATAAAATATTAATTTTCAACAATTGTCACATTAAAAATTTTCTCCATCTATATCCTCATAAAATCAATGTTTTCCTCATCATATAAATCAATAATTAATTATTCACAAATAATATTACAGAATCACAATATCGATAACCAGTGAGTTCTCGGGAAAGAGGGGCTTTCAATAAGAATTTCTCTCATCGCACGCAATTAGGTGACCAAACCTCGCCCTTAGATGTAACTTTCTAGACATTGCCAATAATATTTTCTAATAGTATTATTCGAGATAATATGAATTATTGCTTCGATAATGGAAGATAATTTGTATAGTGACAATTATTGAAATAAAATAAAATATCAACGCAAAGAATTATTGAATCAATAAAATAATCGAATAAAGTAATTCACGTAACCATTATTGAGTAGTGCCTTCTTACGTAAGAGTCAATAATTGGTGCAATACCGGTAGCATCTTTGCAAAGAACGCGGCGACATCGTGTTTTAACTACCGAGTATTCCAACAAAGGTAAAGCGGTAGAATAACTACTTGTTATTTTTAAACAACTTATATTTGTCGTTTTCTTCCTCCAATCGCTTTCCGTTATGGGGCCCACACATGGTCGCACTGGTCGCATTTAATATTCTCGACAAAGATTGAATATTCCACGACCAAACGAATATTCCCAAACAATAATGAATATTTTATAACCACTTGCTTATTTTGTAAAATTTATGATTTTACCCATAACTAACCACATTAATCAAATCAACCCTTACTATTTCAAAATAATAAATAAAGGAAATTCTATTTTATTTATAAAAAAATTCGGGGTCTTACAAAATTCATAAACTATCTAACACATAACATTATTATTAAACTATACTATTATAAATTAGCTGCACATTTTATCCCAAGCTGAACTTGGCATTATCCTTTTCCTGTATCCCAACGCATTCACCTTATCTGCAATGTTTATCATGATATAGCAAGGGTGAGCATGAAAGTTGCCCAGGAAGTTTAAATTTATATAAGGATATATCATGATTGAAAGAGTCTGAATAATAAGCTGGCTATAATTCATCAATATAGTTTCCGGAATCTGAAATTGGAGTTTCCAGATCTGGTAATAGGGTTTTCTAATAATTAATTAGGGTTTTCAAGTAATTCATTAGGGTTTCCTTAATAAATTATAATTAATGACATTTGAACCTTATATCAGCATTTGCATTCCCAATCTAGGGTTTTAAATTTCCGAATTAGGGTTTCGGACTCCGGAAATTGAAATTAGGGCTTCAGAACCGGTTTCTAGTGTTTCTTATCCATTGCTAGGGTTTTCTAACTGAACGCTGATATTCTTAATATATACTTAGGGTTTGACACTGATAAAATTTATCTGGTTAACCTTTGACCCTTAACCACATACTGAACACATAAAATATCATAATCACAGAACATATTCACGTATACACTTAATCCTGAATAATTCATCTAAATCTTTCACAGAATTTTGTAATCCTCAAAATTTCATCCCAAAAATATCAAACCCATACACTCATTTTCTATCTAGGTTCTAATTTTGAACCTTAAATCAATTAATTAAGATTTGTATAATTTGTCTAATTTCTCGGGTTGTCACATTCACCCCTTCTTCTAAGAATTTCATCCCCGAAATTCACCTTACACCATACTGCTTACACCATTCACACGTATCATCACATGCTACCCAAAACACCACTCACAAGGGTAAAAGTTTTCAATTGTGCTGAGGAATCGTATAGACTATTTGTCTGTCATTTTCGCAAAGGTTTTATGGAAATTCATCCGCAAACCGTCATTACTTACGGACACAAAGGGTGATTAGCCCGATATGCCCTATACTTGCCAAATACTGGTTTTATCTGTTTCTCGTCACTGCCATAGGCACAAAACTTTACCCCAGTCTTATTAGATTCTGCACCAAAATAATTTGGTTCGGGAAATTTCTTTCAATGAACACTTAGAGTTTTCATAAACATTAGTCTAGCTGAATCGAATAGCGTAGACTCATATCAATAATTCAATTCAATCGAATTATTTAGGTGTAGTCAAACCCCATTGGCAAATTAAATTCTTGAAAATATTTTTGAAGAATGACGTCATATGTCGTACTGTATTAACAGTCCGTTTGAGGATGTCGTCATTATATGACTTTGTCATAACCCATCATACAATAGTGGAACATCGACTTTAGATCAAATTCACACTAAGTATTCCTATATTTACAACTCCGTAACCTTTTTATCATCTCTGCACCAGGTTACATGATACATTAGTAATAAATCAAATATATTTTGATATTTCAAATCTTTTGCGTCTAGCCGAAATAAGTAGCATAAACTATACTTTAAACCGTTTCAAAAATGATTACGAGTCTACATATTTTTTTTAAAAGCACATAGTGCGTATTTAGCTTGATGTCAAAATTTTGAAGTCTAGTATAGCTAGGAGTTTTGGAATTCACTAATAATCATTTGCTTAACAATCTATGCTATGATCTTATCGTATATATTACGATTCATTTCTACACTATGATCGTTTTATTTTATGATCTCCTATCGCTGAACTTTCAATCTTTTAGACTCTATCTATTCACCACTATTGTTCAACTTTATCATAAGAGTTATGGAACTCTGTATCTTAAAAACTCGTCGAGATTCGTCTTTGAATTTAACGACCAACTAACTCTATGTGAGTTAGATCTTATCCTAATCACTGCGATTATTGGTCTCAGGTATTCCTACCTAAGGTTCATAACCAACAACTATGATATCAACTCGTGATTTTACTTTAAATCCAAGTCCCAAATCACCACGGATCTGGTACAATCATTCTATAACTATTTGCGGAAGATATAAACATAAATTGTTTATACAATACACATTACACACTATTCCCCAAAATCGAGTAACCTTAACTTATACAAAATTCATAAACTATCTAACACATAACATTATTATCAAACTATACTATTATAAATTAGCTGCACATTTAATCCCAAGCTGAACTTGGCATTATCCTTTTCCTGTATCCCAACGCATTCACCTTATCTGCAATGTTTATCATGATATAGCAAGGGTGAGCATGAAAGTTGCCCAGGAAGTTTAAATTTATATAAGGATATATCATGATTGAAAGAGTCTGAATAATAAGCTGGCTATAATTCATCAATATAGTTGTGAATTAGCTTGAACAAACTTTTGACTGAACAAGTATTAAACATGAACAAATATATCTGGACCGAACGATAATGAAGGTGATCAGCCTTTCATACCTGACTTATACATGCAATATGTACAAAGTACAATTCTACATGGTAATCAGCAATGATTAACCATAAACATATCCGAATGAAACAACTCTTAGTAGAGTTAAGAAAAACTTGCCTGAACCGTTGATTACCACTACACAATTTATATCGCTTTATCCGAAGACCTAATATTAGTAATATAGATCTCCAATATTAGAATAATATTATCACAATATAATACTATTATATTTATATACATAGAAAAATCCTAAACACATAACACATAACCTTATTAGTCTACAACACACATAAAACTCGGTATCAAGTCAAACTATTGCAGTCTGAGTTGAACCCAACACAATTCTAACATCTCGACGGTCTAATCAGACATTTATCGAGTTTAAGTTCAATTAAACTCTGCCTAAACACTTATGAATTATCGTAGATAATTTATTATCAGTCAAATTAATTTTCATAGGCTTGTAATAATATTCAGATAATTATTACCATTTATCATAATTTTTCAATCACTTATATCTTATTTATATTATATAAATACCACATAATTACTTAATCATTAATATTTATTTAATATTAAATATTAATAAAAATCATAACATAATATTATAATATATTTATAATATCATAAAGTATTTTAATACCTTAAAATCATAATTATATAATTTGTAAACACTTAAATCCATTATCCGATAATTACATTTAATATTAAAATAGTAATATTTTCATAAAAATATCAAAAGTTATATTTTATAACTTAAAATATTTTTATAACACTTAAATCATTTTATATGATTTTTAAAACATTAATTTATTTTTCCATAATTTATTTAATATATTTATTAAATAAATTAATTACTATTAATGAAATTCATCACAAAATATTAAAAGTCATCAAAAATAACTTAAAATATTTTCTAATATCATAATATAATTTTTCATGAATTAAAACCATTTTTAACTAATTTATTTAATATTATAATTAAATAAATAAATATTTTTATATTCCAAAATATTAAATATTTTTGAAATATACTCAAAATAATTAAAAACTAATTTTTAGGCTTTAAAATAATTTTTCATAATTTATTATTTAATTTTAATAATTAAAACCCATTTTTTTATATTTATTTAATAAATATAATTAATTTTCATAATTAAGTGTCGCTAAAAATTTTTATAGTGACAAAACATCTGCTACTATAGGTGTTCTTCAGCCAACCCAGATATTTATAAGTCATTAACAGTTGCCTAGTTTTGACCTCAATTAAAAGCAAGTGTTGTTGATGATTTCTAGGATTGATTTATCACTAATGTTGTAGTATTAATGACATACTACAACCTTAATCAACTGTCATGGCCAAAACATAACAAAGTTGTGAGATCTAAGCTGCAGAAGTCGTTGTCACATTCGTTTTGAATTCTGAATTTTTGCCGTAAATTCTAACAAAGGCTAAAGGTGCTACTTTGAAGCTTTTAATCTTTGAATTCCAAGTATTGTTTATGTGATGTAAAGGTCCTAGGCCATAGTCCATATGTTATACTAAACACACCATGCACTATTACAGTCTAACATCAACACAATATGGGTTTTTCAGATTGTTCTTCCGGCTGATCGGTCAACGTAGTTTGACCACTATTATTTTCGATCTTGATCATGATCTGGTGGGTATAAGGGCTTTGATGAGTAGGTCGCATGTCATACTATCAATATCTAACACCAACATGGTAAGTAACATTAACAGTAGCAAGATCTGTGGCCTAGAAAATCATTGTCGATTTACGAATTCGGAAATTTTGGGGTGCCCGTAAATAGAATTGTGGTTCTTGGTCAACGGTGTTTGACCGTTTATATCTTGTAATCTAAACATGCTATGAGGTTGATTCAAGTCTCAGATCAAAGCCCTATCAACAAAGAACAGATCTATAACATAAAATACACCAAACATCAAACATACACAGATCTAAGACCTCTGACATATGACTATCAGGCCACTTTTTGAATTTTTTTTCCAGATTTTTCAAAACATCAAAATCGTGCATCTAGATGTTATAGATCCTTGATCTAACAACCCAGATTACTTATTAACATCCTAATACACAATTTAAAGCAACAAAACCTATCATCTAACATAAAATCTAAGGATTTCATATTCTTAAGGTTTATACCTTTCTAGCTTGGATCTTGGAATCTGACTTTGATGATCTGTTATATGCAAGCTAAAGTATGATCTTAGCTTAACTTTTCTCACTCTCTCACTCTAAATCCCGAAATCTTAGAGAGAGAAGGGTCTTGGCAATAATGAGGAGGTAGAGTGGACATTTCTCTCTTTCTAATCTTTATATCTAGCAATGCAATGCATATGGCTGTCAATTGATGACTGGTTGCTGGATATAAAAGTCTTAAGCTAGAGTTAGGGTGGTTCACCAACTCATTTTAGGGCTAGATCTACAAGCAACCTATTAAAGAATGCAATAAGGGCACATTGGTCATTTTGTACCCCATTTTAATACTAAAAATGTCATTTGATCAAACCCTTAGGATTTAATCCTCAGGGTTTCACCCTTAAGGTTTAAACCTTAGGGTTAAAACCTAAGGTTCCATAAATCAATTTTCTAGAATTTCCAGATTAAGGTTTTCGAAATAGAAAATTAACATTTGTAAATTATAATTAGAATTCTCTAATTATACTAAGATTTTCTAATCATCAAATTCAATCTTGCTAATTAGGATTATTATTCTATAATTAATATTGCTAATTTAGCAATTAAATCCACAACTTTACATTAGGGTTTTTGACGGAACAATCAGGATTCAAAATTTTAAAATTAGGGTTTGCTAATTAATTAAGCTTTACCCTAATTAATATTATAATTAATAGAACTTAAGCATTATAATTATCCTTTAAGTTCTAAGAATAGGGTTTTAAATTACCGGAATCTGAAATTGGAGTTTCCAGATCTGGTGTAATAACCTTAGATTTTCTATATAAAATAAATAAGAAATTTTTGCGTATAAGTTTTTTTTTTTATTTAATGACGAGACTAAGTGTCAATAAAGTGAAGCGATAAATGTGAATACATTTATTACTTGAAAATTAGAAATAATTTTGGAATTATTAATTACCACAAATTATATGGTAATAAATTTACAGTTCTAAATGTTTTTATTAATTATTTTCCATGAAAACATGATTGGAAATAATATATGATGTGATAATTAGATTTATATAATAAATATTTTATTATATGAATTGTTCGTAATATTTAAGTTAATTATTTTAACTTGATTATTGATGATGTGTAATGAAGAATAAGCCGGATATGAGATCCAAACCCTAGATTGGGATTGTGATCAAGAGATGAGAATAATAATATTATATTATTTTACAATTACCATAATTATGTCTTTGGGTATGTCTTGAATGAGACGAGATAATATTGAGCAAAAATGACCACCAATTAGGTCATAGCATATTACCCGTCTTTGTGAAACCCTAATTATTAAACCCGTTATGGGATATTTACGAGTTGTGATTTGTGTATATGAAGTTATTGTGAATAAGAATATGGTAATTAGAAGAAACCCTAATTATCATTTAGACGTCGATAATTAGGACAAACCCTAATTATTATAACCCTAATAGGTTGAAATTAGAAACTGCAGAACGATCGTGTTAGTAACATACGAGATAATTAAAGAACCACTAATGGTCAATTAGAAACCCTAATTGATGACGTTGAGAAACCCTAATTTTAATTACCGGGTTTAATTTCGATGTTATCAGATAAGTGTTTTAATTTACCAAAGGATAGAAGTTAATTGGTAAATTATAAGAATTAAATCTAGTGATTAAATATTACATTTAATTGCCTTTGTACAAGATTGCCCATACACTCTTAAACAAAGCCCAACCATCACCCATAACAAATCGAAGCAAGAATCAAGAATTTTTGGCAAAAGGGTATAAGAACACTAAACCTAGAAATCCTTTGATTCGATGTTATTTGATGCAATTGATTGTTTAAAGTTGTGTAATAGAATGTTAATTGATGATATCGGTTGATAAATCAAAGACCCATAACATCAAAGTGCACGAATTTGAAGATTTAAGCAAGTTGGAAAAACCAAGATTACATTATTTTTTTCACCAAATGTCAGAGGCCATAACTCTTTGCTCGATCATGAGTTTTGTTCTTCAAAAGTTATTATGTGTATCCTGATATGTGGTCTTTAATCTGCAAAAAGAATCAAGTCCATATCATGTATAGATTAGAAGTTATAGATGGTCAAACATGGTTGATCGATCATGATAAACTGCTTTTTGGGCGATGCAGTAATGGGGCATTCTCGTCCACTTTTTGTGCTTTAAAAGGTCTGGGATTTTGATATGTTGTAGTGCACTAAGTTAGGAAGCCATAGGTTTGGAATGACCTCATTCAGACCTCGGATGAGGGAATTACGGTGATTGGAAGGAAATGTGTCAAATTTCTCAAAATTGAAAGTCAGCAAATGGATGTGCTATTCGGGACATTTGTTTCGATCAGTTAATGTTTTCAAAACCTTCTGGGCTTTTGGTATGTTATAGTACACCGAATAAGCTTTCCATAGACTCAAACGGACTAAATCCGATATCGGAGGAGAGAGTTATGACATTTCAAAGTAGTAGTGTCAAAACTTCCCAACAAGTGCGGTGCATTCCATTTGAACGGAATTTCGGGCTGATGTGTTTGAATTTGGAAATGGTCAAAGAATAAAAGTTGTAGCCCCAAGAAGTTAGCTTCAAGGTGGGCTCAAGAATCGCTCAAAAATGTTTTAAAATGAAAGAGTTATGACTTTTTAGTAAAGAGGGTAAAGCTGAAACGAGATTAAAAAGCTGTTATGAACGTCCACTTTTGACGCGACTGTTTGGGCTACCTAATGAACCCGAATTGGGTAATTCGTATTTTTAAAATAGTCTTACATACCATGTATAACATATCCAAAAATCAGATTAATCGGAGTTATGAGCAATGCGTTAGAAAATCGCATAAAGTGAGCTATTGAAAAATTAGTATAAACCAAGTCTCACATCGACTAAATTGAGAACTTCACCATTTTCTAAACCTATAAATAGAAGGGCTTGGCCTTTGTTTCATTCACCAACAATAAGGCCTCCAATTTTGAGAAAGGCTTTGTTGTGGGAGAACTTTTATAAAGATCTCCTTAGTTAAATTTTAGCGTGGAAGTGCGTATTAAGTCTCGTGGAATTCAGATTTAGGGTATGTTTCTTATTTATTTTTTGTAATGTTATTATTTTTAATTGTTAGTTAAAGTTTGAATTTTTGAAGTTTAGTTAGTGTTGTTAATAAACTAGTTAGTTTACTATGTTTATTTTGGCTTGAAATTGATTATGTAAATGAGTTATTTGTGATGACTTTTAATATTTTGTGATGAATTTCATTAATTAATAATTATTAATGATATTAAAGTTATTTAATGATTATATTAAATAATTTAGTTTAAAAATGATTTTAATATTATAAAAATCATTTTAAATGAAAATAAGGTATTTAAAAATATTTTAAGTTATAAAATATAACTTTTAATATTTAAATGATAATTTCATTAATAATTAAATATTAATGATATTAAGATAATATTAATCATATTTAGTTTATTTAATGATTAATAGTAAATAAATAGTTTAAAAATGGTTTTACTTATTTAAAACCATTTAAAGAGGATATTAAGGATTTAAAAATATTTTAAGTTATAATTAATGACTTTTAATATTTGGATAAATAGTACATTAATATTTAAATATTAATGGTAATTATTTGGGTAATATAAATGTTTTAAAAATAGTTTGAGTTATTATAAATAACTTTTATATTTTAGCGAATGGTTTCATTAATAGTTTAGTATTAATAAAACTATTAATGATGATGGAATTGTTTAATGTTTAAATCATTTAATTATGATTCCGATATTTGAAAGTTATAGTATTACCAAACTAGTGACTTGAGAACCGATTATGAAGTTCTCAATTTGAAGAACACCTATAGTAATGCTTATATCACTATAGGCCCTTTAGTGATGATTTGAATTATTTTAAATTTTTCAATTTCTCGAAATTGCGAAAATGATTAAAAATAAGATGTCCGATATTTACAGATGTTGAGGTATAGAATAAGAGTCTTAGACTCAAGATTTACCCGATAAAGGTCGTCGATACAAACAAATGTCGGACCTTATAAAAGAAAGAAAAGACTATCGTAAGAGCATGGATGAGATATTTGAAAAATGTATAAAAATATTTCAAATATAGAATAGGAACTAAAAGTATGATCCTTTGTGATTATGTGATTGACTATGTCATGATCGTGTATATGACAAGATTTATGTGTTAAGATATATTGTTCTAATCGAACGTAATGATCCGATTATTGATAGGTTGTGATAAAGAGATAAAACCTAAGTTGAGATTTGTAATCGTAATCGTGCAAGTATCCTACCTTTGCACTTCCTTTATGCAATGGACATGAGTAAGAAGTTTTAATTATTCTATCCCCTGCATGATTATGTACTCTTTGATTATCGACATGTTAGCTCGTATATATATTACATTCATTGATTTCTATAAATGGTTATACAAGTGTCCCCACTTAGATAATCATGGCATTTGTTCACATGTTGATACACCTTTGTCAATTACCCGTATATATATGTTGAATTACATATTATTGTTGAGCAAGATTAAAAACCTTCGGGTTTGGAACCGGGTATGTATGAACATATGGGAAGATTTTTGGGCAAGGCGGATAGAGTGAGTGATGAATTTCGATCAAGTTATGTAGTATTGATCAATACAGGGTACAACGGGGCTGATCACCCTCCGTGTCCGTAAGTTATGACGGTTTGAGGATAGAATTCCGCTAAACCTTTTTGAAAATGAAAAGAATGTTCATAGTATGTTTCTTAAACCCTATTCAAGGGTAGAGCCAGAGCCAAATTTAAAGAATTTGAAGAGAGTTGTTATGTGAATTTTTTATCAAGTCTGATTACTTCACAACTTTCAATTCGTTGTAGAAGTGTTATGTAAAGAGAATACTTATATTCTTTCAAACTTTATATATAATTGCTATTACTTTCTTTGGGCACTTAAATGCTCATCCTTGCTTAAATTAAATGTTTTCGATTATGTATGAGCAAACTCAAGGCTCAAGCACGAACAAAGGAAAAGGAAAGTCGATCGAATAAGTGTGTATTATGAGTTAATGGTTATAGTTGTATTGGTATCTATTCAAGTATTGTAAGGAATGTATTTGAAGGTCACGCACTGGGAAGTAAACTTTGATGTAGGTAAATTAAGTTCGAATGTATTATTATTTAGTATTATTCAAATTTTAAAGAAATGGTATCGTGGAGAACCGAAGTTAGGGTTTCAAGTACCGGATTTGGGGTAAATCACAAAGTTGGTATCAAAGTCGTTGGTTATGAAGCTTAGGTAGGAATACCCGAGACTAATAACCGCAATGATTAGGATAAGTATTAACTCATATAGAGTTAGTTGGTCGATAAGATTCAAAGATGAATCTCTATGAGTGTAAAGACACGAGTTCCCTAACTCGATTATAAAGTTAAACAAAGAGTGGGGGAATAAATTGAGTCTAAAAAGACTGAAAGTGCAGTTATGAGAGATCGTAAAATAAAACGATCAAGATATAGAACTAAATCGTAATATATACGATGAGATCACCCCGTGATCTGATAAGGCTATGACAGCCAGAAGGAATCAATCTGATGATTGGAAAGTTTACAAAGAAGATTCTTTGTGTATGAATTGTACTATCAATTGGCACAGATCCGAGAAGAGAATTATAAATACTTAATTAAATTCATATGGAGAATGGGGTTAGTGTTAGATGGGGATTCAATTGAGGACTCATGTCGGCAGCTGAGTTGTATGATTCTTCGTATGGGAGCTGAATTGTACTTGGTGTAAAAACCACTTAGTTTCTGGCACTGATAATCATTGAAATGTCTGTGTCGCGCTATTTGTTATATGCACATTAAGAGGATGACTCCATTCTCAGGTGTATAACAGGTAGATAGGTCATAGATAGAGAATATAAGATTAAGTTCGAGTTCTTAAAATCATACCTATGAGACATTCTTGACTCATAATTATATGAAATGTTTATGAACCCCTCAGCGAATGGACGCCAAAGGTCTGACTAGGATAAGTTCTTAAACTCATATGATTGTGGCAATTTATGAACTCATAAGTGTGGTTTGATGAACTGGGTATAGTTTTGTGTGAATGGAGTGTTATGGATTACAGGAACAGATAGATTATTAAGTAAATGATTTTTAGTGAAGGTGTTAGGTTTTCCTAAACTCCTAGCTATGCTAAACTTCAAAAATTTTGACATCAAGCTAAATACGCACTATGTGCTTTTTAAAAACAAAAAAGTAGACTCGTAATCATTTTTAAAACGGTTTAAAGTATGGTCTATGCTACATATTTTGGCTAGACGCAAATGATTTGAAATATCAAAATTTGTTTTTAATTATCACTCATGTACCATGTAACCTGGTGCAGAGATGATAAAAATGTGATGGAGTTGTAAATACAGAATACTTAGTGTGAATTTGACTCAAGTCATTGTTCCATTATTGTATGATGTGTTATGACAAAGTCATACAATGAGCCCAGCATCCTCAACGGATTGTTTGTCTGAAGACGGCATCATGGCGTCATTCTCGAAAATGTTTTCAAAAAGTTTAATTTGCAATCTGGTTTGGGTACATCTAAATAATTCGATTGAATTGAATTATTGATATGAGTCTATGCTATTTGAATCGGCTAGACTAATGTTTATGAAAACTCTAAGTGTTCATTGAAAGAAATTTCCCGAACCAAATTGTTTGGTGAGGAATCCTATGATAAGACTTGAGGTGAACAATGTTGTTTGGATAAATGATCCAATCTAATGGCATAAATATTCGCTAGGTATGATTAATAACGTTATGCATGACGTAGGGGTACAATAGGCTAATCACCTAAAGTACTATTAATGGTAGTTTACCTTCTTTGTGATTGTAAACATACCTGTAATGTTTTGTTTTGCGGTATGAATACTGTTAAAACTATGTGTTCATGGTCTATATGACCCTCAAAGACAATTTGAAAACTTTTACTTTTGTGAGAGAGAGGTGTTGGGTAGATGTGATGATATGTGTGAATGTTCAAAGTACAGATATAGAGTTAATAGAAAGTTATGAGGAGGTTGAGCAGAGGGAGATATTCAGATAAGGCAGTTGAAGGTTGAAATAGAAGCCAAAGACACCTGGATATATACCTTGGACGTGCTTTAGTCATCACCTTCATGCGATTCGACGCAGTGGATGGATGGGCGCCTTTTCGGCAGAGATAGGCGTTGATGAGAATTGAATAAATTTATCGTCAATCAAAATAAGAGACAACGTATATAGAATTCTTGATTGTTGTGTATATATACTATATGTTAATCGTGGTAACTTATGTATGTAGATGTCCGGTGAGAAAGATATGTGGAATAAGAAGGATCATATTCACACCCCGAAGCTAATATCGAGGCCAACAGATGAAATAGAAGCTCACTAAGAACCCAAATCGGACGAGGTGGCTATCGTGGAAAAAACGTAGCATCGATCCGAGAAATGTTGGATTTGATGATATAGTGATTCGGACACTAAAGTTGAAGTCGCCAAGCATCAACCGGAGGTGCGAGATTTGGAGAACAAGGTTTCTTCATTGGAAAGGTTGTGGGAGATAGAAAAGTTGATCAAAGCGTTAATGGAAACAATGGAAGAGCATGATAAGCTCAAAATCCAAATTGACCGGATGGAGCCTCCAGCGACACATCCGTGAAGGACACACCTCTCCTCGTTGCTTTGGACTATAAGAAAGGTGGATGTTTTAATTGTGGGATGGAAGGACATCGAGCGAATGAATGTCCGAGAAAAAGGCTTGGTAAATAAGTAGTATGGGTTATGTATGTAATATGTGTGATAAGTAATGAACTATTTTTAACTTTTATGTTGGTTAAGATTTTAAATCCCGACTTTCGTAGTCACAAAGGGATAGCTGTTGATTAAAGCAGGATGTGCTGTGTAAATATTCGATAAATGAATATGAATCTAAGATTGAGAAATGAAACGAGTTTAATACATTAATCTTATGCAATAAGGTTTAAAATGTAAGGGTATAATTTATGATTTTATTTAACCAGATAATGCCGCCAAGACGTCAAACTCGAAACCAAAGGATAGAAGAATCTACTAATGTTGGGGAACGACAGCCAGAACTGATGCAAAACTTTGCAAACATGGTAGCTCAAGCTATGCAGCAGGGAACACCAGTTGCGGGAAACCAGCCAGACAATCACTTGGCAAAATTCAAAGACTTCAAAGCCGTAGGACCACTGTAATTGAGAGAGGATCGGTGACCTATAGAAGCCTGGACTTGGGTGAAAAAGAGATAGAGAAGGCGTTCATAATCGCTAAAAGTAGATGAGGGCAAAAGACCGCTTTTGCCACTTATATGATTAAAGGGAAGCTAACTTTTGGTGGGAGGCAAATAAGACTCGAAGGGGAGAAGAAGAAATTACTTGGGATAGGTTTAAGGATTTATTTTTCAAAACTATCTCTCTCTGTTAGTATGCGATCTAGAATGGAGGTGAGATTCACGGAGTTAAAAGCAGGATAACATGATCACAAGTGAGTATGCCACAAAATTTAATGAGTTGGCTAGGTTTGCTCCACATCAAGTGGATAAAGAGGCTAGGAAGGCAAGGAGATTTGAGTGGGCTTAAAACCCCGGCTCTATAATAAGGTGTCAAGATCGCAAATCAATACTTTTGCAAAGACTCATGGAGAAGGCTATCATTCTTTGAACAGGAAGTGAGGCCATGAGCCTCTACCATAAGGAGAAGAAGAACAAAAGCAAGTCGGGAGGAACAAGAAAGATAGAAAGTAGTAGTGGGAATAGGGGTGAGAAAAGAATGAGGAATTTTTCGAGAAAATGCAAGTAAAGCGGGAAGGTATAAAGAAGGTGTAGAAAAGTTGCAAGAAGCTGGGAAGAATCACTCTGGCGAGTGTCTGAAGGGCAAGTATGATCGAGATCTACGTACAATGATTATATGATATGTACCCTTCTGCATATGAGTTTTTAAAGCGGTGATTCCGGGGACGGAATCCTTATAAGGGAGGGTGAATGTAATAACCCGAGATTTTCTATATAAAATAAATAAGAAATTTTGCGTATAAATTTTTTTTATTTAATGACGAGACTAAGTGTCAAGTAAAGTGAACGATAAATGTGAATACATTTATTACTTGAAAAATTAGAAATAATTTTGGAATTATTAATTACCACAAATTATATGGTAATAAATTTCTGTAAGCCGAAATATTTTTATTAATTATTTTCCATGAAAACATGATTGGAAATAATATATGATGTGATAATTAGATTTATATAATAAATATTTTATTATATGAATTGTTCAGAATATTTAAGTTAATTATTTTAACTTGATTATTGATAATGTGTACGAAGAATAAGTCGGATATGAGATCCAAACCTCGGATTGGGATTGTGATCAAGAGATGAGAATAATAATATTATATTATTTTACAAGACTATAATTATGTATGGGTATGTGTAGATGAGATAATATTGAGCAATGACGATCAATTAGGTCATAAAGATATTACCGTCAGTCTTGTGAAACCCTAATTATTAAACTCGGTTATGGGATATTTACGAGTAGTAGGATCGTGTATATGAAGTTACCGTGAATAAGAATATTCTGTAATTAGAAGAAACCCTAATTCTTGTTAGACGTCGATAATTAGGACAAACCCTAATTATTATAACCCTAACCGGTTGAAATTAGAAACCATAACGACTGTGTTAGTAACATACACAGATAATTAAAGAACCACTAATGGTCAATTAGAAACCCTAATTGATGACGTTGAGAAACCCTAATTTTAATTACCGGGTTTAATTTCGATGTTACTGTATAAGTGTTTTAATTTACCAAAGGATAGAAGTTAATTGGTAAATTATAAGAATTAAATATGGTGATTAAATATTATATTTAATTGCCTTGTACAAGATTGCCCATACACTCTTAAACAAAGCCCAACCATCACCCATAACAAATCAGAAGCAAGAATCAAGAATTTTTGGCAAAAATGGTATAAGAACACTAAACCTAGAAATCCTTTGATTCGATGTTATTTGATGCAATTGATTGTTTAAAGTTGTGTAATAGAATGTTAATTGATGATATGGGTTGATAAATCAAAGACCCATAACATCAAAGTGCACGTAATTTGAAGATTTAAGCAAGTTGGAAAAACCGAATTTCATTATTTTTTCACCAAATGTTAGAGGCCATAACTCTTTTGCTCGATCATGAGTTTTGTTCTTCAAAAGTTGTCATGTGTAGCCCGATATGTGGTCTTTAATCGCAAAAAGAATCAAGTCCATATCATGTATAGATTAGAAGTTATAGATGGTCAAACATGGTTGGTGATCATGATAAACCTGCTTTTTGGGCGATTGTAATGGGGCATTCTCGTCCACTTTTTGTGCTTTAAAAGGTCTGGGCTTTTGATATGTTGTAGTGCACTGAGTTAGGAAGCCATAGGCTTTGGAATGACCTCATTCGACTCTCGGATGAGGGAATTACGATGATTGGAAGGAAATGTCTCAAATTTCTCAAAACCGAAAGTCAGCGATAGGGATGTGATATTCGGGACACTGCTTTCGATCAGTTAATGTTTCCAAAACCTTTGGGCTTTTGGTATGTTATATTACACCGAATAAGCTTTCCATAGACTCTCAAACGGACTAAATCCGATATCGGAGGAGAGAGTTATGACATTTCAAAGTAGTAGTGTCAAAACTTCCCAACAAGTGCGGTGCAGTCCATTTGAACGGAATTTCTGGGCTGATGTGTTCAGAATTTGGAAATGGTCAAAGAATAAAAGTTGTAGCCCAGAAGTTAGCTTGGCGTGGGCTCAAGAATCGCTCAAAAATGTTTTAAAATGAAAGAGTTATGACTGTTTTTTAGCGAAAGAGGGTAAAGCTGAAACGAGATTGAAAACTCGTTATGAACGCCCACTTTTGGACGACTGTTTTGGGCTACCTAATGAACCCGAATTGGGTAATTCGTATTTTTAAAAATAGTTTACATACCATGTATAACATATCCAAAAATCAGATTAATCGGAGTTATGAGCAATGCGTTAGAAAACCGCATGAAAGTGAGCTATTGAAAATTAGTATAAACTAAGTCCCACATCGACTAAATTGAGAACTTCACCATTTTCTAAACCTATAAATAGAAGGGCTTGGCCTTTGTTTCATTCACCAACAATAAGGCCTCCAATTTTTGAGAAAGGCTTTGTTGTGGTAGAACTTTTATAAAGATCTCTTTAGTTAAATTTTTAGCGTAGAAGTTGCGTATTCAAATTGTGAAATTCAGTATTTTTGTATGTTTCTTATTTAATTTTTGTAATGTTATTATTTTTAATTGTTAGTTAAAGTTTGAATTTTGAAGTTTAGTTAGTGTTGTTAATAAACTAGTTAGTTTACTATGTTTATTTTGGCTTGAAATTGATTATGTAAATGAGTTATTTGTGATGACTTTTAATATTTTATGATGAATTTTATTAATTAATAATTATTAATGATATTAAAGTTATTTAATGATTATATTAAATAATTTAGTTTAAAATGATTTTAATATTATAAAAATCATTTTAAATGAAAATAAGGTATTTAAAAATATTTTAAGTTATAAAATATAACTTTTAATATTTAAATGATAATTTCATTAATAATTAAATATTAATGATATTAAGATAATATTAATGATATTTAGTTTATTTAATGATTAATATTAAATAAATAGTTTAAAATAGTTTTACTTATTTAAAAACCATTTAAAGAGGATATTAAGGATTTAAAAATATTTTAAGTTATAATTAATTACTTTTAATATTTGGATAAATAGTACATTAATATTTAAATATTAATGATAATTATTTGGGTAATATAAATGTTTTAAAAATAGTTTGAGTTATTATAAATAACTTTTATATTTTAGTAATGGTTTCATTAATAGTTTAGTATTAATTAAACTATTAATGATGATGGAATTGTTTAATGTTTAAATCATTTAATTATGATTAGATATTTGAAAGTTATAAAGCCTACCAAACTAGTCGACTTGAGAACCGATTATGAAGTTCGAATTTGAAGAACACCTATAGTAACAGCTTTTATCACTATAGGCCCTTTAGTGTGATTTGAATTATTTTAAATTTTTCAATTTCGAAATTGCGAAAATGATTAAAAATAAGATGTCCGATATTTCTGAGATGTTGAGGTATAGAATAAGAGTCTTAGACTCAAAGATTTACTACTCGATAAAGGCTGTCGATACGCCGATAAATGTCAGACCTTATAAAAGAAAGAAAAGACTACTGTAAGAGCATGAATGAGATATTTGAAAAATGTATAAAAATATTTCAAGTATAGAGAGTAACCTAAGATAGGTCAGCCTCTGATAAACCAAATGTGGAGGGAAGCTTGTTCATACTTTCCCATTACTTGTAAATTCAATTACTTGTAATTTCATTCCATGTCAATCTCTATGTAATGGAAAATATGAAAGAATATGTGTACATACATATTAAACCATGCTATCTTACAAACAAGCTGACATCCGTTTTGCAGGATAACACTCCTATAACGGATATATTACATAGCATGTAAATCATTTATACATTCCCTAAGACTAAACTACATAAGTCTTTTTGTAGGGAAACAATTGGACCTACTACCCGTTCAAAGTCCAAAAAAGGCAAAAAGCCTACAACCAACCATGGCTACATCTGGCCAGTCTAGTCTACTCCTGTCACTCGTGAGGAGTTCGAAGGACTAAGCAACCAAATTACAGAGTTGGCTATTCTGCTTAAAGAATTACATCAGTCTACTCAGGGTCCACGAATACCCATACATACAGAATCCTCTGCACAAGAAGAATCCCAAGGTCAGGACAAAGAAGCTCACATACCTGAGTCTCAACTAGACAAAACCAATAAAATCCCTGTAATCACCCATCTCAAAGAAGATCCAGACACCGGTGATATCAAGAAGAAAGTCCTTCAAATGGAAGAAACCATCCGTTCTATCAAAGGAATTGGAGCACACGGAAGTGTTTCATATGCTGACCTTTGTATATTCCCTGGTGTTCATTATCCAGAGAAGTTCAAATCTCCCGACTTTGAAAAGTATGACGGGTTGGGAGATCCTTACACACATTTGAAGGTATTCATTGGAGAACTCAGATCTTATGCCGAGGATGAGAAGCTCAGAATGCAGCTGTCCATAAAAGTCTGACTGAAGAAGCCCGATCGCGGTATACCAGATTAGACAATTCCAAGATTCATAGCTGGGAAGAGCTAGATAATGCCTTTCTCAGTCAGTACAGTTTCCAGTTTCAGATTGCTCCAGACCGGTACCAAATTACCAAAGTCGAGAAACATGCCAATTAGTCTTTTCGAGAGTACGCTCAAAGGTGGAGGCGCCTTGCTGCTCAAGTTACTCCCTCTATGACTATGACGCCCCCAAATCCGGGTCCTTTGACCCCGGTTCGGTCATCACGATAAAATACAAACATCCACCTCTAAACAACGTACGATAACTAAAATGCGGAATATAATAAACGTATGTCGTTCATTCAAAAGGTGTTACTAGTCCCAAGATACGATAACCTTAATATCATCTTACAATCATACCCTAAAACAAGTATTAGGGTTCACATTACATAATCGTAATTTAAACTAAGCATAAGATAAATTCTGCTTCTCGCAATTATCCTACATCTTCCCTTTACCCTTGTCCTTTCCTGAGGTCTCAGGCTTAGCTGTAATATATTCATGATATAGCAAGGATGAGCAACAAGTTTGCTCAACAAGTTTAAATACAACAATAAGGATATATCATGATGAATGGAAAAATATCTGACAATGGATTCGAAACATGAATATCTGAAGGATTCAACAATTTGAATATCATAAGCAAAGATAATGATTGCTTTTAGAATGACTGCTAGTCAAATAGACTTTGAACTATAACACTCCAATGGAATCAATAGCTAATTGACCCTTTGGTTATCGTTGGTCTATGAATAAGTACTTGAGGGGATCACCTTCACGTATTTCTATGTATATGCATAACATTTAAATCGCTTCTCAGTATATTATATTAGATACCTGGGGTACTCCCCTATCATAAGAGGGGTGTTCTTTCAGTCTAAGAATCTTTACCATCAATTGGTTTGTATAGCTTTTATAAATCTTTATACGTTTGTCTGACCGAACAAAGGTTCAGACTCTATCTGATACAGTTCAAGAATTATTGAACTTTAATGATGTACAAGTCCAATACTGTACGAACTAAAGTGCACTAAGTGCGAATATCAATAATATCGATGTGGGATAATTGTAAAGTAATTAAACCACTTACTAGCATGCTTGGAGACAAGATTTCAAGCTTAAATCAACAACTTTCAATTCAACAATATCCTACTCAATGCAATATGAGAAGGATAAGAAAACTTTTACAAACTCAAAGTTATGTAAGTTTGGAAACTTGCAACACAATAAATTCGGATACTTGCTCAATATAATTTAGGGTATGTGACGCCCCCAAATCCAGGTTACCTGACCCCCGAGTTTGGTGTTCACGATCCACAATATAATAGCATCTAACTACCCATTAATATATGAATAGTAATACATACCACATTAACATACGCTGTTAATACATTAATCCCAGGTCTACTAACCTTAACATTACAAACATACCCTTTAGATATACAAAAAGTGCTTACAATACAACATAATAAATATGCTAATCATAACTAATTAATAACTATGCCTTTGCCTTTATCCTTCGCAGTACCTCCTGCCACTTCGTCCCTAGCTGAAAAGTTTTATTTAGCAAGGGTGAGTAACAAATTTGCTCCGCAAGTTAAGACATACAATAAATGTATAAGAATTCAAAACAACAGACTATCTATTTTGATAGAATGAAACCAAAGTTCGGGGAACTTTGAAATAGCTGAACAAATCGTTATTCAATAACAAGTTTTCTCGTATTCTATACAACACAATAATTCAATAATGAAAGAGTACAACGCTTTCAATGTTTCTACGATATTCAAAGGAATAATCAAGAATCAATTATGCGCAATAACAAAGTGGAATATTTTTCAGATTTATGCTGAGTGATCACACAAGATCTTGAACTTATCTTCTCGGGTATCTATCAAAGATTTACATTGATATATACTCAGGTGTATCAGTTAACCATAAAGATTAAATCATACCCCTCTGCAAGTACTCAGAGCCGGCCAACTCTTTGTACCCTATATTATGCATAATACTTAAGTCGCGTGTAAAGATCGAATATACGATCAAAATATTCCCTTTTATATAAAAGGTTGTTCTTCTCAGTCTTAGAATCAAGATTTTGATTTAACAACGAAATACTGTGATTTCAAATTCTATTTGATTCTCTTCTCTTCTCAAACCTATCAAGTTTTCTTTTTCGATCTAGCCAAAAGAACTGGCATTGATCTATCAATAATAATTAAATTCTCTTCTCTTCTCGAACCTATCAAGTTCTAACAAATGTTTGTCTAACCAGAATAATTGGCTAAGACATTTCTCAATATAATCTTGACAATAAACAAGAATTATCTGTACTGTCAATTCTAGCTTCTACGGATATGAATATCCAACAACAGTTATTCTACGAATGTATATATTCTGAATCAGTAATTTAATTTGAATTATTAAACATGCACTAACTGCGAAATATCAACAATAAATCCCTGGACGTGGTCTAATTAGCAATAATTAACCACCAATAATAATTAAACAATATTAACTCAAGGTTGAGTTAGGGAACTTACCTGATTCGTTGACTACTGCTACACAATTTAAGTTAACTTCTTTTGTAAGACCTATCATTAATAAGATTGGTCTTTTAATCAGCATATCACACTTTGTATCATAATACAATTACTTTATCAATCAATTATCTAACACTTAATCACATAATTAAATATTAGATAACACCTTACAACATTAGCATTATTATCATCTTTTGATAATTCTTTAATCACTATATCATATACATTATGATTTAACACTTACCTTTTCATTTCATAAGTTAATCTTTAACATCTAATAAGTCAAATACGAATCCAGCAACCTGGATTCTACGTCTAGCAACTAAATTGCCAACTCAGCAACCTGGATTCCAAATCCAGCAACCTGAATTCCAAATCCAGCAATCTAAACTGCAATCCAGCAAGCTGGATTCAACATATTTTCAATTCAGTAAATTGTTTTTCAATCCAGCAAACTGGATTCATAAATTATTCAATCCAGCAAGCTGGATTCCATATCCTTTTCACAAAAACACCAAATCAACTTATTATTTTTCTATCCTTTGTCCAAACATATATACATATATTTCATACACAGAAAGTATTTTTCCATAATTTTCCAACCTCCTTTAGTATTTTTCAAAAATCATTTCTAGTGTGTAGCTTAAGAATTTAGCCCCATCATGCTCAACTCCAGAAATCCCCATCTCTTGACACAATCTTATATGTGTTAACATGAGCCTCCAGTTTAAATTTTGTGGCCATCGGAGTTATAGAACTCCGGTTATAGCCGTTTTCGTCAAAAAATCACAAAAATTGAAATGGTCATAACTTGGTCGTTTTAAGTCGGAATGAGCTCATTTTTGGACAACATGTACTTTATACCATATATTTTCATGTCCCAAAAGGCTGGAATTTATCTCATAAACTAAGTGGCCGAAACAGCCCCTTTAAAATTTTGGACAGTTTACTTTTGTCCTTTAGCAGTTTTGGAGTCCTTTACTAAAACTTAAATAAAATGAAATCTATAACTCCAATTAATGATCCAACAATTTTGTTGGATTTGTATCTTTCCGATCTACAATTTTCATCTATCACAATCCATATTTGGATATGTTAAGCTCCCGGAAATTAACCCGGAAGTGGCTGGTCAAAACTGTTATTCTAACAGTTTTCTTAGCTTTGAGTAGTTTGGGATAAATTTCATAACTTGCTCAATATTCAACCTAATTCAGTGATTCCAAAGGTGTTTTATCCTTCATACATAGATCTAGCATCCCAAGAACATAAATCACAAATATCCATCATAGATTTCAAAAATCAAAAACTAGATCATACTTTGAAGTTTAAGCTTTCTGAAAAATTCTATTTTTCTATTCCTTTTGATTTCAACCAAATCAACACCCAATAAAGTTAGATCTATACACAAAACACTCATCAACATGTATATACATGGTTTTTGAGTTTAGAACTATAGATTCAAGGTTTGATTTACAATAATCAAAAATTACATAAACAAAAAGGGGTTTATACCTTTGCTTGATTTTCTTTCTCCTTCAAAAATATGAGATGGATCTTGGGTGTATGAAGATCAAAGTCTTCTCTTCTCCTTCTCCTCTTGGAGCTACCGAATGGTAGCTCTCTC
Source organism: Panax ginseng (assembly GCA_020205605.1). NCBI lineage: Eukaryota > Viridiplantae > Streptophyta > Magnoliopsida > Apiales > Araliaceae > Panax > Panax ginseng. The sequence goes on along the minus strand of CM035130.1, from coordinate 113,411,079 downwards.
TCTCTCTCTCTCTCTCTCTCTCTCTCTCTTTCTTTCTTAGTTTATGTTAGAAAATAAGATGAAAAGAAAAAGATAAGACTTAGATTTGGATTGTTGGAAAAGTAAGTATAGATATATTTGGTATATCTATCCCTAATCTACTAACATATCTAGCTCTTCTCTCTCCCACTCAATTACCAAGTGGTTGCTTGCAAGCTTGAACAAATATGTTGGCAAAATAAAAAGATGACACATAAGAGGAGTAGGTAGGAGTTGTTCACCAACTAAAGTAGGCAATCATTACATTCTTCCCCCCTCCTTTTTCCTCTCTAATAACCGGCCATGTGGCCTTATTATGCTCCCAATTTTGCTTTCTTTTTATCTCTTATTTAGCATATATAAGGTCCATAATACCCCCTCTCAATTGGGCTAAAAGTTGGGCCACTCAATTAATGTATTGCTTGGCCTCTAACCAATTTTATTGGGCCAACACTTGGACTATAAAATTTACATAGTGCCATACCTTAATTCTTATCCAACCTAAATCATTTAATTAGGGTTTTTATTTCCTCAATTATAACATAAATTCTTACTCATGCACATTTATTTCCTTAACCCAATTAGACTTGCTATAATTAGGTTATAAAATTAATTAACCGAGATATATAAAATAAATCCCATAGAATTAATATATGTTTTATATACTAATATTCTCCCGTATCATAACCCTTGGGTTATTTATTTTTTCATTCCTAATTTCTAATTAGGTTACCTTAGCTTCTCTTATTAAAATTGCAATTTCTGCCGAATCCCTATCTGATCTTAGGGTTAGGGTTTCTAAAGTTGTTAAGCACAACTCTACTCTAATTTCTCAGTCAATACACAAATTGACTAATTCTCGATACTCGTATCACAAATACACAATACAATATTAACAGTCAATATTAAATAAAAAAAAATTCATGAAATTTGGATTATTCAAAATCCTGGATTATCACATTCACCCCTCCTTAAAAGGATTCTGTCCTCGGAATCACCACTTTCTTATTCTCTACAATCTTTTAAAGTTGTATCATCAATTCATTTTTATCAAAATAATATTAATTTTTGTTTCAAATTATAACCTGTGACTTGAATCTATAAAAAAAATAGTTCACAGAAATATCTGACTCATATTACTCTCGTAATTTAAGTTCTAAACGAAATCGAATCATTCCGCCACCTCCCGAGTAACTCTGTACTCACCTAAAAAAATAGTTCACAGAAATATCTGACTCATATTACTCTCGTAATTTGAATGTACGGGCCGTTGATCTTCCTGGCTATACAGGTCCTTAGATTCCCAAGGTTCCACCACCGGGTCCCTTGTTGGCATTTTCCTTCTCCTCATTTTTCTTAGAACAGTTCCGAACCAGATGATCAGTTGATCCACAGGCATAACAACCTTGTATCTTCTTCGGATTGGGACAATTGGGTGACATGTGCCCCTCTTGCCCGCAGTTATAGCAGACTCCCTTCTTCTTCAAACAAACACCTGCATGATCTGCCCATAATTCGTACAAGGGCTCTCCTCCTTTCTTATTCCCCTCTATCATGTTGCCCGATTGGGTATTCTCACTCCACTTCCTTTTATTCTGATTACTACCACCACTGTTTCCTCCATCATTGTTTTTCTTCTTCTTTTCTTGATAAAATCGAGATGCAGCCTCGCTCCCTCCTTCAGCAATTAATGCCTTCTCCAATAAAGCCGCGAACGTATTGATTTGCAACACTGCTACCTTGTTGAATATCCCTGGTTTTAGTCCGTTCTCAAATCTTCTTGCTTTTCTTGCTTCTGTGTCCACCTGATGAGGTGCAAATAGCGCCAATTCGTTAAATTTGGCAGCATACTCCGAAATAGACATATTTTCCTGCTTCAATTCCAAGAACCTAACCTCCATTCGAGCTTGCATACTCGGGGAGAAGTAGTTCTCAAAGAATAGTTCCTTGAATCTGGTCCATGTCACTATAGCCGTTCCAGCTTTCGCTTGATTGGTCTCCCACCAGTAATTGGTTTCTCCCTTCATTAAGTATGTCGCAAAAGCTGTCTTCTGCTCTTCTGCCACTCGCGCAATGACGAATGCTTTCTCCATCTCTTTTACCCAAGTCTGTGCTTCAATCGGATCTGTGGTTCCCTTGAATTCAGGTGGTCCTACCGCTTTAAAGTCCTTGAAATTAGCCAATCTATCTGCTGGCTGATTCCTCGCTCTTCCCCTGGCTGGAGCTCTATTTTCCATAGCTTGGGGTAGCAGGTCTGCGAAATTCTGCATCGGGTCTGCTTGACCTCCTTTGTTATTTATCGATTGCTCTTCTCTTTGATTTCGATTATATCGTCTAGGCGGCATGATCTGATTTAAATAAAAATCTTATATTAATTCTCTTTCCCTATACAAATTCTTAACACAATAAGAATTCAACACATAGTTCTCATGTAATCGCATATTTATTCAAATAGCACATAGTATATATAGTACTTAACACATATTACTATCCTTTTTTAAAATAATTTTAGGATTAACATACTCAACTTTACAAAAGCTGCAATTCTCCAACTTTACACAAAAAAGTTGACATTTTCCATTTTCACATTACTATTTCCAGTTCATCAAACTTACCACACTTATGAGTTCAGTAACTTGCCACAATTATATGAGTGTATGAACTTATCATAGTCAGACCTTTGGCGTCCATTCGCTGAGGGTCTAAAATATTTCATATAATTATGAGTCATGAACTTACCATAAGTATGAGTTTTAAGAACTTACAAATTAATCTTAATCTTATATTCATATAGAAAATAAAGATTTCATTCATAAAAACATATATTTACATATGCTTAAGCATCATTCTCGATATTATAACACTTAATATCAGAAACTTCTACCAAAAGATACTACAACTTATATCTAAGTTATCTAACGTCCACTCCCTTCACCCGTCTTCTTCTTGCTGGGACACTTGTTGAATCCGTGCCCCATTTGCCCACAGGAAAAACACTTCCTCAAATTCGACTTAGGACAAGGCAAAGAGATATGTCCTTCCTGCTTACAGTTGAAGCACACATTCTTCCACATCATGCATTCTCCCATGTGAGTCTTTCCGCACTTGCTACAGGCTTGCCTCTTCTTTGGGATTGAATTTCTAGACTTGTCGCTGTCGTTGTTCCTCTTTCTCTTCTTCTTGTCTTTCTCGCTGGCTCCTTCAGATGATCCATCACCTTTGGCCTTCATTCTCTCCACCTGTGCTTTCAGCTCGTTCCGTTCTTTAGTCATTTCACGCAACGCCCGCTTCGTCTTCCACAACTCCTCTAAGAGAAATACCTTACTCCGGAGTTCCTGGACTTCTGCAGATAGCTGATCTTGTTCACCAACCTTGATCTTATTCTTTAACTCCACCTCCTCATTACACTCGGATACATCTTGGGATAATCATCATGATCACTCCCGAGATTAACCATGGGTTCATCCTTTCCCACTTCTTCAACAGACTCGCTCTGCGCTGGCACCTCAGCTACTGGCACTGGTGCGACAGCCGCTGGCATCTCCTTACTCAACTTATCTTCTCCTGACATCCTACAATCAGTTTAAATAACTTGATTAGTATTTTACCAGTACACACTCCTCGCACTGTGTCCACTTATCTCACTATCGATACGCTTCTGCAATTCCTCACTTAGTACTCTAAATGAGTATTCTCTATCTCGCTCATAGTTATAATCCTAGGGTTTTCCCCCACCCCACTTAAGGTTTATAACCTACAGCTTTGATACCAACCTGTGACACCCCCAAATCCGGGTTACCTGACCCCCGAGTTTGGTGTTCACGATCCACAATATAATAGCATCTAACTACCCATAAATATATGAATAGTAATACATACCACATTAACATACGTTGTTAATACATTAATCCCAGGTCTACTAAACTTAACATTACAAACATACCCTTTAGATATACAAAAAGGGCTTACTGTGACGCTCCCAAAATAGGTATACATCACCCATTTTGAGTCGTCAATAACATGGTATAGAAACAACTACAACTTTATTAATACAACATAAAAACTGTGAGTTTAAATACAAATATTGCCGTCTAGACAATATTCACACCCAAATAAGTCCTCATTACAATTATTGGTACATTATTTTATAAAAATGGTGAGGAATACTAAAATAACTTTCTAGAACCATCATTCCACACCCTGACTAGAACTCGCTACATTCTCGCCTCCTGAGAAGAAAAATGGAACAAAAAGGAAAAGGGTGAGCTCAACTAGCCCAGTAAAGAATATTATGACTAAGATAATTTAGAACAAATTATCGTTAGTCTTCAACAGGGAAAAAATCTGATAAAATACAATAGACAACAAGTTTCAGATCAATATTCGTAGCGGAAATAATAATTCATAGAAGAGTTACGTAGAGAATGAAATCTACTATAATCTATGAATTTAAAAGTCCATCATCAATATTTTATCCCTGTAACATCAACCAATATTCATCTTGAATCAAATATTCATCTTTGCACTACAGGCCAAAGATATTCATCAGTCGGTCATGTTCATCTTAACACCTATACATATTTGCACTATGGACCAAAGATATTCATAAGAAAATCAACCATCTTTGCACTACAGGCCAAAGATATTCAGTAATACCATCATTTAGGACTGAGGATGATGAAAATATTTTAAAGAAAACGAATCCAGTGAATCAAAAGAACAAGTATTATGGATTCGTACTTTAAACAATCCGAGTTCAAAAATACTTCATAAATAATCATAGTGAAGTAAATTCAAGAATGATCAAAACATGGATACAATCAAAGCTAGTATCCACTATAGATATTTTGGACAAAAACAAAAATTTAATTTTTCTGTGAATAGTGTCGCATTCGTGAATAGTGTCGTATACATGAATAGTGCCGTATACGTGAATAGTAACCCTGACACTAAAAGACAAGAATTTCACAAGAAAAATCTTACCAATATTCCGGCATAATGATATTAGAAGAAATAATATTATTTTAAAAAAAATAATATCCCTTACCTTGAAAAGACTGTACTTCTAGCTAGAATACGGATATAGTGCTGAAGGGAACTTGCACCGCATAGCAACACTCAAAGTATCAAAATACTCACAAGAATACGCTCGATAATATAGAGAAAGAAAGGGAGAGAAAACTTCAGTTTCTGGTGTGATTTTCAATTCTAACCTAAAGACTTCTATTTATAGGAAAATGCTTAACACAAAGTTGAGAAAATTTAATAAAATATTAATTTATTAATTTTATTTTCCTACTCACACCTTGCCATCCGATTTCAAAGAACTAACACATGTCCCATTAAATGCAAAAAACATTTTTGTAAAAAATATTTAAAACTTCAAAAATTAATTATTCGGAACTTCGTAACTTCAATAATTCATAATAAATAGCCCTTTTATCAGAAAAATTCAAACCTTATGTCTTTTTCCAGTAGGAAATTTCATTCTCTACAACTTCATAGAAGAAATGTTTTCCAAATTCCAAATGTAAATTGGACCAAATCCACAAACGAAGCGATTTTGTGCTTTAATCAAATTTCACCAGAAATGGGGTCCAATGACATGTTTAACATGTTTTAAACATTAATTGTAACAAAAATACTCCTCCTCCTCATATTCTCATATATCCCACATTCATTGTAAAAATATCACCATTATTATATTATTAAAATATAATAATATATTTAAATGAATTATTTATCAGAAAAGTTAAAATAACAATTTTTCAACAATTGTCACATTAAAATTTTTCTCCATCTATATCCACATAAAATGATATTTTTCTTATTATATAAATCAATAATTAATTATTCACAAATAATATTACAAAATCACAATACTGACAACCAGGCAGTTCCCAAGAAAGAGGGGGCTTTCCAATAAGGATTTCTCCTTACTAGCGCGCAATTAGGTGACCAAACCTCTCCTTAGACAGAACTTTCTAGACATTGCCAATAATGTTATCTAATAATATTATTCAAATAATATGAATTATTGATCGATAATGAAAAATATCGTGTAGTGACAATTATTGAAACAACAATAATATAAAATATCAACGTAGCAATTATTGAATCAATAAAATAAAATATTGAAGCAATAATTCATCTGTAACAATTATTGAGTAATGCCTTCCCACGTAAGAATCAATAATTGGTACAATACCGGTATGCTCTTTGTGTTTTAACCATTGGGTATTCCAACAAGATTAATGTGAATAACTACGCCAATTATTTATAAACAACTTATACTTGTCGTTTTCTTCATCCAAGCACTTTCCGTAATGAGACCCACACAAGGCTGTGCATTTAATATTCCCTATTCACAAGAAGAATATTCCACGACCAAACGAATATTCTCAAATAAAAATGAATATTTTATAACCACTTGCATATTTGAAATATTTGCGCATTTTACCCATAACTAATCACATTAATCAAATCAAATCTTACTATTTCAAAATAATAAATAGAGGAAAATTAATTTTATTTATAATAAGTTGGGGTCTTACACTTACAATACAACATAATAAATATGCTAATCATAACTAATTAATAACTATGCCTTTGCCTTTATCCTTCGCAATACCTCCTGCCACTTCGTCCCTAGCTGAAAAGTTTTATTTAGCAAGGGTAAGCAACAAATTTGCTCCGCAAGTTAAGACATATAATAAATGTATAAGAATTCAAAGCAACAGACTATCTATTTTGATAGAATGAAACCAAAGTTCGGGGAACTTTGAAATAGCTGAACAAAGTGTTATTCAATAACAAGTCTTCTCGTATTCTATACAACACAATAATTCAATAATGAAAGAGTACACCGCTTTCAATGTTTCTACGATATTCAAAGGAATAATCAAGAATCAATTATGCGCAATAACAAAGTGGAATGTTTTCCAGATTTATGCTGAGTGATCACACAAGATCTTGAACTTATCTTCTCGGGTATCTATCAAAGATTTACATTGATATATACTCAGGTGTATCAGTTAACCATAAAGATTAAATCATACCCCTCTGCAAGTACTCAGAGCCGGCCAACTCTTTGTACCCTATATTATGCATAATACTTAAGTCGCGCGCAAAGATCGAATATACAATCAAAATATTCCTTTTTATATAAAAGGTTGTTCTTCTCAGTCTCAGAATCAAGATTTTGATTTAACAACGAAATACTGTGATTTCAAATTCTATTTGCTTCTCTTCTTTTCTCTTCTCAAACCTATCAAGTTTTCTTTTTTGATCTAGCCGAAAGAACTGGCATTGATCTATCAATACTAATTAAATTCTCTTCTCTTCTCGAACCTATCAAGTTCTAACAAATGTTTGTCTAGCCAGAATAATTGGCTAAGACATTTCTCAATATAATCTTGACAATAAACAAGAATTATCTGTGCTGTCAATTCTAGCTTCTACGGATATGAATATCCAGCAACAGTTATTCTATGAATGTATATATTCCGAATCAGTAATTCAATTTGAATTATTAAACATGCACTAACTGCGAAATATCAACAATAAATCCTTGGACGTGGTCTAATTAGCAATAATTAACCACCAATAATAATTAAACAATATTAATTCAAGGTTGAGTTAAGGAACTTGCCTGATTCGTTGACTACTGCTACGCAATTTAAGTTAACTTCTTTTGTAAGACCTTTCATTAATAAGATTGGTCTTTTAATCAGCATATCACACTTTGTATCATAATACAATTACTTTATCAATCAATTATCTAAAACTTAATCACATAATTAAATATTAGATAACACCTTACAACATTAGCATTATTATCATATTTTGATAATTCTTTAATCACTATATCATATACATTATGATTTAACACTTACCTTCTTCATTTCATAAGTTAATCTTTAACATCTAATAAGTCAAATACGAATCCAAAGAACTCTGGATTCTACATCTAAGAACTAAATTGTTAACTCAAAGAACTTTGGATTCCAAATCCAAAGAACCTCAATTCCAAATCCAAAGAATCTAAATCGCAATCCAAATAAAATTTGGATTCAACATATTTTCAATTCAAGAATTGTTTTTCAGTCAATCCAAAGAAACCGGATTCATAATTATTCAATCCAAATAATTTGGATTCCATATCCTTTTCACAAAAACACCAAATCAACTTATTATTTTTCTATCCTTTGTCCAAACATATATACATATATTTCATACACAGAAAGTATTTTTCCATAATTTTCCAACCTCCTTTAGTATTTTTCAAAAATCATTTCTAGTGTGTAACTTAAGAATTTAGCCCCGTCATGCTCAACTCCAGAAATCCCCATCTCTTGACACAATCTTATATGTGTTAACATGAGCCTCCAGTTTAAATTTTGTGGCCATCGGAGTTATAGAACTCCGGTTATAGCCGTTTTTATCAAAAAATCATAAAATTTGAAATGGTCATAACTTGGTCGTTTTAAGTTAGTATGAGCTCATTTTTGGACAGCATGTACTTTATACCATATATTTTCATGTCCCAAAAGGCCGGAATTTATCTCACAAACGAAGTGGCCGAAACAGCCCCTTTAAAATTTGGACAGTTTACTTTTGTCCTTTAGCAGTTTTGAAGTCCTTTACTAAAACTTAAATAAAATGAAATCTATAACTCCAATTAATGATCCGTCAATTTTTTGGATTCATATCTTTCTGATCTACAATTTTCATCTACAATCCATATTTGGACATGTTAAGCTCCCGAAAATTAACCCGGAAGTGGCTGGTCAAAACTGTTATTCTAACAGTTTTCTTAGCTTTGAGTAGTTTGAGATAAATTCCATAACTTGCTCAATATTCAACCTAATTCAGTGATTCCAAAGGAGTTTTATCCTTCATACACAGATCTAGCATCCCAAGAACATAAATCACAAATATCCATCATAGATTTCAAAAATCAAAAGCTAGATCATACTTTGAAGTTTAAGCTTTCCAGAAAATTTTATTTTTCTATTCCTTTTGATTTCAACCAAATCAACACTCAATAAGGGTATATCTATACACAAAACACTCATCAACATGTATATACAAGGTTTTTGAGTTTAGAACTATAGATTCAAGGTTTGATTTACAATAATCAAAAATTACATAAACAAAAAGGGGTTTATACATTTGCTTGATTTTCTTTCTCCTTCAAAAATATGAGATGGATCTTGGGTGTATGAATATCAAAGTCTTCTCTTCTCCTTCTCCTCTTGGAGCTGCCGAATGGTAGCTCTCTCTCTCCCTCTCTCTCTTTCTTTCTTAGTTTATGTTAGAAAATAAGATGAAAAGAAAAAGATAAAGACTTAGATTTGGATTGTTGGAAAAAAGTATAGATATATTTGGTATATCTATCCCTAATCTACAAACATATCTAGCTCTTCTCTCTCCCACTCAATTACCAAGTGGTTGCTTGCAAGCTTGAACAAATATGTTGGCAAAATAAAAAGATGACACATAAGAGGGGTAAGTAGGAGTTGTTCACCAACTAAAGTAAGCAATCATTACATTCTTCCCCCCTCCTTTTCCTCTCTAATAACCGGCCATGTGGCCTTATTATGCTCCCAATTTTGCTTTTTTTTTTATCTCTTATTTAGCATATATAAGGTCCATAATACTCACTCTCAATTGGGCTAAAAGTTGGGCCACTCAATTAATGTATTGCTTGGCCTCTAACCAATTTCATTGGGCCAAACTTGGGCTATAAAATTTACATAGTGCCATACCTTAATTCTTATCCAACTCAAATCATTTAATTAGGGTTTTTCATTTCCTCAATTATAACATAAATTCTTACTCGTGCACATTTATTTCTTTAACCCAATTAGACTTGCTATAATTAGGTTATAAAATTAATTAACCGAGATATATAAAATAAATCCATTAGAATTAATATATATTTTATATACTAATATTTTCCTGTATCATAACCCTTGGGTTATTTAATTTTTCATTCCTAATTTCTAATTAGGTTACCTTAGCCTCTCTTATTAAAATTGCAATTTCTGTCGAATCCCTATATGATCTTAGGGTTAGGGTTTCTAAAGCTGTTAAGCACAACTCTACTATAATTTCTCAGTCAATACACAAATTGACTAATTCTCGATATTCGTATCACAGATACACAATACAATATTAATAGTTAATGTCAATATTAAATAAAAAAAATTCATGAAATTTGGATTATTCGAAATCCCGGGTTATCACAGGGTAAGTTTAGGGAAACTTGCTTAACAAAGTAGGGTTCAAGGAACTTGCATAAACATATACCTGTTTGTACAAAATAAAGGTAGTGCGTGAGGTTTAGATACTTGCCTGTTTGCTCAGCTACAGTATAATACTAGCTTTAAATTACTTGCGTTGAAACGACCTAATGTTATCAAGTCAATCATTTCAATTAGTATGTGTAAACTAGTATGCGTTTACACTTACAAGAATCAAGTCATCACATAGCATGCTTCTCAACACATTACATGGCACATTAGTCATATATTACAAGATAAAGAGATCACGTAAGCATGCCTTAAATTTCAGAACCAAAAGCAGAATCTTGGCGAAGATGCAGGAGTTCAGTAATGCTACTGGTCTTCAGCTTAGGGATGGCGTGAAATGCTGCCTGTCCCTTTGGCTGCACTCAATGTTGAGCTTCTGCACTTCCTGAATTCAGTCCAACTCTAACATACCAATTACACATATATTTTAACATACGTACATGCTAGTGTTTCACACATAACACATGACCATACTTGAATTCATTACCAAAAGTTTAACTTACGATTTATTTATTATTAAAACATAAAAATCATGTAACCATCATGCTTTGTAACTTGGTTATACAATACTCAGTAATCCTGCTTGTACGTAGACAACACATGTATACTTTACTTATTCCTTGATGACATTAGCTTCCTCATTCTAATTTTCTTTGAATTTAACACTAAGTCAACTTAGCATATACAAGGCATATTAGTATATAACTCTCACGCATATACAACATATATTAAAGTCACATATGCATGCTCAAATAGTCAGAGCTCACTAGATAAAAACCTTCGTCAAGTTCTCTTTGAAAAGTCTTAAGTTTCTTATCTTTGAAATAGTCAAATCTTTCAATCATGTATGCTAGTGTTTTCAATCACTTTAGTCTTGCATTTCATGTCAATATAAACCATATTATCATGTTCATAAAGTCAAAATGCTCACATGATAGGTGCGTGACAAAGTTCACTTTTGAAATCACAAATCTTATTTCAATACCACAAGTGTTGTGTCCATCATTGTTATACTTGTTCATACTACATGCATGTGCCTACGTGTGCATGTTAAAATAGTTTACAAGCTTGCTCTACCATGTACTAACAAGTTAGCATGAAACAGAACACATCGTATCGGTGCAAAATGGCAAGAATTGTACACTGCACCCTAATAATTGAAGAAGTAGCAATGCCGTAAATATAATCGAAGTTCGCTTTACTACAGAAATTGCCATTGTATCTAAGTATAAATAGGGCACAAATTGCAGTACTTTCGCATCGAGAGACGATGAAGCGTAATTTGTTTGCAGAGCCTTAACCCATAACCAATCTTCTTGAATTAAACATGCTTCATACCAACATTTAAGAGTTCAAACATGTAAGGCTACTTCCTAAACACATTATAGCATGCTAATTCACTTTGACTAACAAAGAATTTCAAGTAACTTCAAGAAATTGACAAAACCCATTTCAAGAACACAAGTTAAGATTTTATACCTCTTGAAGCTTAAAGTACTTAGTTTCTTCCTTCTGAGCTTGCTAATCTTCTTCTTTAGACAATACACTCACAAACTCAAATTATCAGAGTTTCAACCAACAAATGCAAACAACGTAAAAACTGAGAAATGGAGTTGCCATTTATAGAAGAAGCTTGTATTGGGAATTCAATTTACACTTAGGGTTGAATCAAAGGAAACATCAAGAAAACATTGGACAATAGAAAGTTGGCCAACTGCCACTTCCATAGCCAATGGCCTAGAATTTACTAGCCAATGAAGTTACGTAAACTAGCTCAAGACACTGTTCATGTACTAATGTGACACTCATTTTGGGACAAGGAAATAATTCTCAGCATTTGTACAATGAAATGTAACAATGCAACACTTGGTTAAAACCATATATACACATAATATAAACTTTGGTTATAAATTTATGCTACGCAATTCATTTCATATAACATAGGGTATAATGATTTAAAGAACATACAATGTATTTCCTAATTACAATGTATCAAGTAGTGCACATACATATAACAATATTATTATGCAACTCACATGAATACAAATAACTCTTACTATATAGTCTATATATATAATATATAGACATATTAACGTATTACCTTGTACTATATAAAATATATAGTTAACTACCATATAATAAAGGTTTACTATATTGCACAAATAAATCAAGTAAACATATAATCATTTTATAAACTATTAATCTATTACACATTAATTATTATATATTCATAATAATTATTAATTAACACATTATCAATTAATTAACCCAAAAATGCAATTAATCAATACATTCAACTCTTGCCACCATATTCAAATAAATTGAATATTTAATTAATAATAATCTTATCAATTCCTTGATATTAAAATCTTAGGGTTAGTCCACTAATTTAAATAAACTATTAGTGACTCCCTTTAATCATTTCATAAGTTCATATAACCACATAAGGTTTAAATAAACTCACAAAACTAACTCATTAGAATTAAATCACATATTTAATTAATAAAGAGTTTAAAATTCGTGGACGTTACAATGATTGAGTCAGAAATGGTTATGACCTTCATAGACATACAAGAAGCTCCTTTCTATAAGAGAGTCTTAGCTGGCATTGGCAAGCCATTTTCTAAAATGATTAAACATGGAGAGATGACTAAGATGGGATTGAAGTCAGGAAAGATTCAAGACCTAGCCGCTTTAAAAGTTGTTGCTAAGCACATCCAGTCTGGAAGTTATGGAAACAACCCAGGAGGGTCAATAAGAAGAAAGAGGATGATGTTTCCTTGATACTACAAGGATAAAAAGGCAGTCAAAATATGCCTATCCAGAGGAAGAACTACTCCCCTTTTCAAGCACAGTCTTCCAACCCTACATTGCCAAAGAGTGGAGAAGTCCGATGCAGTCGAGTGTTCACACCCTTAGGGGACTCACTCGAGAATATTCTTAATCTTCTGACTACTCAAAAGAAAATTACTCATCTTCTTCCACCAGCCAACTTGAATGGGAAGGGTTTCAATGCTACTCGGAAGTGTGCTTATCATGCTGGAGCTCCAGGACATGATACTCAGGATTGCTGGGCCTTGAAACATAAGATCCAGGATTTAATTAACAACGGAGATCGTGGTGACTAAACCCGACCAACCTCATGTGTAAGACAACCCTCTTCCTCAACACAAAGAAGAGAAGGTTAATATGATTAATTGGAGTAGCGGATAGGCTTCTCATTACAGTGGTGGATCCTCCTAAACCAACAAGGATAACACTGGTAAATGGGACTTTGCTCAGTTCCAGTTTATAATGGAACGAAAAATGAAGACTCTTTGTGAGCAAGCCAAACAATTGGCAGAATTGGTGGTCCATCAGCACCAAGTCACATGCCAATTAATCAGCCAGGAGCATGCTAGTCTCCTTCCTCTTCTTATGAATATTCCATCCTCACATCTAGAAAGTGAAACACTGGAGGACAAAATTGCAATAAGAGTAAATGCCAAAGCCCGTCGGGATTTTGCCAACAAGAGGGAATTTACATACCTTGGCCAACCTATGGAGGAGATATTTCAGTTGCTGGTTAATGAAGGAAGAATTACAACCTTGCTACCTCCAATCAATCCTCGTTCAAGACGATTCAATTCTAATAGAGTTTGTCAGTATCACTCCCACTCTCACGGTCATAGCACAGAAGAATGTTGGACACTCCGCCATCTTATTCAGAATTTAATTGACAGTGGTGTCCTGCAGTTAGCAGACAATGACACTGTGTTACTTGAGAGTGGGGACACATTTCCTACAAAATGGAAGGAAGTCGTAACAGTTATATCTGCTAAAGATGATTCGGTTGCCAGACCACTCACAATTCAAGACTCAAAGGTGTTGACAATCCTTTGAAAGTGGTGGCATAAAAGCCAATTACATTGCCATAAAGATCACAATATCCTGTTGTCAGCCTACAAAAAGTGCCATGGAATTATGGAGAGGCTGAAGGATCCACATCGCATACAACTACTGTAGTGTTGAAGGAGAATCCACTGTATCTTCCCCACCGGGTGATGAAGCCTACCATCAAATCAAATGGGAAAATTCCCGTAGAGAAAATCGAAGAGTTTCTCCGTACTATGGGCCATAATGAAGCCAAGGTAGTTTTAAGCTTGAGAGAAGCTCCATAACAAATTTCCATACTGGACTTGGTTTTCTCTTTTGAAGATCACATGAAGGTTTTGCTAAAGGTTTTGGAAGAAGCCCATTTGCCGAAACCAGTGGATGTTGAAAAATTCCATCATCTAGTTGATTACATTTTTAACAACAATGTGATATCTTTCACTGATGACGACATACCTCCCGAAGGGACTGGTCATTGCAAGCCATTTCACATAGCGGTTCTGTCCTCCGGATATATGGTGGGAGGAGTTCTAATAGATGGAGGATCATCGTTGAATATATGCCCTTATGCCACCTTGGAGAAGTTGAACATCAATCTCAAGAGGATCAAAAGTAGCCATACGGTTATCAAATCTTTTGATTGGTCCCGACAAAATGCTGTTGGGGAGATTGAACTACCTGTGGAGATTGGTCCACATACATTCAGTGTATCCTTTCATGTGCTCAAAATAGCCATAGGATACAACCTGCTCTTGGGGAGACCGTGGATTCATATGGCCGGAGCCGTCCCTTCCACCCTTCATCAGTAACTCAAATACATCATTAACAATAGCCTAATCACTGTTAATGCTGAGCCGGAATATCCTAAACAAGGTGACACACCACTCATCAGCTTCAATTCAGAAGTTGAACCAGTCAGTTTTTATACCTTGGAGGTGAGCAACATTCACTACCATCCTATTGGGGTTCCGCCTCTCACACCCAAGATTTCTGCCGAAGTAATGTCGGCAACTCAAGAGATGATATCATTGGGTTATCAACCTGGACAAGGGTTGGGAAAAGATCATTGTTGGGTAAAATCTAATTACGCACAACACGCAAGTATACGTGGTCAACAAGTAATAAAGTGAAAGTAGAGTATCGTTCCCATGAGAAATTATTAATACAAATTACCAAATACTAACTCTTAATCAAACTAATTTTATTTAAACAAACAATTTAGGATTATAAATTAAATTATCTAATTACACTAATTCTAATTACCACTAATTAAAAATCAGATTACGGAGATTTAAGATCACAACTTCACTTATTGCTTCATTTAAGTTAACACACTTCTCATCAATTATTCTCTATCCTGAATTGTTAATCAAGAACACTAAAGGCAGATAAAATCACCTCTCGATGCATAATACCCATACTCACTTAAATCCACAGATGATAGAATTAAGAAAGACACCCTAATTAACTAATCCACTATATCTCTATGTGAATTACAATTAAAAAGGATTTAAAACACAAGTTCTCTATAAGATTACATATGGCGTAAAGGCATATCTCTATCCTAAACACGAATCATGAATTCCATCTATGTAGAAATCAAAAACACATGGTATCATGATCAGATCTAAATCTAAACTTCATCTCTCGAGTTCATATAGATTATAACGGTAATTGATGGCCAATCAATTAAATAATTAAGTCCAAATTACAATAGACAATCCTCACAATAGAACATAATAATTGATAGCGAATCATATTAAAATAAACTACACAATAAGATCCATTCTAATCTCAAACAAAGAATTAGTTCATTGAATTAAAACTAAGAATCCGCACTTGAATACACATTAAAAGATAAGAATAAGATTAAGGAAAAGAAGTGAATCTGTTGTCGGTAAATTCGTCCTCCATCTCTCTCTTGATCTTGATCTCCAATGGCTTCAAAGTGCTTCAATCTCCAAATCTCATAAGAACTAGTGTTTTCTCCTATTCTTCCGTAAGGAACCCAGCTGCTACATTACGATTAGCTATTACACTACGATCAACTATTACTTTACGATCAACTATTACTTTACGTTAAATATCCATTAAGGGTATAATAGTCTTTGTGTAATAATTGAGTCGGTTGGTTATCGTAGTGTTTATTTTATTGTGTATAAGAGAAACTATCTGTAATGAGTTGGGTCATAAAAATGAATTGTTCTTTCTTCTGAACTTCTCTTTACTTCTTCTGAACTCTTTCTCTCTCTCTCTCTCTCTCTCTAAATTTCTTCTTAGTCACAAATCTCCATAAATTGAGCTGAACTTAAGCTCAGTAAGGAATTTGATTATCCAAATCCTTATAAGTGGTATCAAAGCTTGCTACGATCAGTGATTATGGCTACTAAAAATTAGAGATTAACGAATCTAGAAACGAACCTTCAGGATTTGCAACTTCAATTGCAATCTTCAGTGGAGTCTCTGCAAAAAGGATTCGATGATAAGCTTGAGAAGCTAATGAAAGGAGTAGAAGCAATGTTGATAGCAGAAGGATAAAAGAAAGATAAGGGAAAGCCTGACTGTCACAATCAACAAACTCAACAAACTCTTCCAAATCCAAATCCAAATCAATAGAGTTCTGGATCAATCCTTGGATCGTTTGAGGGCGGTAGTACATAAAACATTATAAATGAAGGTATATTCAGGAATATTGGATTTGAATTCCCTAAATTCCATGGATCTAACCCAAGGACCTGGATTAAGAAGTATAATAAATTGTTTTCTTATCATAATGTTGCTAAAAATCAGAAAATATACCTAGCAACTATGCATCTTGAAGGAGAGGCTGAGTTGTGGTATTATTTCTTTGTTGAAAATGGTGTTGACCTGACCTGGAATGATTTAATTGATGAATTGCTTGCTAGATTTAGCCTTGAGACTAAGATGAATCCTATAGATGAACTTAAAAAGTTGCAACAAACCATAACTGTAGATGAATATCGAACAAAGTTTGAAGAACTAAGAGGTCGGGCATGCGATAAAAAATTTAAAGTTGAATGAAGAATTTTTATTGATTGTTTTTGTTAAGTGGGTGAGGAGGATATTCAGTTAGGTATCCAGGAGTTAGGGGTTACTACTCTTAAGGAAGCTATTCGATTGGCTAGAGTTGAAGAAGCTAAAGTGGAAGCATGGATCAGAAGAAGCAAAGTTGTACTAAAATCTTCTATCATTAATAATTCCAGCAACAGGAATGTAATAATGAGTTCTAGCTTGCAGAAAAGTGTCAGCAATAATGGAATGGAATTCTCTAGGCCTAATGTGGGGGAAACTAAGGTTGCTTGGTCTGGAAATGAGCAAGGAAGAAATATACCAGTTAAGCATTTGACTAGAGATCAAATACTTGAGAAAAGGAGGAAGGGGCTATACTTTTCCTATGATTAGCCGTATGTTTTTGGTCATGTATGCAAATAGCCTCATTTGTTCATGATGGTACCATCTGAGGAGGGGGAAATGTGCTTGGAAAATGAGGAACAAAAAAATTATGTAAAAAAAGTAGAGATGCAGGAAGAGCAAAACAGGCTAGTATTGGAGGATCAAAAGGATGACGTACAAATAACATTGCATGCTTTATCTGGACATAATGCTAACAATACCATCAGAGTACAAGGGATAGTGGGGGGCATATCAGTTAGCATATTAATTGTGGTAGGTAGCCTCTGAAATTTCTTAGATCCTCATATTTGCTAAGAAATTGAAGGTTAAGCTAACAAATACTCCACCAGTGACAGTCTCAATTGCAGATGGTTTTAAGGTGCAAAGTGAACAAGTATGTTTAGAGTTCCAATGGCAGGTGTAGGGTAGAGATTACACTACAATGATGAGGATTCTGCCCTTGGGTGGTGTTGATGCTGTTCTAGGGGTCCAGTGGTTGAGGACAGTAAGTCCTGTAACTTTTGACTTCAATAAACTGCAGAACAAGTTCAGTATCTAGGTTATATCATTACACTTGAGGGAGTCTCTACTGGTCCTGCAAAGATAGAGTGTATGGTGCAGTGGCCAAAGCCTAAGAACCTTAAGGGTTTGAGGGGATTTCTGGGTCTCACAGGCTATTATAGGAAGTTTATTAGACAATATGGTTTAATAAGTAAACCACTGACTGATATGCTAAAAAAAGATCAGTTCCATTGGAGTGTTGAAGCTGAAGAGGCTTTTGTTAAGCTCAAAAGAGCTATGGTTTCTTCTCCTATGTTGGCTTTGCCTAATTTCAGTATTCCATTTGTATTAGAAACTGATGCTAGTGCTACTAGAATTGGAGCAGTATTAATACAAAATGGCAGGCCTATTGCTTTCTTAAGTAAAGCTATTGTTTCAAAACATTTAGGCCTGTCAACTTATGAGAAGGAGTTGATGGATGTCATTTATTCTGTGCAGAAATGGGGGCATGACTTAATGGGAAACAAGTTTATTATTAAAACAGATCACCAAAGTCTTAAATATCTGTTGGATCACAGAATAACTACTACTAATCAACAGAAGTGGATCACAAGGTTAATGGGACTGGACTATGAATCTGTTATAGGAAAGGAAAAGAAAATTTAGCAGCTGATGGTTTGTCTAGGCAGCTTCATCATGTAACCCAGGAAGGTATCATCAATGTCTCCCATTATTTGGCTATTACCTCAGTTACTCCTACTTGGATTCAAGAGCTAGCTCAGACTTGGGAAATTGATCCTCAATTTCAGTAGGTGATAGCTCAACTTGCATTAGATCCTGCTTCCTTACCAGATTTTTCTTTTGTTAATGGCAAACTTAAATACAAGGATAGATTAGTTGTTGGTCATGCTCCAACTGTGAAAACTAAGCTTTTACACGAATTTCATACTTCTCCTATGGGAGGTCACTCAGGAAGAAGAGGGACTTTTGAAAGGATTTCAAAGTTTTTCTACTGGCCATCTTTGAGGAAAGATGTATCAGTTTTGACATCTGTTAACTAAGCAAACATGAAACTTGTGACGCCCCCAAAATAGGTCCATTCCATCCAACCCATTCTGAGTCGCCAAATACATGGTACATAAATAACTACAACTTTATTATTACAACATATAAACTGTGAGTTTAAATACAAATATTGCCATCTAGACAATATCCACACGCAAATAAATCCCCATCATAATTATTGATACATTATTTTAAAAAAATGGTGAGGACTACTAAACAACTCTCTCTAGAACCTTCATTCCATACCCACTAGTACTAAGCTTTACATTCTCGCCTCACAGGAAGAAAAATGGAACAACAAGGAAAAGGGTGAGCTCAACTAGCCCGGTAAAGAACATTATGACTAAGATAACATGAGAGCAAATTATCGTTAGTCTTCAACGAGGAAAAATCTAATAGAATACAATAGACAACCAGTTTTAAATCAACAAGCTGCGGTGAAACAACAATTCATTAGAAGAGTTAAGTAGAGAATGCAAACTACTATCTTCTATATATGAATTTAAAAGTTCATCGTCGATATTTTATCCACTGTAACATCAATCGATATATATACGGAATCAAATATTCATCTCTTTACTCACTGGCCAAAGATATTCATCGATTGATCATGTTCATCTAAACACTGTTCATCTTTGCCTTCGGGCCAAAGATATTAATCGATCGGTCGTATTCATCTCAACACACATTTCATCTTTACGCTACGGGCCAAAGATATTCGATAATATCATCATTTAGGGTGAGGATGATTAAAAATATTTTAAAGGAAGCGAATCAAGTGAAACAAAAGAACAAATATTAAGGATTCGTATTTTAAACAATCCAAGTTCAAAAATACTTCATAAGTAATCGAGTGGAGTAAAATTCAAGAATGATCAAAACATGGATACAATCAAAGCTAGTATCCATAATAGATATTTTAGACGAAAAAAAAAAATTTAATTTTTACATGAATAGTGTTGTCGTATTCGTGAATAGTTCCAGAGTATCACGTGAATAATTAATATATATGTGAATAGTAACTCAGACACCAAAAGATAGAAATTTCATAAAAAACATCATCATAAATTTCGTGAATAGTACTCATGAATAGTAACTTTGTGAATAGTAACTCATGAATAGTAACTCATGAATAAACTCATGAATAGTAACCCGAAGCATGAAAAAGTTCAAATTTGATAAAATTTCCAACCAATATTTTGGCATAATGATATTGAAGAAATAATATCATTTTTGAATAAAATAACATCCCTTACCTCGAAAGACAGTACTTCTAGTTGAAACACCGGATATAGGCTATGACTTGAACTTGCATAGTATAGCAATACTCAAAGTATACTCAAAATACTCACAAGAATACGCTCGATAATATAGAGAGAAAACTTGATTTACGGTGTGATTTTCAATTCTAACCTAAGCACCTTTATTTATAGGAAAATGCTTAGAACACCAAAGTAGAAAATTTAATAAATTAATATTATTTATTTTTTTCTACATCTTCCTACGCATCAAACATCTGAATTGACAACTTGACATGTGTTAAAGATGCCCACCAAACACACAAAAAAACGTTTTTCTTATTTAAATTATTTTAAACTTCCAAAAATCAATTATTTTGGAGCTTCGGAACTTCAATAATTCATAATAATTAGCTCTTTTATCAGAAAAATTTGAAACTTGCGACTTTCCATAGGAAATTCTATTATCTACAACTTTGCGGAAGGAAGTTTTTCCAAATTCCAAACAAAAATTAATAGAAATCCATAAGCGCAGGCGATTTTACAAGTATAATCAAATTTCGGTCGAGAAATGGGTCTCTGAGCACACAAAATACATTTTTAATATTTATTGTAACAAAATACTCTTTTTCCTCGTATACTCATATATCCCACATTCATTATAAAAATATCACCACTATTATATTATTAAAATATAATAATATATTTAAATGAATTATTTTATCGAGAAAAAGATAAAATTTCAATTTTCAACAATGGTCACTTTAAAATTTTCTCCATCTATATCCACATAAAATCAATATTTTCCTATCATATAAATCAATAATTAATTATTCACAAATAATATTACGAGAATCACGATCTTGACAACCCGGTAGTTTCGAGGGAAGAGGGGCTTTCGATAAGGATCTTTCTTCTAGTGGCGTAATTAGGTGACCAAACCTCTCCTTATACGAACTTTCTAGACATTGCCAATAATGTTAATAATATTAGGATAATATGAATTATTGCTCTCAGATAATGGAAAATCTTGTGTAATGACAATTTATTGAAACAATAGTAATATAAAATATCAATGCGGCAATTATTGAATCAATAAAATAAAATCTTTGAGCGATAATTCTTGTAACAATTATTGAGTAGTGCCTTTTTACTAAAGAATTAATAATTGGTGCAATCTGGTGTCTCTCTTTATTCAACAGCAGCGTATTAGTGTGTTTTTAACACCGGGTATTCCAACGATGATTACTTGGTAACAACTACTGTAGTTATTTATAAACAACTTATATTTGTCGTTTTCTTCATCCAATCGCTTTAGTTATGGGGCCCCTAAAAATTTAACGTGAAGTCATACAAATATTCTCTCCGACAAATGATCTGAATATTCCACGACCAAACGAATATTCCCGACAATAATGAATATTTTATAACCACTTGCTTATTCGAAATATTTGCGTATTTTACCCATAACTATCCACATTAATCAAATCAACCCTTACTATTTCAAAATAATAAATAGAGGAAAATAAATTTCATTTATTAATAATTTGGGGTCTTACAAAACTGCTATGGTGCCAAGGCTGTTGCAACCACTCCCCATTCCTGATATTCCTTGGAAGGATATTGCTATGGACTTCATTGAAGGATTACCCACTTCTCATGGTTACAACTCCATCTTGGTAGTTATAGACAGACTCACTAAATATGCACATTTTCTGGCTTTAAAGCACCCTTTTACTGCCACTGATGTTGCTACCTTGTTCCTTAATCATATTCAAAAGCTGCATGGGCTACCTAATTCTATAGTCTCAGATAGGGATAGAATTTTCATAGGACATTTCTGGCAATCTCTATTCAAATTCTTGGGTACTAAACTTTAACTTAGTACAGCCTATCACCCACAGAGTGATGGCCAATCTGAAAGACTTAATTAGTGTTTGGAGGCTTATCTGAGATGTATGTGCAGTCAGAGACCTAAATCATGGAGTGAATGGTTATCTCTTGCTGAGTGGTGGTATAATACTCATTACCATAGTGGAACATAGTTGACTCCTTTCCAAGCCTTGTATGGGTATGCAGCTCCACATGTTTCTTATCATCAATATGGTACTATTTCTGATCCTACAGCTAGATTGTTTTGCCAGTCTCAAAACCAGTTGTTACAACTTCTGAAGCACAATCTCTCCCAAGCTCAGTGTCGTATGAAGAATTATGTTGATGCCAATAGACAGGAAAAGGTCTTCAATGTGGGAGATTTGGTTTATTTGAAGGTTCGACCTTATAAACAACATTCTATGACATAATCTAAATATTCTAAGTTGGACTCCAAATACTATGGTCCCTTTCCAGTGCTGGACAAGATAGGCTCTGTTGCTTACAAATTATTACTGCCCTTTGCTGTTAAAATACACCAGTGTTTCATGTGTCTCAATTGAAGAAGAAACTTGGTGTTTCTGCTCAAGTTTCACCAGTTCTGCCTCCAGTTGATGCTCATGGCCAGCTTGTTATTGAACCTCTTGCATGCTGGATCGAAGAATAGTTAAGAAAAACAATGCAGCTGAGGTTGAAGTTTTGGTTCAATGGGCTAACACTCTACCTTCAGAGGAAACTTGGGAATTGTGGTCTGATTTGCATGCTAAATTTCCTGATTTTATTCCTTGAGGACAAGTGGTTTTTTAAGGGGGATGGATTGTAAGGAACCCAGCTGTTACACTATGATCAGCTATTACACTACGATCAACTATTACTCTACGATCAACTATTACTTTACGATAAATATCCATTAAGGGTATAATAGTCTTTGTGTAATAATTGAGGCGGTTGGTTATCGTAGTGTTCATTTTATTATATATAAGAGAAACTATCTGTAATGAGTTGGGTCATGAAAATGAATTGTTCTTTCTTCTGAACTTCTCTCTACTTCTTCTGAACTCTTTCTCTCTCTCTCTCTAAATCTATTCTTAGTCACAAATCTCCATAAATTGAGCTAAACTTAAGCTCAGTAAGAAAATTGATTATCCAAATCCATACATCTACTCTAATATAATCTAATGGAATCCTCTCTCTCTCTCTCTCTCTCTCTCTCTCTTCTAATCTATGTGATTCCACTCCTTTTATATGTCTCTTTATATGTCTTTAAGTCCTCTTGGAAGTCCTTGAGTCAATCAGATCGAACCAATCCTTCTTGGACTCTAATTCGGACAAAAAATGACTTTTCTACACCCCGATCCGGAGGGGGGTATAAAACTAAAGGACCCATACAAGCCAGGGTCCCCTCTTGTTTTGGCAAACTGTATACACTTCGGCGAGGGTCCTTTTTCTGCCGCAGTATCCTCTGGTACAATGGCCATAACTTTTGATTCGACAGGAGTTACGGGACCTTCTACCTATCAAATGAAAGCTATCGACGAGCTCTACAACTTTCATTCTTTGAGAATTTATAAATTCTGGTCGAAACAAGATCAAAATCGAGCTTGAAGTAGAACATGAGACAGAGAAGGTGGTTAAAGTTAATAAAGGATTATGACTGTGATATCTTATATCATTCGGGGAAAGCAAATTTAGTAGTCGATGCGTTAAGTAGGAAGGGTAGAGAGAAACTGTCAATGTTAACAACTCAGAATGAGTTGATAATTGATGATAATGACAAGCATGGAGCTAGAAGTTAAGTTACCGGAAGAAGCGGGGGAAATGTTATTTTCCATGGAAATCAACAAACCATAAGCGGAGCAGGTTGGGGAGTACAATTGAGTAACGAAGAATGCCAACAGATACAGAAGATGATAGAAGATGAAGAGAAGACTAAAGTATAACCTCGATAAGGAGGATTACTTCATTTGAAGGAAGAATTTGGGTTAAGAATGATCCCAAATTAAAGGAAGAAATAATGATGGAGGCTCATAGTTCGAGGTACTCGATACATCTCGGTAGTATGAAGATGTATCAAGACCTTCGTCAGAACTTTTGGTGTCCGAACATGAAGAGGGAGATAGCAGAATATGTTAGTAGGTGCTTAACTTGTCAAAAAGTTATGGCTGAACACCAACGACCTAGCGGGTTGTTACAACCGTTAGAAATTCCAGAGTGGAAGTGGGAGCACATCATGATCGGCTCATTTTCTACCAATAGGAGTCAAGTATAACTTGGATCAGTCAGCTAAGTTGTATGTCAAGGAAATTATTTCCAAACATGGAGTACCTATTTCGATCGTGTCAGATCGTGATCCACTATTCACATCAAACTTTTGGAGGAGTTTGCAAGAGTAAATGGGAACACAGTTAAGATTGAGTACGGCGTATCATCCTCAGACGGATGATCAGAGTGAGAGGACAATTCAAACGCTAAAAGATATGTTAAGATCTTGCGTTATGGATTTCAAATGGAGTTGGGACGAATATCTGTCGTTGGTGGAATTTTCGTACAACAATAGTTTTCACGCTAGTATAGGCATGCCGCCTTACGAAGCATTGTATGGAAGGAAGTGTCAATTCCATTGTGTTGGGATGAGGTGGGTGAACGTCGGATGTTGGGACCTGAGATGGTACAGCAGATGGCGGATACAGAGAGTTTATGTGAATGAATATGGGTTAATTTAAAATAGAAATTGAGGGCTAATTAGTTGTGTACTTGATAAATTGGCTATTTAAATTGATAGAGTATGTATAGATATTGATAAAGATGCTTTGAATTAATTGTTTTGATTGAAGAAAAACAAAATCACAGTATTAATTTTCATCAAAAATATCAAAAAATGAGTTTTTTTTTTATCAAAAATAGTGAAATTGGATGTTTTAAATTAGTTGTTTATGTTGTTGTATGGGTAGAATCATGTTAGGAGTTCCTAAATTATGTTTACATGAAGTCTTTGTATGAATTATATGTGAATTAGATTTATTGAATCTGAGCTTGTAGGCCAAAATTGGCTTTTCTTATGTCTTTATTCAAGTCGTCGATCAAAACTGATTTAGTTTTTGGCGGCTTTGACTACCAAATAATTCATTTTTTGTGCATAATATTACTTGTAGCTTTATTCTCGAGAGGCGTAGCGAACCACAAGATATAACCTGTGGGCGCCATAATGTATGAAAGTTAGTAGAATGGCTTCATAGTGTTGATTTTGTACTCAAAATTTTAAGAAATGATTATGTGTTAATATTAGGACTGTTAAGTTATGATTTTAATGTTTCTATACCTAGAATGAACATGTTACTAGAAATTAAATTGTTTTGTAATTTGATTACGTGATTAAAAATCTAATTTTAAATGATGAACGTACTTAGATATGTTTGTAATGTGGTAATGACTAATTATGTCATGATGAAATATGTTTATAGGATATTGTGATTTGAATTGTTCGATTTAGCCCACGAGCAAGGCAAGTTCTCTAATCTATTTTCTTATTGAAGCCATTATTGTTTCTATTACCTTATAAATGATGCAAGTTTTCTAATTCTTTATCTTGTTGAACTATTTATTGTTTCAATTCGATTACCTTATAAATGATGCAAGCTTTCTAAACTTTGGTTGGATGTTGACAAGTTATTCTTGTATTTAACTTGTTGTTTAGCATGCACAAGTATTTATACTAATGTCGAACAATTTTATCGTTCAAACTACTATGCAGGCTTAGTACTCAATTCTAATTAACCTTGACTTAATATTGTTCAAGCAAGGCATGTTATAGTTATTCAAAGTATATGCTATTAGATTATTCCTAAAGCATGATTTTGGTTTACCATGTTGATTCAATTACGATTATTCTATAATATGATGTTATTAGTATTAATTCAACTAGTCCTCTAGTTGATGATCGTTGGACTTCAAATTACCCTTGAAAGCTTATCCAAACCAAACTCTCTTTGGTGCAGACTTATACTCCAAATACTGAGATGAACAAACCTATTATTATTAGGGGATAACTTACGCGTGGCGTTAAATATTTAATGCACAATACATACATGGTACGAAGGGTGATCCCCTAAGTACGAGAGTCCTTATAGTCTTTATTTATTAAAGTTGGAGTGGAAAGATTACTGCATAGCTGTGGACATAGTTCATGGTCTTATGACCCTCGAGTTATATTTATTCCACATTTTGGATTTCGGTTCCACGATTATCATTGTTAGAGTACCATTTAGTCTTGATGAGCCTATCATGGGCAGTTATTATTATTATACTCTTGTCGATTCCTTATTGTTTCAAGTGAGCATTGTTTGCTCACTCTTGCTTATATAACTCTTACGATTAAAGAGCGAAAAGGGTGATGTACTAGCACCGAGTAAGGGAAAAAGAAAAGTGAGCAAGTTTTGAAGACTTGTAATTTGATATTTGATTTTCAGATTTTAATTGAATGGTTGTAATGAAGTTTATTTAATTTCCGCATTTGAATGATTGTATTTAAAGGTTAGACAACCTGGGAGATTTTTATTATGTAACCCTTTAATGGGAAAGGTTTTATTTATCCAGTTTTATTGTGATTGGGTAGTTAGATATGAATGTTTGATTAAGTGAACACCAAATCATGTGGGAATGAAGTACCTGGGTTTGGGGGTGTCACAAAACTACATTCGGCAATACCTCACGAAGGTCCGATGCCGTCAGTTCAGGGTCGTAGCCCTAAAACATGATCCCCGGCGGGGGCGTCACGCATTTTCATCTATTGACATGGTCTCCAGCGGGGGTTACAATGCAACTCATCCATTGATGTACACGTCAATGAAGGTCAAACAACCTTGACACGGTCCCCGGTGGGGGTTACAACATAACTCATCCATTGATGTACACGTCAATGAAGGTCAAGCAGCCTTGACATGGTCCCCGATGGGGGTTATAACGTAACTCATCCATTGATGTACACATCAATGAAGGTCAAACAACCTTGACATGGTCCTCGGCGGGGGTACAACGTAACTCATCCATTGATGTACACATCAATGAAGGTCAAGCAGCCTTGACATGGTCCCCGGCGGGGGTTACAACGCAACTCAACCATTGATGTACACATCAATGAAGGTCAAGCATCCTTGACATGGTCCTCGGCGGGGGTTACAACGTAACTCATCCATTGATGCACATGGCAATAAAGGTCAAACAACTTTGACATTATTTTAACCGATGGCAAGTGAATCCATCGAAGCATCGGAAGCCATTCGATGATTTCATCTATTGGTGCACGTGTCTCCAACGGGGGTTATAACACAACTCATCCATTGATGCACACGTCAATGAAGGTCAAGCAACCTTGACAGTTTGCCCAACAAGGATATTATCCGGTGATGTACATGTCAGCGAAGGTCAGGCAACCCTGACGATACATACTGTTGGTAGTAACTCCGACAGAACATTGGTATGTCCTGGCGATATAAACCAGGGAAGACAATCCTCATCGGGGAGGACCGATGATGGAATATATATACACATCCTCAAACTGACAACACACATCCCCACAGAGTCTTTTGCACATGAGATGTGACTCTCCCAAAATAGGTATACATCACCCATCTTGAGTCACCAAATACATGGTACAAAATTCAAATACAACTTAATTATACAACAGTCGTGTAAAATACGACAAAACATAATCTAAGAGTTTTAATAAGAATATTGTCATCTAGACAATATCCACACTCAATGGAGTCCTCATTACATTTATTGTCACACTATTTAACAGAATAGTGAGGACTACTAATGCTATCATCTGGACCGTCACTCCGTTCCCCGACTAGTCCCGACTACGTTCTCATTTCCTGAAGAGAACAGTGAAAGAAAGGGTGAGCTCAACTAGCCCAGTAAGAAATATTATGTCTAATATAATGCAGAATAAATTATCATTAGCCTTCAATAATGTTAAACTAATAGAATATAATAGACAACAAGTTTAACTGCAGCGGAGCAAACAATCCATTAGAAGAGTCAAGTAGAGCATAAAATCTACTATCTTCTAAGATTTAAAAAGTTTTTCATCAAATTTATCGCCGAGACTCAAACAATAAATAAAATCGAATCATCCTCGCATCACGCCGAGGATATTCATGTAATCATCAATGGTCATGACTATCTTAGAATAATCCTCGGTCATAATCACACCAACAACCGTCCATCAATGAACTACAGGCCAATGAGGACTTTTACCACATCATTCGTCACATTACGGTCATGATTATACCGAATAATCCCTGATCATAATCATAACAAGAACATCTATGCATGTAAGCCAAAGATGACTTTCATCACAATATAAGCATGAGGATGATGACAATGACATAATAATTCAATAAAACAAGTTCAAGGATAAATTTTAAAGATTTATAATTTTAATTTATCCAGAAATCAATAAAGTCCAAATTGTCAACATGATACATCTTTGTGGAGTAAAATTCAAGAATAATATTCATGTACCAAAAATAATTTGGACATAAAAGAAATATATTTTTCAGGTGAATAGTACCCCGTGAATAGTACTTCAGGAATAGTACCCCGTGAATAGTATCCCGACACGAAAAGTGTCCCGAATATCCTAGTGAATGATACTAGAGTGAATAGTAATTGGGTGAATAGTAACCTGTGAATAGTAACTCGTGAATAGTACTCCAGAACAAAAAGTACCCCGAATACCCGAGTGAATAATACTAGAGTGAATAGTAACTGGGTGAATAGTAACTTATGAATAGTAACTCATAAAAAAATACCAAAGAAAATGATATTCCCAGCGAGTACAAAAGAAATGATATCTCGACGAAAGTATAATAGAATATCCGAAGCGTGCAAATGGATTTTCACCGGCCATGCGGTAATCCACGTATGCAGATCATTTCACAATTTAATAAAGAATGAATCTGAAGGATCATTCACCATGCGTGCAGTAATCCACATAGGCAGTTTATTCCAGCGAATAATAAAGAATGGAACCGGTCAAATGCAGTAATCCGCACGACACGAGGATATTCCAATGAGAATAATAAAGAACGGAACCAGTCATGCGTAATGCATGCATGAAGATATTCCAATAGAATAATAAAGAATGGAATAACAACATAATTCACCAAGCATGCGATAGATCGCACGCAGCGGAGTTATTCAATGCGAGATAATAAAGAATGGAATAACAACAGAATTCACTAGGCATGCGATAAACCGCACAGATAGGTTATTCCAACAGAATAATAAAGAATGGAATAACAACAGAATTCACCAGGCATGCGATAGACCGCACAGACAGGTTATTCTAACACAATAATAAAGAATGGAATAACAGAAGAATTTCACCATGTATGCAGTACTTCACATAAATAGGTTATTCCAACATAATAATAAAGAATAAAATAACAACCCTTACGAGTATTGAAAGAAAATAACTCTCTTCATGAATACGAAAGAATAATACACCTTACCTCAAAAGAAGACTGGATACTGGAATATTGAGGTAGCAGACTTCTCTTCTTCTTTCTCTCTATAATAATTACTCTATAGCTTTAGTGAATTGGTGAGAAATGAAGGAAGAATGAGCTTCTATTTATAGGAAAATATAGTTTCGATAATTGCACGTTTTGGGACTCAAAATATTACAGTATAATACCTTCCTCTTTTTCTTCATTTTTAATTTAGTCCTGCAAGTATTATAAAACTTGCACCACCTCCCCTAATAGTAAAAATAATGTGAATCAATAGTTCAATCATGTGAATCAATAGTTATAATCATGTGAAAATATGAATTACAGTATAGTACCTTCAACTATACCTCCATTTTTAACTTAGTCATGCAAGTATTATCAATCCTGCACCACCTCCCCTAATAGTACAAGAATATGAATCAATAGTACACACATGTGAACAAATAGCTATAATCATGTGGATTAATAGCAATTAATTGCTCATTTATCCGGTTAATTACCCAATTGGTTAATCTAACCTCCAGACATCAATTATTATCGAAATAAATGTCGATTTTCACTAACACTATTAATTCCAACACAATGGAACTATTCAATTCATCTTTAATCAACACGAACTTATTCATCATTAATATTATAATTCACAATATTTAACAACCAGGTCGTTCCCAGGAAAGAGGGGGCTTTCCGATAAGGATTTCTCCTTATTGGCGCGCAATTAAGCGACCAAACCTCTCCTTGACAGAACTTCTAGACATTGTCAATATTGCAAATAATAATATGAATAACTTTGCCGTCTCAATGATTTAATAATATATATTATGTAGATGATACTGTGACAATAATTGAATCAATAATATGAGAGATATGATGCAACAATTACTGTAGCAATAATTGAGTATAACTGAGTGACTTCTCACGTAAGCATTAATAATCAATACCGTGTCTTACTATGCGACCACGCCATATTCTTGTACTTTTACTAAAGGGTAGGTCAGCAGTTTTAATTGGTAACACTTTCGTAGTTGTTTTTATAAAAAGATAATTCTGTCATTTTCTTACTACGACGATACTTCCATTGTGGGGTCCACCAATGATTGTGCCGTCGTACGGATATTCCCCGACAAAAGGAATATTCCCCGACCAAACGACTATTTTATAACAACTTGCATACTTTGCAAAATTTGTAAATATTACCCATAACTATAATATTATATCAAATCCACACCATAATATTCAAAAAATATATTTCGAGAAAATTATTCTTTATTCATAAAAGTTGGGGTCTTACAACCTCCCCTTCTTATGAAATTTTGTCCTTGAAATTAGGGTACGTACCTGGTATATCGAAGAGGTGAGGATATCTTGACTTCATCTCAGATTCTAACTCCCAGGTCATTTCTTCCACATCGTGGCTTCTCCATAAAATTTTGACTTGAGGTATAACCTTGGAGCGTAGAATATGATCCTTCTTATCCAAGATTTTAATAGGTACCTCTTCATATGTTAAATCTTCCTCTATCTCGTCTGGTTCTAATTTAATAATGTGGTTTGGGTCTTTTATATATTTACGTAACATAGATATGTGAAAAAAATTATGAACACGAGACATACTTGGTGATAAGGCGAGAGTCTATAGGCCACAGTTCCTACTCGATCGAGGATTAAAAATGGGCCACTGAATCGAGGATTGAGCTTTCATTTCTTTCTAAATCCCGTAACTCCTTTCCATGGAGCAATATGTAACAACACATGATCTCCAATACTGAATTCCACATCCTTTCGATGAAGATCAGCATAACTCTTTTGTTGATCTTGTGAGGTTTTTATACGTTATCGGATCGTTTGAATCTTTTCCGTAGTCATACGTACCAACTCCGGTCCTAACAACGTTGCTTCACTCACCTCATCCCAACATACTGGAGAACGACACTTTCTTCCATACAACGCCTCAAATGGAGCCATGCCAATACTTGCTTGATAACTATTATTGTTAGAAAACTCCACCAATGGTAAGAACTTGTCCCAACTTCCCTTGAAGTCAAGGACACAGAGTATTAATAAATCTTCAAGAGTTTGAATAGTCCTTTCCGACTGCCCGTCCGTTTGAGGATGATATGCCGAACTAAATCATAAATCCGTGCCTATAGCTTTTTGCAAACTAACCCAAAATCTTGAAGTGAATCTTGGGTCTCAATTAGAAACTATGGATACTGGCATACCATGCAATCTTACGATCTCCTTTATAAACATACTAGCAAGACGTTCAAGTGTATAAGTTTCTCATATCGGTAAGAAATGAGCAGACTTGGTCAATCTATCAACAATGACCCAAATCGCATCTATGCCTTGAGAAACCTTGGGAAGACCAATAACAAAATCCATAGTAATGTGGTCCCACTTCCATTCTAGAATTTCAAGTGGTTGCAATGGACCTTTTGGCACTTGATGCTCCGCCTTGACTCGTTGACAATTTAGACACCTTGAGATAAACCCCGCTATCTCTCTCTTCATATTGCTCCACCAAAATGTATGTCGAAGATCACGATACATTTTGGTACTCCCAGGATGGATTGCAAATGGTGTGTTGTGCGCTTCCATCATGATTTTATACTTTAAGTCAGAATCGTTAGGAACACAAAGTCTGGAGTTTACTCGAAGTATTCCTTCTTCATCGATTCTTTCTTTCGGAATAGCACCTTCTTGCACTTTTTTCTTCATACGCATCAGCTCTAGGTCTGTAAGTTGAGCAGCTTTAACTTTATCAATTAAAGTCGGTTCTACTCGTATATTCGCTATCATCACATGGGTCCCTGGAGTCTTTAACTCTATCTCCATCCTTTGTAAGTCATACAAAATGGGTCTTTGTGTTGACAATATCGCACTCGTACCCGCATATGACCTTCTACTCAATGTGTCAGCTTCCACGTTCGCTTTTCAAGGATGGTATTGGATGGTATGATCATAATCTTTCAAAAACTCAAGCCATCGTCATTGCCGTATGTTGAGTTCCTTTTGAGTGAAGAAATATTTGAGGCTTTTATGATCCGTATAGATCTCCACCTTCTCTTCATACAGGTAATGCCTCCGAATCTTAAGCGCAAAAACGATTGCTGCCAACTCTATATCATGAGTAGGATAATTCCTCTCATATTCTTTCAGTTGTCGCGAGGCATAGGCTATGACTTTCCCATGTTGCATGAGAACACATCCTAACCCTTTATCTCAAGCATCACCATGAGATGACAAATCCTCCGAAACCGGATGGTATTGTAGCCGAGCAGTCTTTGAAATAAGTCTCCTCTTGAGTTCTTGAAAACTCTTTTCACATTCCTCGCTCCAACCGAATTTGTATCTTTTCGAGTCAGCTGAGTTAATGGAGTAGCAATTCAAGAAAACCCTTCTACGAATCTCCGATAATAACCAGCTAAACCGAGAAAGCTACGTACTTCGATCACTAACTTAGGTTGCTCCTAACTTTGAATTGCTTCAATCTTTACTGGGTCAACAGATATTCCATGATTTGATATTACGTGCCCAAGGAATGCAACTTCCTCAAGCCAGAACTCGCATTTCTTCAACTTAGCATATATCTTGTTTTCACGAAGCTTTTGGAGTATCAACCTCAAGTGTTGCTCATGGTCTTCACGGGTTTTGGAGTATATGAGGATGTCATCAATAAAGATGACCACAAAGTGATCCAAATATTCCTTGAATACTCGGTTCATCATGTCCATGAAGGTAGCAGGAGTATTAGTCAATCCAAAAGACATGACTAGGAATTCATAATGCCCATACCGAGTTCTGAAAGTAGTCTTTGGAATGTCATCAGTTTTAATCTTCAACTGATGATATCCGGAATGAAGATCAATCTTTGAAAAGAATTTGGCTCCTTGCAACTGGTCAAACAGGTCATCAATACGAGGCAACGGGTACCTATTTTTGATGGTGACATGATTCAACTCCCGATAATCAATACAAAGTCGCATACTTCCATCTTTCTTCTTCACGAATAGAACAAGAGCACCCCAAGGAGACGTACTAGGACGAATGAAACCGATGTCTAACAATTCCTGTAGT
Organism: Panax ginseng; assembly: GCA_020205605.1. Taxonomy (NCBI): domain Eukaryota; kingdom Viridiplantae; phylum Streptophyta; class Magnoliopsida; order Apiales; family Araliaceae; genus Panax; species Panax ginseng. The sequence continues at coordinate 113,377,185 of CM035130.1, read as the reverse complement.
TGGGTTTTTAACTCCTGAAGTTCAATATGAGCCATTGGATATGAGGCTTTAGAAATGGGTTTTGTACCGGATTCAAAGTCGATACAAATTCAATTTCACGCTTCACGGGGTAGGCAGGGAAGTTCTTGAGGGGAATACGTCGGAAATTTATTAACAATAGAAATATCATTCAAATCGACGTATCTTTATTTAAATCAAGTGACATGGGCTAAGAAAGCTTGACATCCGTTTTTCAATAAACGAATAGCTTTATGACTTGATATGACAGTGATTGATTTTAGTGGTTTGGTTGCTTGAATTCGCATAATAGGTTGGTTAGGAATATGAAAGCTAACAACCTTACGAAAACAATCAATTTTAGCATGATGAGTAGTTAACCAATCAATCCCTAAAATCACATCAAATGCAAGTATTTTCAAGGAAATAAGATCGACAGGTAACGTGCGGTTATCGATTTGAATCAAACAAGACTTATAAACAGTGGATGTATTGAAGGTTTCTCCCAACGGAGTTTCAACAGATAAGTCAAAGTATAATTTCTCCGAAGTCAAATTTAAACGTTGAGCGCAAGTAGGAGAAATGAAAGAATGGGTAGAACCGATATCAAATAAAGTATAAACTTCACTAGAGTTTATGATTAGCTTACTCGTGATCACCTCATTCGGATTCCTCGCTTTTTGGGAGGTTATGACAAATGCTCTCCCTTGAACTACCGATTTTGTCTTGTCTGGGACACCCTTTGATGCCTCCATCCCAGCTGGACTTGACTTTGGTGCACGAAAAAATCGGGCTAGGTGACATTCTTTTCCACAATTGTAACATGCTTTAAACTGCATCGCGCAGTTTGGATTGATGTGTCCTTCCCCTCCACATTTGTAACATACGACCGGCGGTCGTTCTCCTTCTATAACAACAGGTGCTCGTGCTGACGTCTTTCCATCATTGTTGAATCTCCTCTTCTTGAAATGTTCACTCTTATTATCATGGCCATGATTACCACCGAATTGATTGCCATTTCTGGCATGTTGATTCCCTCCACGTTTGTTGTCACCGCTTCGATGACTGCTACCGCTGGTGTTATCGACTTGTCGACTGCTCTCTCTTGGTTGGGTTGACTCATTATCGCGCTCCAATAACTGAGCCCTATTCACAACATCTGAATACAAACACAGTTTGTGAGAAATTATGTATTGACGTTCTCGGGTTTCAAACCTCCTAAAAACATCCGCGTCATTCTCTCCTCATTATCAATCAAGTGGGACGCAAATCGAGACAACTTAGCAAACTTAGCTTCATACTGCGCCACGGTCATATTGTTTTGCTCAAGATTGATGAACTCTGCCTCCTTCATGTGACGAATACTTTTAGGAAAGTACTTGTCGTTGAATAGCTCTTGGAACTTCTCCCAAGACATTTTGAGTGCGGCAGGTTGAGTACGCTTTCTGATTCCACCAAGAATCTACGCCTGCGCTTCGCATGACATAAAAGGTGGCAAAGGAAACTTTTTGCTCCTCAGAGCATCCCAAGACATCAAATATCTTGTTGATCTGCTTTATCCACGTCTCCGCCTTAAGTGGTTTTGGCTCTCCAAAAAACTTCGGTGGTCCCAGCTCCTTGAACTGCTTAGCGGTGACCGTCCGAGAGTTGTCAGTGTTTCCACCTGCATTTTGGACAGGAGCCACCCTCGCCTGATGTTGCATGAATTGCATAAAATATTTGAACATCCCATCGTTCATCATTTTATCGTTGTTGTTTACCTGAGGATTATTGTCTTCCTGTTACACATTATCCTGGGTATTAATCTGTGGTGACTCAACAGTTTCATGTGCTTCATTGCTTATCTCAACATTTTAGGATGACATTTTCAAATACTACCACAAAACAAGGGTTAATTAACATATCACATACTATCCCTATACTCTGATCGACCAATTAAATACCAAATAAACTTAGGTAGGTCATACTAGTGAAGGAATTCCCCTCTCTCCCTCCTAGTTCTTGTCTCACATCTCGGCCCAGGATCATATCCTAAGCTTTGATATTTGTGACGCCCCAAAATAGGTATACATCACCCATCTTGAGTCGCCAAATACATGATACAAAATTCAAATACAACTTAATTATACAACAGTCGTGTAAAATACGACAATACATAATCTAAGAGTTTTCATAAGAATATTGTCATCTAGATAATATCCACACTCAATGGAGTCCTCATTACATTTATTGTCACACTATTGTCATCTGGACCGTCACTCCGTTCCCCGACTAGTCCCGGCTACGTTCTCATTTCCTGAAGAGAACAGTGAAAGAAAGGGTGAGCTCAACTAGCCCAGTAAGAAATATTATGACTAAGATAACAGAATAAATTATCATTAGCCTTCAACAATGTTAAACTGATAGAATATAATAGACAACAAGTTTAACTGTAGCGGAACAAACAATCCATTATAAGAGTCAAGTAGAGCATAAAATCTACTATCTTCTAAGATTTAAAAAGTTTTTCATCAACTTTATCGCTGAGATTCAGCTTAATAAATAAAATCGAATCATCCCTGCATCACGACCAAGGATATTCATGTAATCATCAATGGTCATGACTATACCGAATAATCCCTGGTCATAATCACACCAACAACTGTCAATCAATGAACTACAGGCTAATGAGGACTTTTACCATATCATTCGTCACATTACGGTCATGATTATACCGAATAATCCCTGGTCATAATCATACCAAGTCCATCTATGCACGTAAGCCAAAGATGGCTTTCATCACAATATAAGCATGAGGATGATGACAATGACATAATAATTCAATAAAACAAGTTCAAGGATAAATTTTAAAGATTTATAATTTTAATTTATCCAGAAATCAATAAAGTCCAAATTGTCAACATGATACATCTTTGTGGAATAAAATTCAAGAATAATATTCATGTACCAAAAATAATTTGGACATAAAAGAAATATATTTTTCAGGTGAATAGTACCCCGACACGAAAAGTATCCCGAATACACGAGTGAATGATACTAGAGTGAATAGTAACCTGTGAATAGTAACTCGTAAAAAAAATACCAAAGAAAATGATATTCCATGGCGAGTACAAAAGAAATGATATCTCCTTAGCGAGTATAATAGAATATACTAAGCGCAAATGGATTTTCACCGCCATGCGGTAATCCACGTGAGATGATCATTTCCACAATTTAATAAAGAATGAATATGAAGGATCATTTACCATGCATGCGGTAATCCACATGCAGACGAGTTAGTCCAGCAGAATAATAAAGAAAGGAACCGGTCATCGTAATCATGTCCACTTACAGACGGGATATTAACGAGAATAAGAAAGAAAGAACGGAACCAGTCATGCGTAATACGCATGCAGACGAGGATATTCCAACGTAATAATAAAGAAGCGGAACCGAAGTCATGCGTAATCATGCAGACGAGGATATTCAACAAAATAATAAAGAATGGAATAACAATGATTTCACGGGCATGCGATAGATCGCATGAACGGGTTATTCAATAGAATAATAAAGAATGGAATAACAACAGAATTCACCGGGCATGCGATAGAACCGCATGCATGGTTATTTCAGCGTAATAATAAAGAATGGAATAACAATGAATTCACGGGCATGCGATAGATAATCGCACGAGACGAGTTATTACAACGAGAATAATAAAGAATGAAATAATAGAAGAATTTCACCATGTATGCGGTACCAGATAGGCAAGTTATTCAACATAATAATAAAGAATGGAATAACAACCCTTACAGTATTGAAAGAAAATAACTCTCTTCATGAATCTGAAGGAATAATACCCCTTACCTCAAAAAGAAAGCTGGATCTTTGGAATAGTGAGGTAGCAAACTTCTCTTCTTTCTTTCTCTCTATAATAATTGCTCTATAGCTTTAGTGAATTGGTGAGAAATGAAGGAAGAATGAGCTTCTATTTATAGGAAAATATAGTTTCGATAATTGCACGTTTTGGGGCTCAAAATATTACAGTATAATACCTTCCTATTTTTCTTCATTTTTAATTTAGTCTTTCAAGTATTATCAAACTTGCACCACCTCCCCTAATAGTAAATAATGTGAATCAATAGTTCAATCATGTGAATCAATAGTTATAATCATGTGAAAATACAAATTACAGTATAGTACCTTCAACTATACCTCCATTTTTAACTTAGTCATGCAAGTATTATCAATCTTGCACCACCTCCCCTAATAGTACAAGAATTTGAATCAATAGTACACACATATGAACAAATAGTTATAATCATGTGAATTAATAGCAATTAATTGCTCATTTATCCGGTTAATTACCCAATTGGTTAATATAACCTCCAGACATCAATTATTATCGAAATAAATGTTAATTTTCACTAACACTAATAATTCCAACACAATGGAACTATCCAATTCATCTTTAATCAACATGAACTTATTCATCATTAATATTATAATTCACAATATTTAACAACCAGGTTATTCCCAGGAAAGAGGGGGCTTTTCGATAAGGATTTCTCCTTATTGGCACGCAATTAGGTGACCAAACCTCTCCTTGACAGAACTTCTAGACATTGTCAATATTGCAAATAATAATATGAATAACTTTGCTTAGTCTCAATTATTGATTTAATAATATATATTATGCGAGATGATCTTTGTGACAATAATTGAATCAATAATATGAGAGATATGATGCAAACAATTATTGTAGCAATAATTGAGTATAACCGAGTGACTTCTCACGTAACCATCAATAATCAATACAGGTGTGTGTTACTGCAACCACAGCTGTTCATCGTACTTTTACTAGGGTAGTTCAACGGTTTTAACGGTAACACTTTCGCCGTTATTTTTATAAAAGATAATTACATCATTTTCTTACTACGATAATACTTTCGTTGTGGGGTCCACTAATGATTGTCTTTGTCGCAATGCGGATATTCCCAAAAAAAGAATATTTCCGACCAAACGAATATTTTATAACAACTTGCATACTTTGCAAAATTTATAAATATTACCCACAACTATAACATTATATCAAATCCACACCATAATATTCAAAAAATATATTTCGCGAAAATTATTCTTTATTCATAAAAGTTGGGGTCTTACATGAGAGATATATCTTCAATGAAAAGTCTGTATCAAGGATTCAAGATTTTGGTGATAACCCCAACGTCAACAATCCTAGAGATTCTTAGTAGGTGTGGATCATGCGTCGAAAGAGACAGATTCATTAAATTTGTTATTTATTTATTGCATACTGGTAGAAGCAATGACGGAATAAGAATCATCCCATCATGTTGGAGGGCAATCCAACAAACCATATACATTTGCATCATGTTGTTATGCATTACATCATAATCATCTTGTTGCATTTCAAGTGTCTAGTATTCTTTATCCTATCCATGCCGTTGCATTGCATGAATATGATAAAGAGGGACATCTGTAGACACTCGAAATTTTCTGTACACCTGTTACTAACATTTTAGGAAGGCAAAATCTTCTTTCAGAGATAACCCTAGAAGACAGCTCAACTTAATCACGGAAATACCACCGGAAGTTCAATTTCAACCCCAAAAAACACACCGGGAGTATCATTTCCCCAGCTCGGAGACAACCCCGAGGATAGCAATGCAAATACCGGATATTCCACCGGAGAAGGCCGATTCATCTTGGAGATAACCCCGAGATGTTCAGTCTCAGTCCCGAAAAAAACACTGAGAAAGACAATATTAACCATGGAGATAACCCCAAGGAGTGCAATTGCAGTTCCGACGATAACCCCGGAAATGCTTGTTTCAAATGCATGCAGCTTCGACCTTGGGACTCACGCCGAGGCACTCAATTCACAAACCCAGAGATAACCCCGGGAGGACAGGCACACGTCAGAGACAACCCTGAGGGCAGTCAACACTTACAGTAGCCCAATATCAGAGATAACCCTGAGCAACGTCTGCTTTATCAGCCCAAACCGGAGATAACTCCAGTGAGGGGCAAAATCATCATTTTTCCACCTTGACCCCACATGGTGACGTCTCAATAAACAACAATCAACATACATTCTACACAACAATGTCCTATAAGAACCAAGGAGTTGCAATCCTGAGTGACTACTACGCAAGGCAACACACCGAATATAATTTGAAGCTTGAAGAGATATGACATGGTTCCATCTTCCTGACTTCGTACAACCTCTAATCCCATGTCATTGCATAGCTCTAGACAACAGCAGTCTGAAACAGGTCTTATACACCTCAATCGGATGCTCGGATTGAAGTTTTACAAGTTCGAACGGACATCACGTTGCACGCGTGCACGTATTTCGAGACGACGGGACATGGAGTCCAGGGCACCGGGTAGTCGCAGTACACCGCTGACTCCAAAGACAATAAATATAGAGTTTGAGGTGGCCATTTTATAAGAGAAAAAGGAGAGGAAGCCCTGTCAAATTTGTGATAACCCGAGAAATTAGAAAAATTATTAAAATCTTAATTAATTGATTTAAGGTTCAAAATTAGAACCTAGACAGAAAATGAGTGTATGTGTTTGATATTTTTGGGATGAAATTTTGAGGATTTCAAAATTCTGTGAAGGATTTAGGTGAATTATTCAGGATTAAGTGTATATGTGAATATGTTTTATGATTATGATAATTTATGTGTTCAGTATGTGGTTAAGGGTCAAAGGTTAACCAGATAAATTTTATCAGTGTCAAACCCTAAGTATATATTAAGAACATCAGCGTTCAGTTAGAAAACCCTAGCAATGGATAAGAAACCCTAAAGCAGGTTACGAAACCTAATTTCGATTCCGGAGTCCAAACCCTAATTCAGAAATTTAAAACCCTAGATTGGGAATGCAAATGATGGTATAAGGTTTAAATGTCATTAATTATAATTTATTAGGGAAAACCCTAATTAATTACTTGAAACCCCTAATTAATTATTAGAAAACCCTAATACCATATCTGGAAACTCTACTTTCAGATTCTGGTAATTCAAAACCCTAATTTGGAAACATAAAGGATAATTATAATGCTTAAGTGCTATTAATTATAATATTAATTAGGGTAAAACTTAATTAATTAGCAAACCCTAATTTCAAATTTTTGAACCCTGATTGTTCCGTCAGAAACCCTAATGTACAGTACGTGGATTTAATTGCTAAATTAGCAATATTAATTAGGGAATAATAATCCTAATTAGCAATATTGAATTTGATGATTAGAAAATCTTAGTATAATTAGAGAATTCTAATTATAATTTACAAATGTTAATTTTCTATTTCGAAAACCCTAATCCAGAAATTCTAGAAAATTGATTTATGGAACCTTAGGTTTTAACCCTAAGGTTTAAACCCTAAGGGTCAAACCCTGAGGGTTAAATCCTAAGGGTTTGATCAAATGACATTTTTAGTATTAAAATGGGGTACAAAATGACCAATGTGCCCTTATTGCATTCTTGAATAGGTTGCTTGTAGATCTAGCCCTAAAATGAGTTGGTGAACCACCCTAACTCTAGCTTAAGACTTTTATATCCAGCAATCAGTCATCGATTGACAGCCATATGCATTGCATTGATAGATATAAAGATTAGAAAGAGAGAAATGTCCACTCTATCTCCTCATTATTGCCAAGACCCTTCTCTCTATAAGATTTCGAGATTTAGAGTGAGAGAGTGAGAAAAGTTAAGCTAAGATCATACTTTAGCTTGAATATAACATATCATCAAAGTCAGATTCCAAGATCCAAGCTAGAAAGGTATAAACCTTAAGAATATGAAATCCTTAGATTTTATGTTAGATGATATGTTTTGTTGCTTTAAATTGTGTATTAGGATGTTAATAAGTAATCTGGGTTGTTAGATCAAGGATCTATAACATCTAGATGCACGATTTTGATGTTTTGAAAAATCTGGAAAAAAATTCAAAAAGTGGCCTTACAGTCATATGTAAGAGGTCTTAGATCTGTGTATGTTTGATGTTTGGTGTATTTTATGTTATAGATCTGTTCTTTGTTGATAGGGCTTTGATCTGAGACTTGAATCAACCTCATAGCATGTTTATATTACAAGATATAAACGGTCAAACACCGATTAATAGAACACAATTTCTATTTCTGGGCACCCGGAAAATTTCAATTCGAGGAAATCGATGATGATTTTCTAGGCCACGAGATCTTCTTACTGATTAATGTTACTTACCATGTTGGTGTTAGATATTGATAGTATGACATGCGACCTACTCATCAAAGCCCTTATACCCACCGGATCATGATCGGGATCGAAAATAATAGTGGTCAAAACTCGTTGGCCGTCGGTAGGAAGAACAATCTGAAAAACCCATATTGTTCATAATCCATTTTTTTGTCAGACTTTGACCAGCTCATGTTTCTCTCTTGTGTTGATGTTAGACTGTAATAGTGCATGATGTGTTTAGTATAACATATGGACTATGGCCTAAGACCTTTACATCACATAAATAATACTTGGAATTCAAAGATTAAAAGCTTCCAAGTAGCACCTTTAAGATGTTAGAATTTACAAATGACCGTAAATTCAAGAACAGGTGTGACAACGACTTCTGCAGCTTAGATCTCACAACATTGTTATGTTTTGGCCATGACAGTTGATTAAGGTTGTAGTATGTCATTAATACAACAACATTAGTGATAAATCAATCCTAGAAATCATCAACAACACTGTTTTAATTGAATCAAACTAGGCAAACTGTTAATGACTTATAAATATACGGGTTGGGTGAAGAACACCTATAGTGACAGTTTTGTCACTATAAGTACCTTTAAGCGACACTTAATTATGAAAATTAATTATATTTATTAAATAAATATAAAAAATGGTTTTAATTATTAAAAGACATAATAAATTATGAAAAATTATTTTAAAACCTAAAAATTAGTTTTAATTATTTTGAGTATATTTCAAAAATATTTAATATTTTGGAAATAAAAAGTATTTATTTATTTAATTATAATATTAAATAAATTAGTTAAAAATGGTTTTAATTCATTAAAAATTATATTATAATATTAGAAAATATTTTAAGTTATTTTTTGATGACTTTTAATATTTTGTGATGAATTTCATTAATGGTAATTAATTTATTTAATAAATATACATTATGGAAAAATAGAATTAATGTTTTAAAATCATATAAAAATGATTTAAGTGTTATAAAAAATATTTTAAGTTATAAAATATAACTTTTGATATTTTTTATGAAAATATTAATATTTTAATATTAAATGCAATTATCGGATAATGGATTTAAGTGTTTACAAATCATATAATTATGATTTTAAGGTATTAAAAATACTTTATGATATTATAAATATATTATAATATTATATTATGATTTTCATTAATATTTAATATTAAATAAATATTAATGATTAAGTAATTATGTGGTATTTATATAATATAAATATGATATAAGTAATTGAAAAATTATGATAAATGGTAATAATTATCTGAAAATTATTACAAGCTTATGAAAATTAATTTGACTGATAAAAAATTATCTACGATAATTGCTAAGTGTTTAGGCAGAGTTTAATTGAACTTAAACTCGATAAATGTCCGATTAGACCGTCGGGATGTTAGAATTGTGTTAGGTTCAACTCAAACTGCAATAGTTTGACTTGATACCGAGTTTTATGTGTGTTGTAGACTGATAGGGTTATGTGTTTAGGATTTTTCTATGTATATAAATATAATAGTATTATATTGTGATAATATTATTCTAATATTGGAGATCTATATTACTAATATTAGGTCTTCGGATAAAGCGATATAAATTGTGTAGCAGTAATCAGCCAGTTCGAAGCAAGTTTTTCTTAACTCTACTAAGAGTTGTTTCATTCGGATATGTTTATGGTTAATCATTCTTTGATTGCCATGTAGAATTGTACTATACATATTGCATGTATAAGTCGGTATGAAAGGTTGATCACCTTCATTATCGTTCGGTCCAGATATATTTGTTCATGTTTAATACTTGTTCAGTCAAAAGTTTGTTCGAGCTAATTCACAACTATATTGATGAATTATAGCCAGCTTATTATTCAGACTCTTTCAATCATGATATATCCTTATATAAATTTAAACTTTCTGGGCAACTTTCATGCTCACCATTGCTATATCATGATAAACATTGCAGATAAGGTGAATGCGTTAGGATACAGGAAAAGGATAATGCCAAGTTCAGCTTGAGATAAAATGTGCAGATAATTTATAATAGTATAGTTTGATAATAATGTTATGTGTTAGATAGTTTATGAATTTTGTATAAGTTAAGGTTACTCGATTTTGGGGAATATTGTGTAAAATGTATTGTATAAACAATTTATGTTTATATCTTCCGCAAATAGTTATAGAATGATTGTACCAGATCCGTGGTGATTTGGGACTTGGATTTGGGTAAAATCGCGGTTGATATCAAAGTTGTTGGTTATGAACCTTAGGTAGGAATACACGAGACCAATAATCGCATGATGATTAGGATAAGATCTAACTCACATAGAGTTAGTTGGTCGTTAAATTCAAAGACGAATCGGTGAAGTTATTAAGATCTGAGTTCCCTAACTCTTATGATAAAGTTGAGCAAAGTAGTGGTGAATAGATAGAGTCTAAAAGACCGAAAGTTCGATGATAGGAGATCGTAAAATAAAAGCGATCATAGTGTAGAAATGAATAATATATATATCGATGAGATCACCCCGTGATCGATAAGGTTAAAGTATGGAGAAGGATCAAGTGAATGATTGAAAAGTTTACAACAAGATGCTGTGTGTAAGTTGTACTATGAATTGGTACAGATTCAGGAAAGGATTATGAATACGAGTTGAACAAAATTCGTATTGAGAAGGGGGTTAAGATTAGGTGGGGATTTCAATTGAGGACTCATGTCGGCAGCTGAGTTATATGATTCCTTGTATGGGCGCGGAATTGTACTTGGTGTAAAAACAACTTAGTATCTGGCATTGATAATAATTGAAATGTTTGTGTCGCGCTATTTGCCATATGCATGTTAAGAGGGTGATTCCTTTCTCATGTGTGTAATAGATAGATAGGTTATAAATAGAGAATATAGGGTTAAGTACGAGTTCTTAAAACTCATACTTATGTGACATTCTTGAATCATAGTTATATGAAATGTTTATGAACCCCTCAGCAAATGGACGCCAAAGGTCTGACTAGGGTAAGTTCTTAAACTCATATGATTGTGGCAAGTTTATGAACTCATAAGTGTGGTTTGACGAACTGGGTATAGTTGTGTGTGAATGAAGAATTGAGAATTATAGGAACAGATAGATTGTTAAGCAAATGATCATTAGTGAATTCCAAAACTCCTAGCTATGCTAGACTTCAAAATTTTGACATCAAGCTAAATACGCACTATGTGCTTTTAAAAAAAAATATGTAGACTCGTAATCATTTTTGAAATGGTTTAAAGTATAGTCTATGCTACTTATTTCGGCTAGACGCAAATGATTTGAAATATCAAAATATATTTGATTTATCACTCATGTACCATGTAACCTGGTGCAGAGATGATTAAAAGGTTACGGAGTTATAAATATAGGAATACTTAGTGTGAATTTGATCTAAAGTCGTTGTTCCACTATTGTATGATGTGTTATGACAAAGTCATACAATGACGACATCCTCAAACGGACTGTTAATACAGTACAACATCATGACGTCATTCTTTAAAAATATTTTCAAGAATTTAATTTGCCAATGGGGTTTGGCTACACCTAAATAATTCGATTGAATTGAATTATTGATATGAGTCTACGCTATTCGATTCAGCTAGACTAATGTTTATGAAAACTCTAAGTGTTCATTGAAAGAAATTTCCCGAACCAAATTATTTTGGTGCAGAATCTAATAAGACCGGGGTAAAGTTTTTTGTATACATGGCGTGTGACGAGAAATAGATAAAACCGATACTTGGCGATCTGAGGCATATCGGGCTAATCACCCTTTGTGTCCGTAAGTAATGACGGTTTAAGGATGAATTTCCATAAAACCTTTGCGAAAATGACAGACAAATAGTCTATACGACTCCTCAGCACAATTTGAAAACTTTTACTCTTGTGAGTGGTGTTTTGGGTAGGATGTGATGATATGTGTGAATGGGTAAGCGAAGATGGTGTAAAAGGTGAATTTAGGGATGAAATTCTTAGAAGAAGGGGTGAATGTGACAACCCGAGAAATTAGACAAATTATTAAAATCTTAATTAAATTATTTAAGGTTCAAAATTAGAACCTAGATAGAAAATGAGTATATGCGTTTGATATTTTTGGGATGGAATTTTGAGGATTTCAAAATTCTGTGAAGGATTTAGATGAATTATTCAGGATTAAGTGTATACGTGAATATGTTCAGTGATTATGATATTTTATGTGTTCAGTATGTGGTTAAGGGTCAAAGGTTAACCAGATAAATTTTATCAGTGTCAAACCCTAAGTATATATTAAGAACATCAGCGTTCAGTTAGAAAACCCTAGCAATTGATAAGAAACAATAGAAACCGGTTCTGAAGCCCTAATTTCAGTTTCCGGAGTCCGAAACCCTAATTCGAAAATTTAAAACCCTAGATTGGGAATGCAAATGCTGGTATAATGTTTAAATGTCATTAATTATAATTTATTAGGGAAACCCTAATGAATTACTTGAAAACCGTAATTAATTATTAGAAAACCCTAATACCAGATCTGGAAACTCCAATTTCAGATTCCGGTAATTTAAAACCTCTGGGAACTTAAAGGATAATTATAATGCTTAAGTGCTATTAATTATAATATTAATTAGGGTAGAGCTTAATTAACTAGCAAACCCTAATTTCAAAATTTTGAACCCTGATTGTTCCGTCAGAAACCCTAATGTACAGTTATGGATTTAATTGCTAAATTAGAAATATTAATTATAGAATAATATTCCTAATTAGCAATATTGAATTTGATGATTAGAAAATCTTAGTATAATTAGAGAATTCTAATTATAATTTACAAATGTTAATTTTCTATTTCGAAAACCCTAATCCGAAAATTCTAGAAAATTGATTTATGGAACCTTAGGTTTTAACCCTAAGGTTTAAACCCTAAGGGTTAAATCCTAAGGGTTTGATCAAATGACATTTTTAGTATTAAAATGGGGTATAAATTGACCAATGTGCCCTTATTGCATTCTTTAATAGGTTGCTTGTAGATCTAGCCCTAAAATGAGTTGGTGAACCACCCTAACTCTAGCTTAAGACTTTTATATCCAGCAATCAGTCATCAATTGACAGCCATATGCATTGCATTGCTAGATATAAAGATTAGAAAGAGAGAAATGTCCACTCTATCTCCTCATTATTGCCAAGACCCTTCTCTCTCTAAGATTTCGAGATTTAGAGTGAGAGAGTGAGAAAAGTTAAGCTAAGATCATACTTTAGCTTGCATATAACAGATCATCAAAGTCAGATTCCAAGATCCAAGCTAGAAAGGTATAAACCTTAAGAATATGAAATCCTTAGATTTTATGTTAGATGATATGTTTTGTTGCTTTAAATTGTGTATTAGGATGTTAATAAGTAATCTGGGTTGTTAGATCAAGGATCTATAACATCTAGATGCACGATTTTGATGTTTTGAAAAATCTAGAAAAAAATTTCAAAAAGTGGCCTGATAGTCATATGTCAGAGGTCTTAGATCTGTGTATGTTTGATGTTTGGTGTATTTTATGTTATAGATCTGTTCTTTGTTGATAGGGCTTTGATCTGAGACTTGAATCAACCTCATAGCATGTTTAGATTACAAGATATAAACGGTCAAAGACCGTTGACCGAGCACAATTTCTATTTCTGGGCACCCCAGAAAATTTCCAGATTCCCAGAAATCTGACAATGATTTTCTAGGCCACAGATCTTGCTACAGTTAATGTTACTTACCATGTTGGTGTTAGATATTGATAGTATGACATGCGACCTACTCATCAAAGCCCTTATACCCACCAGATCATGATCAGGATCAAAAATAATAGTGGTCAAACTACGTTGACCGATCAGTCGGAAGAACAATCTGAAAAACCCATATTGTTCATAATCCATTTTTTTGTCAGACTTTGACCAGCTCATGTTTCTCTGTTGTGTTGATGTTAGACTGTAATAGTGCATGATGTGTGTAGTATAACATATGGACTATGGCCTAGGACCTTTACATCACATAAACAATACTTGGAATTCAAAGATTAAAAGCTTCAAAGTAGCACCTTTAGGCACTGTTAGAATTTCTGGGCAGCCCAGAAATTCAAGAACAGGTGTGACAACGACTTCTGCAGCTTAGATCTCACAACATTGTTATGTTTTGGCCATGACAGTTGATTAAGGTTGTAGTATGTCATTAATACAACAACATTAGTGATAAATCAATCCTAGAAATCATCAACAACACTGTTTTAATTGAGGTCAAACTAGGCAACCTGTTAACAACTTATAAATATCTGGGTTGGCTGAAGAACACCTATAGTGACAGTTTGGTCACTATAGGTACCTTTAGCGACACTTAATTATGAAAATTAATTATATTTATTAAATAAATATAAAAAAATGGTTTTTAATTTTTAAAAATACATAATAAATTATGAAAAATTATTTTAAAGCCTAAAAATTAGTTTTTAATTATTTTGAGTATATTTCAAAAATATTTAATATTTTTGAAATATAAAAATTATTTATTTATTTAATTATAATATTAAATAAATTAGTTAAAAATGGTTTTAATTCATGAAAAATTATATTATGATATTAGAAAATATTTTAAGTTATTTTTGATGACTTTTAATATTTTGTGATGAATTTCATTAATGGTAATTAATTTATTTAATAAATATATTAAATAAATTATGGAAAAATAGAATTAATGTTTTAAAAATCATATAAAAATGATTTAAGTGTTATAAAATATTTTAATTTATAAAATATAACTTTTGATATTTTTATGAAAATATTAATATTTTAATATTAAATGCAATTATCGGATAATGGATTTAAGTGTTTACAAATCATATAATTATGATTTTAAGGTATTAAAATACTTTATGATATTATAAATATATTATAATATTATTTTATGATTTTCATTAATATTTAATATTAAATAAATATTAATGATTAAGTAATTATGTGGTATTTATATAATATAAATACGATATAAGTGATTGAAAAATTATGATAAATGGTAATAATTATCTGAAAATTATTACAAGCCTATGAAAATTAATTTGACTGATAATAAATTATCTACAATAATTGTTAAGTGTTTAGGCAGAGTTTAATTGAACTTAAACTCGATAAATGTCCGATTAGACCGTCGGGATGTTAGAATTGTGTTGGGTTCAACTCAGACTGCAATAGTTTGACTTGATACCGAGTTTTATGTGTGTTGTAGACTGATAAGGTTATGTGTTATGTGTTATGTGTTTAGGATTTTTCTATGTATATAAATATAATAGTATTATATTGTGATAATATTATTCTAATATTGGAGATCTATATTACTAATATTAGGTCTTCGGATAAAGCGATATAAATTGTGTAGCGGTAATCAACGGTTCAGGCAAGTTTTTCTTAACTCTACTAAGAGTTGTTTCATTCGGATATGTTTATGGTTAATCATTGCTGATTGCCATGTAGAATTGTATTTTGTACATATTGCATGTATAAGTCAGGTATGAAAGCCTGATCACCTTCATTATCGTTCGGTCCAGATATATTTGTTCATGTTTAATACTTGTTCAGTCAAAAGTTTGTTCGAGCTAATTCACAACTATATTGATGAATTATAGCTAGCTTATTATTCAGACTCTTTCAATCATGATATATCCTTATATAAATTTAAACTTCTTGGGCAACTTTCATGCTCACCCTTGCTATATCATGATAAACATTGCAGATAAGGTGAATGCGTTGGGATACAGGAAAAGGATAATGCCAAGTTCAGCTTGGGATAAAATTTGCAGCTAATTTATAATAGTATAGTTTGATAATAATGTTATGTGTTAGATAGTTAATGAATTTTGAATAAGTTAAGGTTACTCGATTTTGGGGAATAGTGTGTAAAGTGTATTGTATAAACAATTTATGTTTATATCTTCCGTAAATAGTTATAGAATGATTGTACCAGATCCGTGGTGATTTGGGACTTGGATTTGGGGCCGTCACAGTTGATATCAAAGTTGTTGGTTATGAACCTTAGGTAGGAATACCTGAGACCAATAATCGCAGTGATTAGGATAAGATCTAACTCACATAGAGTTAGTTGGTCGTTAAATTCAAAGGCTAATCTCTATGTGAGTTGTTAAGATACAGAGTTCCCTAACTCTTATGATAAAGTTGAACAGTAGTGGTGAATAGATAGAGTCTAAAAGATTGAAAGTTCAGTGATAGGAGATCGTAAAATAAAACGATCATAGTGTAGAAATGAATCGTAATATATACGATGAGATCACCCCGTGATCTGATAAGGTTATAGTATGGAGAAGGATCAAGTGAATGATTGAAAAGTTTACAACAAGATGCTGTGTGTAAGTTGTACTATGAATTGGTACAGATTCAGGAAAGGATTATGAATACGAGTTATTGAGGACTCATGTCGGCAGCTGAGTTGTATAATTCCTTGTATGGGCAAGGAATTGTACTTGGTGTAAAAACTACGTAGCATCTGGCATTGATAATCATTGAAATGTTTGTGTCGCGCTATTTGCTATATGTATATTAAGAGGGTGATTCCTTTCTCATGTGTGTAACAGATAGATAGGTTATAGATAGAGAATATATGGTTAAGTACGAGTTCTTAAAACTCATACTTATGTGACATTCTTGAATCATAGTTATATGAAATGTTTATGAACCCCTCAGCAAATGGACGCCAAAGGTCTGACTAGGGTAAGTTCTTAAACTCATATGATTGTGGCAAGTTTATGAACTCATTAGTGTGGTTTGACGAACTGGGTATAGGGTTGTGTGAATGAAGAATTGAGAATTATAGGAACAGATAGATTGTTAAGCAAATGATTATTGTGAATTCCAAAACTCCTAGCTATGCTAGACTTCAAAATTTTGACATCAAGCTAAATACGTACTATGTGCTTTTAAAAAAAATATGTAGACTCGTAATCATTTTTGAAACGGTTTAAAGTATAGTCTATGCTACTTATTTCGGCTAGACGCAAATGATTTGAAATATCAAAATACATTTGATTTATCACTCATGTACCATGTAACTTGGTGCAGAGATGATTAAAAGGTTACGGAGTTGTAAATACAGGAATACTTAGTGTGAATTTGATCTAAAGTCGCTGTTCCACTATTGTTTGATGTGTTATGACAAAGTCATAGAATGACGACATCCTCAAATGGACTGTTAATACAGTACGACATCATGACGTCATTCTTCAAAAATATTTTCAAGAATTTAATTTGCCAATGGGGTTTGGCTACACCTAAATAATTCGATTGAATTGAATTATTGATATGAGTCTACGCTATTCGATTCAGCTAGACTAATGTTTATGAAAACTCTAAGTGTTCATTGAAAGAAATTTCCCGAACCAAATTATTTTGGTGCAGAATCTAATAAGACTGGGGTAAAGTTTTGTGCCTATGGAAGTGACGAGAAATAGATAAAACCAGTACTTGGCCAGTACAGGGCATATCGGGCTAATCACCCTTTGTGTCCGTAAGTAATGACGGTTTGCGGATGAATTTCCATAAAACCTTTGTGAAAATGACAGACAAATAGTCTATACGACTCCTCAGCACAATTTGAAAACTTTTACTCTTGTGAGTGGTGTTTTGGGTAGCATGTGATGATATGTGTGAATGGTGTAAGCAGTATAGTGTAAGGTGAATTTCGGGGATGAAATTCTTAGAAGAAGGGGTGAATGTGACAACCCGAGAAATTAGACAAATTATTAAAATCTTAATTAATTGATTTAAGGTTCAAAATTAGAACCTAGATAGAAAATGAGTGTATGCGTTTGATATTTTTGGGATGGAATTTTGAGGATTTCAAAATTCTGTGAAGGATTTAGATGAATTATTCAGGATTAAGTGTATACGTGAATATGTTCTGTGATTATGATATTTTATGTGTTCAGTATATGGTTAAGGGTCAAAGGTTAACCAGATAAATTTTATCAGTGTCAAACCCTAAGTATATATTAAGAACATCAAATTCAAATTAGAAAAAACTCTAAAGAATGGATAAGAAACACTGTAAACCTAGGCTCAAGCCTAATTTCGATTTTGAGTCCGAAACCCTAATTCGGAAATTTAAAACCCTAGATTGGGAATGCAGATGTTGGTATAAGGTTTAAATGTCATTAATTATAATTTATTAGGGAAACCCTAATGAATTACTTGAAAACCCTAATTAATTATTAGAAAACCCTAATACCAGATGTGACGACCCCAAATCCAGGTACTTGAAACCCGAACTCGGTTCTCCACGATACCATTTCTTTGTGAATAATACTAAATAATAATACATTCGAACTTAATTTACATACATCAAAGTTTACTTCCCTGTGCACGCGACCTTCAAATACATTCCTTACAATACTTGAATAGATACCAATACAACTATAACCATTAACTCATAATACACACTTATTCGATCGCCTTTCCTTTTTCTTTGTTCATGCCTTCGAGCCTTCAAAGTGTTGCTCATACATAATCGAAAACATTTAATTTAAGCGAGGATGAGCATTTAAATTGCCCAAAGAAGTAATAGCAATTATATATAAGTTGAAAGAATATAAGTATTCTCTTTACATAACACTTCTACAACGAATTGAAAGTTGTGAAGTAATCTGTACTGATAAAAAAAATTCACATAACAACTTTCTTTCAAATTCTTTAAATTTGGCTCTGGCTCTACCCTTGAATAGGGTTTAAGAAACATACTATGAACATTCTTTTCATTTTCAAAAAGTTTTAGCGAATTCTATCCTCAAACAATCATAACTTACTTTAGCACGGAGGGTGATCACCACAGATTGTACCTCAGATTGATCAATACTACATAACTTCGAACGAAATTCATCACTCACTCTATCTTTGCAAAAATCTTCCCATATAGGGATGTTCATACATACCGGTTCCAAACCCAAGGTTTTTAATCTTGCTCAACAATAATATGTAATTCAACATATATATACGGGTAATTGACAAAGGTGTATCAACATGTGAACAAATGCCATGATTATCCAAGTGGGGACACTTGTATAACCATTTATAGAAATCAATGAATGTAATATATATCCGAGCTAACATGTCGATAATCAAAGAGTACATAATCTGCGAGAGGATAGAATAATTTCAAACTTCTTACTCATGTCCATTGCATAAAGGAAGTGCAAAGGTAGGATACTTGCACGATTTCTTTGATTACAAATCTCAACTTAGGTTTTATCTCTTTATCACAACCTATCAATAATCGGATCATTCGTTCGATTAGAACAATATATCTTAACACATAAATCGTCTTATTACAACAAGACATAGTCCAATCACATAATCACAGTGATCATACTTTTAGTTCCTATTCTAGGCTTTTTGGTATGAAGGTTCCCAGATCATCGCAATTTACTTGACGAGAAGTTAATCCGGTCTTTCAACTAGAGCGAATCTGGGTGGTGCCTTTCCTGAGCCTCGTTGGAATTAGTCTCCCTACGAGTCCAGTAATCAAACACCGACATGATAACCTCCTGGTGGAGGAACCACACAACATACATTCACATTCAATGTGTCTCGCCGTAATGAAAATGATGACATGTGCGAAACACTGCAATATCACAAGTAGATATAGTACGAAGCACTAAGTGCAGTAAGTAAATGCATTCGTACACATTCATCAAAAATGTAAATGCAACATCCATACACAAGCATATAACAGTTTTGAAAAGCTTGTAGTAACGGCTTAAGCCCTCTTACTGGTGTCCCCAGCAGAGTCGCCACTTGTCGATGTCAGGATTTTTACTGTCCCTTTTCTGTTCTTGTCTTTTGGTTTTCTCATGTTAGGTGAGATTTGTTTGAAAAAATAAGTTGTGAAAAGGTCCGACATTTATATGTTGACGATTGGACTGTAAAAGTCGCCAGTTGGTATTATTAAATGGTTGCACCAACTCAACCGAGAAAAGGTTTACACATTGACCACATGATGTGACACTGCTAAACTGGTCTATGAAATCGAGATTCGTTATGGTCCGGGGGCTTGATTATGCGGAGGGAAGGTCTTAGGCACCCCCCGATATCCATGTTACCACAGTGACCACCACTTTTCAATTAAACTGTTATATGAATGTGTGTGTGTGGGTCAATGTGCAGTTATTTAGAAGTAGTGTTATGCCTCGTTTTCACCTATATACAAAGGGTTTGAATTTGTATAAAAGTTCAGTTTTAACAAGATATAACAATGATGTTTTGTAAAAAGAGATTTTTCAAACCCTTATGCTCAATAGTAATTGAGGCCTTTGATACTTCCATTTTATTAAATGTTCTATTGATTGCTTTTTTTATTTTCTAGATGCGAAGCATCTTCGAGAGAAAATAATATATATAATAATGCCGAATTCCTTCATGAGCATGATAGCCATCTAAGGAAATTGAACACTGTAAATAATGTACATGTGATTGACATAACCGAAAATGTCCATCATAGAATCGAATCTAGATTCAGGAGACTGAATCTGTGATCACATGATTCCTAGGCTCACATGATGTAGCAGTTTGTATGAAAGTTGTAAGCAGTTATATATATAAAAGCTGTAAATATATATACACAGACTATCAACCACCACGAAGCACCTCCATAGGGGACTGAAAATGTAAATATATATATATATAAAAGCGTTATATATATATATAGACACGATCAACCACCACAAAGCACCTCCATGGGGGATCGAAAATGTAAATAAAGCAATAAAGATGATCAACCGTCATGAAGTAAACTCCAGGCGGGATGAAATGTAAATAAAGCAGTAAAAACGATCAACCACCACGAAGTAAACTCTAAGCGGGATGAAATGTAAATAAAACAGTAAAAAGTCACGAAGTAAACTCTAGGCCTGACAGAAATGTAAATATATATATATATATAAGCAGTAAACGCACCGGATATTATATCTAGGCTCAATCAAATAGAGTTTGATTATAATAATATATATATATAAGTAGTAAACGCTCTGGATATAAAATCCAGGCTCATCGAACAAAGTTCGACAACAGTTTATATATATATATATATATATATATATATATATATATATATATATAAGTAATAAATGCTCCAGAGGTGAATCCAGGCTCATCGAACAGAGTTCGACCACAGTTTATATATAAGTATATATATAAAAGCAATAAACGCTCCGGACGTGAGTCCAGACTCAATCGAGGCATAACTCGATAATGTTAGTCCACACACACACACGCACATATATATATATATATATATATATATATATATACATAAAAAAGAAATAAAAAGCCACGGACCGAAGTCCGGGCATACACACACAACACGACTCTCAACGTGAAGAACGGTGTGTGCAAAATGTGGAGAAAAGGCTTTAAGAAAAGTACGAAGGCTTACAGTGGACTGCTAAAGAAGACTTCAATAGCTTTAAATTGATGAGCACTCGGTTCCCACCGGTAAAAAGTAGCAATATATGAGCTCACAAGTGTTTAAAATGAGAAAGCACTCAATTTATAGTGTGTACAGAGCAAATTGGACAGGGCTTCCTCGCCTTTTTCTCTTGCAAAATGTCCACTCCAAGCCCTCTATTTATAGAGGGGGGAGCCGCAGGTGCACTTGCGGCTGCCTGGGGTGCCCCGGGCTCCGTGGGTCCCGCCGTCTCGAAGTACGTGCACGCATGCAACGTGATATCCGCTCAAACTTTCAGAACTTCAATCCGGACATCCGATTAAGGTGTATAAGACCTGTTTCGGAGTGCTATTGTCGAGAGCTATACAAATGACATGGGATTAGAGGTTGTGCAAAGTCAAGAAAATGGGACCATGCCCTTGGTCTTCAAGCTTCAAATTATATCCGGTGTACTGTCCTGTGTAGTAGTCACTTGGAATTGGAGTTGTTGGTTCTTGTAGGACACTGTTGTGCGGAATGTATGTTGAAATGTGTTGAGACAGCGCAATGTGAGATTGAGGTGTCAAAATGATAATTTTGCCCTCATCTGGCTATCTCGATTTGGTGATATAATATGATCATTGCTCAGGTTATCTCTCGAGATTGAGAACTTCTTCTGAAGTGCTGGATGTCCTCAGGGTTGTCTCTGAGGTGTGCCTGACCTCCCGGCGTTATCTCCGGGTTTGGGACTGAGTGCCTTGGGGTTATCTCCGAGGTTAAAGCTGATTGCTGGGGGTTGAAACAAGCATTTTCGGGGTCATTTTCAGAACTGCAACTACACTTCTCGGGGTCATCTCCGAGGTTGATGTTGAAATTCCCGATGTTGTTTCTGGGATGGAACTGCCTTCTCTAGTGTTATTTTCGAAACTGGAACTATATTCCTCAGGGTTGTCTCCGAGGTTGAAACTGAAACTCCTGGTTTTGTTTCCGGGACTGGAACTGGATATCTCGGGGTCATCTCCGAGATGGAAAACTGAGAATTCTGGGGTTGTCTCTGGAATTGAGTTGATTTGTCTTCAAGGGTTATCTCTGGAAGATGATTTTGTCCTCCTGCAAGGTTAGTAATAGAAATAAAAAATTTTGAGTGTCTACAACGACATGTAGACTTCACGATTCAGAGTCAAGTCTACAATTCTAGCTCGACAGGTGCTCAGCAGGCATCTTCTACGATTTCGAGTGTAGACTACGATTCTTAACTTGGCTCGGCAGATGCTTGGACCAACTCCACAATTATGAATGTGACTTTCAAGACAGACTACGATTCTGAAGCAACTTCTTTGATGCTCTACGATTCTATCTTGGCTTCTACAATCTCTCGACTGGCTCGACAGTCTACGATTCTGCTTTGTTTTCTTGGCAGACTTAATTGACTTGTGCATAGCTCTACGATCAAATATGCCTATCTATTACACTCCAAAATAGATCAACCTAACAGTTTTTATCTTTTCTTATATACATTCATTTACATACTAATAAACATTAAGCACAAATCAACCTAACAATTTTGATCATATCAATTTAAGTCCTTGTTCATATTGTCTATCATCTATTAAGGACTTTACAACTTTTATCAATGTAAACATGCTTACATATTCATTCATTAACTTCATCATCTTCATCATCAAATTATACAAATAAAAAAAATAACATTCAGATGCATATTTCTAACAGTAATGACATGGTAGTAAAACCAAAAACTAAATGCAAACATGAAATTTTGAGTTGTTTTTAGTTTTTATCCTTTTAGTCCTTTTTACTAATAGCATACTTCAATATAGAACTTTCATAATTAATTTCATTGAATCCAAAATACAAAATTTAGTAATTAATTTCAAATATAAAAATAAAAATAAGTTAATATTTTGAATCCAATAATAATAATAAAGAACAATATTTTGCTTAGTATTAAGTCCCTATAAATAAATATTGTTATTTTTATTATTAATTCCTACATAAAAATAAAAAAAAAAAAATTCAATTTTCATTTTTAAGGACTTAATTTTTTCAAATGAATCTAATAAAAATAAGAACAATATTTCTTTAAAGGGACTTAATTTTTAACGACTTAATATTTCAAGAAAATATTTTTCTTCTTTTGATTGCATTCACTTGAAATAATTAAGTCCTTAAAAAAAGTAAAAATTAGATTTATTTTTAAATTTTAGTTTCATTTTTAGATAGGAATTAATTATAAAAATATGAATTTTTGAATTTTAGTTTTGATGTATTAATTTATTTTTATTTTATATGAAATTAATTACTAAAACGTTGTACATATATATTGGATTGGATGAAATTAATTATGAAAATTTTATTTTGAATTATGTTATTGGTTGAAGGAATAAAAGGAAAAAACTAAAAACAACTCAAAAATCCATATTGACACTTAGTTTTTCTTTTTAAATACCATGTCTTTATCTCTCACACATACAACAGACAACATTGTTAACATATAAAATCTAACGAGATTGGAGTTAAACCACCCGACACAATTAACTCCGTTAAAATACAACGTTACATACAAAACGCCATTGCGCCATAAGCTGACGCCGTTTCACAGAGTATATACTTACCACTGCGACATAAACGGTTTTGAAATTCGCGACTCACCAGAGAAAAAAGTGAGAAAAAGTTTCCGGAGGTTGAATTTTGTTGTTTATTTTCTGAGAGAGAAAATTTTGTTAGAGAGAAAGTTTTTAGAGGGAGAGGGAGAGGGAGGGGGAGGGAGGTGACTTCACGTTGATTTGTTACTCGGGAAGAATATTTTTTGAGATCTTGTCTGCTAGATCGGAAGCACAAGCTAAGTGTAAGATTTATTTATTTATTAATTTATGTGTTGTTGTTGATCTGTTTTGTTTATCTTCATTTTGGTTGTGAAGAAATGTGCAAGGCTTGATCTGGGTGCTCTTTGTGTTTTAAATATTTTGGGTTTGGGTTTGGGTTTTATTTTGTTAGAGCTGGATATGATTTTGAAACTGAGGAATTAACCCAATAATTATTAGTTGGGTATGAATTTTTCTCCCTTAAATTTTTCGGGGTTTCATATTTATGGGTTCTGTTTTATCTTTTCATTTTATTTTGTTAAGCTGAGCTTGTTCTTTGTTTACAAATGAGGAATTCAGGCAATTTGTTTGGAAAGGAGATTTGAAGTATTATATTGGTATTTTTTTTTTGTGTTTTCGCCCATAATTTGAGTTTGAATATTTATGGGTTATGTTTTATACGTCTCTTTACTATCTTCTGGGAAGCTGTGCATGATTTTGAAACATGAGGAATTTTGACAATGTATTGGGAAATTGAGGGGTTTAACCAGCATTTGACGTACGGGTATGCTTTATTTTTTCCTCCCATAATTTTAGGTTGCTATGTGGATGGGTTCTGTTTGGTTTTTCCTTAAATTTTGTTAAGCTGAACATGGTTTTGAAAATGAGGAGTTTAGGCAATGTATTGGGTTTTTTTTTGTGTGTGTTTGTAACTTTCTTATTTTTTTTCTTTTTTTTCTTGATCATAAATTTGTAATTATGGGTTTAATTTCCCATTTTTCTAATCAAGCAGCATGTTTTGAAATTGAGGAATTTAGGCAATGTTATAATGAATTACGTAAGGTAAATACATGTAGTGGGTTTATTATTGCAAAATTGACCTTGAAAATCGATTTATTTTAAAGAGATGTGTTGTTCATGCTGTTAATGTTACTTATCTGGTTGAAAAATGGCACTTTTTAAACAAAATCTACTTTAAGGAGAGAAGTAAGCTCATTGTTCTTTTTAGAGTGCCTTCTAAATGATATCAAGTCATGGAGCACATGCTATTTGATTTATTGATTTATAAGTAAGCATTCACAAATGTATGCTACAATCAACTTTGGTTTCTCTTCAAGCTGGAAATTTTGATTGATTTTCTTCTCTTTTAGTTATTGTTTATGTAAAAACTTAGTATACTTCTGCTTGACACATAGAACAAGCTTATTCCCACGGTATCTTGTTGTAGAATTATTATGTTGTTGATGTATTTTTATTGTAATTTTACAAATATTTTAATAGGATTAGCTAATTAATTTTTATTTTGAACTTAATAATGGATCATATGATTGATGAGTGTATTATAATTATACTTTTATCTCAATAATAGTAATAGATTAGTATTGATTAAGATAATCTCCATAAGAAAATTGATCCCTTCTAAACCAGAGGGTTAATTGATTTTTTGGTCATTGTATTAGAGCTTGATTTTCATTGTAGTTATTGAATGTTTATTTTGTTACAAGCGCATTACTATACTCGAAAAAACTTACAAAATGGTCATTACTAATGATTCCGTCCAAAAAAGTGACGGAAAGTGTTGAGTAGGCTAACGCTTGACATGTGGCAATGACGTGGCAGATGGGATCCTCTCCTACGTGGATCTGGAAGGAAATTTCCCTCTAATTACATTGTTTGTAACAAAAAAACACAATGATAATTACTCACCAATTCAGAGGTACCTGCCAAAATTGCCTGACTGATGCAATGCCGCATGACAGGCAAATCATTTCTTGGAGGCTTCCCAATATTCCCCTGGTTTGGACTCTCCAATTTATCACAATCCTCAACTTCTACAGAAAACATACCCTCCCTACTGCACCATCATCTAATGGGGCACAAGGAGGCAACACATCGGTGGTGTCCAGAGACACCATTCCTCCTATACCCACCAATTCAGTCCATTTACCAAACACATCATATGAATAAAAATTCTTCCTTCAGCTCTCAGCTCCAAAACTAAAAAAACAACTATTAACGCAATTGCAACCTCAATGTGGACAGTTCATTAACAACCCATATCTTGATCTCACATCAAATTTACAGTTGTACAACTATTTCTCGATTCAAACACAAAAATAGCACAAAACCCAATAATTTTGAGCATCGTGAGAATATAACTCTCCATTCTTCAGATTTTACAAGAAATCAAACACACCCACATGCCAATTTTTGGATTTGTTGAAGTTTGATCCAATTTCATAAAACCCACCAGAATGCAGTTAAAAAAACATTAAAAAAAAAGCCCAAATTCAGAGAGAAAAAAAGGTAGACAAAAATCTAAGAAAAGTGAAAATGTTATGCTTTGGTGCAGAAGAAAGAGAACAGTTCTATTCAAGCTTCATTACTGAGTCTTGCGAAAGAGCGAGGAATCGATCTCACAAAGATCTACACCGACAAGCCTTTAATCGATCAGGGGTTGTTTGATTGAGTTTTGCACAAGCTCTACGGCGAGGATTGAAAGCGGTAATTAGATGAGTACGAGGTGAAATACCCTAATGCGTTGATAATTGACTCGCCGGAGGCAATTCAGCAGCTGCACAATCGGATTTCGATGCTTCTGGTGGTTTCGGAGCTGGATATTGATAACGAAGTTTTGTCATTCGGGATTTCGAAACAGGTTTTGATTTATGACTCCTAGACGCTTTAGAATCCTGCTGCCTGGGGCTAGGATTTGGGTTTTCCGGTGATTGTGAAGCCGTTGGTGGCAGACGGAAGTGCAAAATCGTATAAGATGTGTTTGAATAAGATGAAACCCCCACTTGTACTGCTGCAGTTTGTAAAATGATATTTTTTTAACACAAGCATTATAATGCCACCTGTCAAAGCCACATCACTGACACTTGTCAACCGTTAGCCACTCAACATTTCCGTTTACTTTTTTAGACGGAATCGCAAGTAATGACTATTTTGTAAGTTTTTCAAGAATAGTAATGCGTTTATAACAAAAAAAGATTCGGTAACCACAATGAAAATCGACCAAAAAGTCAATTAACCCAAAAGCTATATTTATATAAAATTTTATGAGTAATTATTACTAAAAAAGTTAGATAAATTTGAAAAGTTTATAATAATATAATTTAGAAAAAAAGCTTTTGTTATAAATTCGATACTTAATACTATTAACAATAAAATATATGCATATGAAATATATTAAAGTGTAATATTATTAAATATATGTTTTAATTAGTTTTGGGTAAGATAATTTTTATAAGGAAATTGTTTTCTTCTAAAATTATAGTATTGATGTAACAATAGAAATCCTACTTAAACTCAAATAGTTATATTTATATATATTTTTTACAGTAAAATAATTGGATAATTATGTATTATTGGTAGTTAGAATATAAATTGAATAGTACACTATGAGCATGTTGATTTGTGGGGTTAGAGCATGTGCTGGACCGTTAGTTCTATTTCTAAAATAATCATGTCTATGTTTTGTCACTCAGGATTGGACTATTAGTTCGATTTTAAAAAATAGTCTCCCCATATAGGCTATTGTTTGTTTGAGGGATTAGAGGATAGGACTGGACTGTTAGTCCCATTTAAAAAATAGTACTGCCTTTGTTTTGTTATTTCTGGACTGTTAATATTGTTTAAAAATAGTCCCCCATATGAGGGACAAATTAATTAGAAGGGAGGGAAGGGGTGGAATCTTGGGTTTGGGTCCAAGTTCTCACTGCATTCCTTAGCTGACGATTTATTTATCTGCTCCATCTCTAGGGTTCCATCATCTCCATCTTTCTCTCCTCTTATGGTATAAATAAATTAATTAATGATTATAAACAATTGATAGAACTCGCGGTTGCTTATTTTATACTTATAAATAGAAAAATGTGATGTTTTACTATGTCGTTTCATATCAATTCTTCCATATTGAATGCATTTTTACTTGTTTCTTTTATTTTTCACTTGTATCTTTAATTCACGTGTTGTGGTATATATTATGTTGTTTCTTCTATTCATATTTGGCTTAGTAGCGCATGAGTGACTCTGTCCATTCATGTATAATCAAATGAAGTGTCAATTGCATGTAAAGTCATTAAACAAGTGTCATTTTTCTTGGTTTGGTTGAAGTTTTGAATAATATATTTTATTACATGCCTACTTGATATCCATACGCTATTTGAGAAGACCAATCAATGGGTGCCAGAAAGAAAATTAAAAGTTTCTTGCATAAAAGGCCTATAGATTTGTTTTTGTTTTTGTTTTTAATCTATTTGTTAGAGGTTATATGCTCTAATTTTTCAGTTATGACCCGTGAATTAGCAGCAATAGGTAACAAAATTGGTATTCTTAATAGTAATCCCTTCGTTTCAAAATAAAAGATCAACTGCCTGTATAAAAACAAATGATCCTATATTTTAGAATGAATATGGTAATAAATTTTTTCTAACATAAATTAAAGTGCAATTATTTGATCAAAGTATATTAGTACTTTTAATAATAGTCTAGTATTCAAATGAGATTTTTTGGTTAAAATAAACGTTGGATTGGACTATCTAATCGCGTTCGGAGCAATAGTCCGGAGTAATGCGAACAACTAGTTCCATTTAATTAGTCCATAGAAATAATCAAATCCACATAAGTAGTCTAGAGGACTAATTGTCCCTTGCAATCCTGTCATACAGACAAAACTGAATCAAAAAATGTATGGAAATAGGAGGTGATTTATGTTAAGGAGATTATTATGATAGTAAAAATATTGATGGAAAGAGTTTGGGAGTTGAGTGAAGTATGTGGAAAAGTTGCTTAATGGTATTTCTCTGTATTTTTCGGGTATATATATATATATATATATATGTGTGTGTGGAGAATGATTTATATCCAAAGTTGGATGGGAGGATATACCTTCCAACCCATCTTGAAAACAATTAAAGGCATGGATGAACGCAATCTGCACAATAGTTATGTGGACGGTGACCTTATCATTGAAATCCAATCTATCAAATCCGCAGAATAGTTATGCGGATGGCCAAAATCATCCACACAACTATTGTGCAAACGGGAGTATTATGTTTTTTTGGCATCCACATAATTATTATGCGGATAGGGATCTTGTGGAGCTAGGCTCCGCATAACTGTTATTAGTACTTTTTTCAGCCTTAGAATCTTGGAATGGACGACTAGATCACAGTTTTATGGATAGAGCTTCCCATCCAACTTTGGATGTGGATCACTTATATATATAGATTGTAGCATCTTTTTGACAAAAGATAGAGAATGTAAATTGATGTGCCTATTTAAGTATATGATATTCTTTTATGTTATTTATAGTTTTTGGGAATAATGCTATAGTCTACAATTAATTGGTTTAAATTGTCTAGTTACAAATATAGATAGTTAGGGGCCTCAGTGCGGCTCGTGTGGGGGGCTTGTACCTGTTGGGTTAGTCAAATGCTCTAAAAATTTCGAACATGTTTTGAAAAGAAAAAGAAAAAATATAGTTAGGTGCTATACTGTCCGTTCCTCGGGTTATACTACCCTCGTTTCACAAAAAGAGCCTAACTTGCAAAATTTACAAATTTTAAAATATGTTATTGGACCATGTTTACTCCTATATTTATTGAATGTTTTGTTTAGTAGTGGTGTTATAATAATGAATTTAAAACTTGAGGACATTGTATCATTTTGTACTATCATCAATAGAAATAGGACTATTGTTTTTGTAACAAACAAGATTTTGCAATTGAACTCTTTGTGGAATGGGGGAGAGAGTTATTCTTTTACTCATAAAATTTCGTTCTTTTATGTTGAAATCAAACTTTAGAACAATCTGTGTGTCTATTTCTTCCTCTAATTGTAGATTTGAGCATTTATATTGCCTTTAGTATCTTTTGTGAAAAATATACATTGTGGATCAGTGGTAGCACAAGGAAAGTACACAAGTAAAGCGGCAAGAAATAAGGAACCCCTCAAACTTCTGTAAAAGCTATCTCCTGTTCAGAATACATGTATTCAAAGGAATGGAGAAAAAAAGAAAAAGAAAACCTCCTAGAGTAATTGATATGTATAACTTTCTGTCCGTGTGTAGGATTGTAAAAATGTCCAATCTTTCCCGAAAATGACATTTACTGCAAAGGCATGCCCTTGTTCTTTGGTTAAGAAAGGAAGAAAAAAAGCCTTTTCAATTGCAGTTGCCCAAGATACTGAATTCTTGAACTATAAGAAAAGAGTGGCTAGGTATATTACTTTGAGGGTTCAAGCCATGGTATCCTCTCTCTCTCTCACTCTCACTCTCCAACAATGTATATCCCCTCAAATGCAACTTTTTTATAGATAATGGAGAAATTAAAGTGCATTTGCACTATCAAATTAATATAAAGACAATTGTGTGGTTGGAAAGATTTGAATCCAAGATCTTGCATACCCAAAGCTCTCTGATACCATGTTAAGTTACCAACTCATCTAAAAGTTTAAGCTGTTAGATGGATGACCCAACAATGTATATCATGCTAACAGTTACGAAGTAAGGTCTATGTTCAACCGGTTCTGTACTTTCTTAATTGTCGTATAGGGTAGTAATTATGGAAAGAAGTATCTGCAATTTGTAAACCACTATATATGACCTTTCCTTCTTAGAAACATTAGTTGGGAGTATTTGTTCTCTTTTTGGTTCATGATTGTGAGACATTGAACAAGCTTGATACTTGATAGGATATATAGTTTCTATGTTCAAAGCATGGTAATGTTGAAGAAGAGGACAAAAAAAATTATTATGTCAAAAGCTCACGGCATACATTTGTATCGACCCATCATTTTATTTTAAAAAATAAACTGT
Organism: Panax ginseng; assembly: GCA_020205605.1. Classification (NCBI taxonomy): domain Eukaryota; kingdom Viridiplantae; phylum Streptophyta; class Magnoliopsida; order Apiales; family Araliaceae; genus Panax; species Panax ginseng. Next base: position 113,345,854 of record CM035130.1, on the reverse strand, counting down.
TTGAACTCTGGACATTTCAGTCAATCATCTTTATGTAATAAGATTTAAAAATAATAATTTCCCTTTGTGAGAATATACTTCTTTTGGTGCTGTTTCATCCAGACTCTGCTTTCCTTTTACTTTGTCCTCATTTCAAAGTAAGAGAAGATTAGTTTTGCCACCAAAACTCCAAATTAGGAGGGGGGGGGAGGATCCTATGTTATTTCACTTTAGATGACTTTTTGTAGACACTGACTTGCTTTATTGTACCAAAATCCGAGAGGGGAATTGCCCCCCCTTCCTCTCAAACCCCCAAAAGCATGCATATGGTTTTGCCACTGGATATTGTCTATCTAAAGTGTTTTGATTTGTGCCCATCTGTGATTGATTAAAGATAAGGTTTCTTTCTAGTTTTCAATATTACTTTTATTTTCCATATTAGCGTACTTGCTTTCCTATGCCATGGTATGGCAAAGTTTATATTCAACAACTAATTTCCTAATGCTACCTAAATGTTATGGAATTTTAAACTTCTTATACTCGAGTTTTGATAAAGATGTAATGGATGAAATATGTTTTTTAGAAGTTTCTGTCTAGAGCTAAAGCATTGTGATTCCTTGGTTTATTTTTGGCAGGGTGATGGGGAGGGATGTTACAGGTATCCGTAGTGATAAGAAGCCCAATGCTATCAGTATTAAGTCAAATGGCGTCTCCCATGATACAGTTCATGTCTCTCCCCAAACTCCAAAAGAAAATAGTGAAACTAAAGACACTGTAGTGGAGGACCATACTGCAGAAAATTCAGTTGGTGAAAACTATCAGGAGAAGCAAGATGTGCTAGGTGTCAAAAGCATCAATTGTGAGGTTGGTCTACCTGAGGGGAAAACCCTGAAACCAGACACCCTGAAGTCGAGTGAAAATACCTTAAGCTCACCTATTAAACCTGCCTCAGGGTCTGTGGCTGCTGGCAATTTCCGAAAGGACTCCCACGTTTCTCAATCATGTAGTCCTACAACTGAGAAACAGGCCTCAAATATAACTGTTGATGCTAATGTGAACCGTTCATCAAACGCTAAAGATTTGCGTTCCCCAAAGAATGCAAAGAAATTAGAGGTAAAAGCTAATTCTTTGACAATTGTATGTGATGATTTCCTAAGTTTCCTATGCTTATAGGCTCAATCTAATCCGATTAATCAAATTTCCAATCAAATTGAATATAAGTCCCTCTCCCAAAATAAAAAGAAAACGGAAAAGTTATTGACCTGATATGATAATAATGAGTTGGTTCAAGGTTGAGGTAGCCCAATAAACTGATAAGGAAGACTATAGACCATATGAAATCTAATGCACTGAAGGGAAAGCACAAACTAGCCAATGTTTCTAGCCCTTTCTTGCAGCATTGTCACACTTTGGTAATTTCTGGAATGATGTTCTTCAAATTGGAACTAGATATCATTGTGTAGAATGATCTACCCACCGAGAAAGTTAGTAGAATGAACAATTTTTATGATTCAAATGGAGTTTCAAAGAATACTGGCACTAATAGCCAATTTTCGTGTTGATTTAATTGAATATCTGGACGGACCGCTGATCTTGAGAAATTTCATGTTTCATCAGCCATATTCTCCTCCAATTGCAAGGAAGCTACATCAATCTGATTACAAGAATTATCCTGACGATGAGGATAATTGGTCGATGGCTTCCTCGTATCCTTTGCATACGTTTGAATCTATCTCATAATCTCTTTCTCCCTAATCTAAATTATTATCAAAAAATTGTTGTCATTGTATTTTTAATATGGAATTATCCTTAGCAATGCATAGTGCTGCAGCTTCTGTGAGAACAGTCAAATCCCAGGTCACAGTTCCTGTAGGTCCCTCATTTTTATCTGCCCAACGTGCTGCAAAACGTAGGGAGGTAAATTTGTTATTAGGTTGGATGGATTCCAATCCATTAATTGTTTCTCATTCCTTATCTTTGGTTTGCAGGCCACATAATTTTCTTGTTATTCACTATTTCACACACTTCCTTTTTTTAGTTTTACATGAAGCTGGAGGAAAAACGCAAAGCTCTGGAAGCGGAAAAGAAGGAATATGAAGCACGAACGAAGGTACATTACTCCCTTGTGGATGTACTCTTTTAGCTTTGCCTGTATTTTCTTACACATGTTGATGTGATCATGTTAAAGATTAGCAACTCAACTATGTCTTGTTTCTTCTTTCACTACTGATAAAACAGGAGGAGCAAGTAGCAGCTATAAAGCAGCTTAGAAAGAATATGGTTGTTAAAGCAAATCCAGTTCCTAGTTTTTATAGCAAAGGACCTCCCCAAAGGTTGAACTTAAAAGGTATGTAGCGTGAATTTTCCCTAGATTCTTTGGAGTTTGATCTGGACAAATAAAATGACTAGAGTTTATTATTCCCATAAACCTTATCAAAATGCTGGTTATATCTTAAAAGACTAACATTCCTACTCCAATTGTTTGATTCCTGGTTCAGCTATGTGACTATTAATACTTGCTACTTTGGCAGACATGTGTCCCATGCGCCAAGTTATATTACACTAGAAATTAATATAAGACAATGATCTATTAAAATATAAAGATATAATACCTATTATAAATACTCTCATATATAGGAGAACAACTTCTTTCAACACAAAATACTAAAAAGCATTTCAGAGCACAATATGATTACTGCAAACATAAAAAAGGATTTTTTATTTTTTATTATTTTTTTTGAGAACAACATAAAAAAGAATTAAAATGCTTAAGCAATGTAAATTGAAGTTACAACATTAAGAATGAAGTTGCAAATATATGTCTATACGTGTGTCCATATATATGGAAAAAGCATGAATCAGAGGTTGGAAGAAAAAAATCATTCTCATTATATACATTTTACTTATGCTTCAACACTGTGTAACAGTGTTACGTGTGTGTCATCCAATAAATTGGATAGAAGATTAAGCATGTGGGAGTTATAGGTATAACGTTACATGCCCATGTTTGTTGAGTAATTTAATGTTTGTTATAGTTTATTTAATTTTGTTATAGGAAGTCTTAGTTTTATGTAATAGTGATAGTAGTGGTACCAGTGGCGGCACCAAAAGAATGTGTTGGGAGGGGCCAAAAACATTTAAAAACCAAATATAAAAAGAGTAGTGTATTCAATTCGAAAGTATATGCAAAAAACAAAAAAAAATACCCTCGTGCTGTTTTTTTTATTTTATTATTTTTTGTAAATATTAATTTATCTATCTTTAATGTCCCTACTGATATTGAAAAAATCAAATCACAAAACTCGTGTATAATTGAGTCTCCATTGAAAATTCAAACAATTTTTTTTTCTGAATAGACAATGTCAACAAGACGGTAAAAATAAAAAATTATACAAAATACAAACTTCATCAAATGTAAAACCTAAATTTTTAATTTTTAATTTTTAATAAACAACTTCAGAATCCTAGTAACTATCATATGTTTTCAGTTCACAAGAGACTAGAATGCAAAAAATGTATTCAAAATGTCATAAACGCAATCGATTATATACTAATCAAAAATCTTAAATACAAATATTAATCATGTAAAATTTTAAATTAACAACAAATTAAAAATAAGTAATAAATATTTATAAACATGAAATAAAGTGTAAGATGTTAAGATTAATTAACATACAAATGTTTGATTCAACACGGTTTTTGCTAGATTTTGTTTGAAGCCAAATAAAATGACAAAATTGCCCATAATAATATGATAAATACGGGAGAATTAGAATAAGAAAAGTTTAGGAATTGGTATAGGAAAAATACTCTAAGCATATATATGATTTCTAGAAATTGACTTTTATCACGGAGGGAGGAGTATATGATTTCTAGAAATTGTTTATATAAGCATATATAACTATCAACTAAGTGAAATGATTTTTCCAGGTGCCATGGCCACCCCCACCTGCCTGTACTTCGCCACTGAGTGGTATTAGTCCAATTAATCTATAAAACTAGGTATTAGTCCAGTTGTTCCATAAAACTAGGACACTTTCCATTACAAATTAAAATAATAGGGTTGTCTTACATAAAATGAAATTACTTACCCTGACCCCTTTCTCTTCACTAGATTATTCTCTCTCTCTCTCTCTCTCTCCTCAATCGCTCTATTATAACAAGGTTGGGTCTCCATTACTCTTAATCTGCAGCAGATCTCCATTACCATTAGGCTTTTCTGGGAGTTTTTAAGGGTAGAAAGAGAGGGATAAAGAAGAGAAGGAAAGAGTATTGAGTTCATTTTCTCTCCAAAAGTGAAGAATTTTTGTCAGAGTAAATGGTGAATTTTTTTTTCTTAAAAAAAACTCAAAAAACACACCATTTTTAGGTTCTCTCCCTTTCCTTCAAAATTTTTTCTCCTGGACAGGGTGTCAGACTATTTGTATAGTGCTCTTTCAAACAGACATGACCAAATCATTTGGCATGAATTCTCACACTATATAAATGCTACTTAGTACTTCCTTCTATACAAATGCATTGCAACTTTCTTGCTAGACAAATGCAACTTCCTTGCTATACAAATGCTACTTCCTTGCTATAAACAGGCCAGCAAATGCAACTCTCTTGCTATACAAATGCAACTCATATCCTATAGGTTTAAGGGGTTTGTTTTTGTTTTGTAAATCAAATATAAAAGTGAAATTCAATCGAAGAAAAATTAGATGCGGGTACTGTGTCTGAGATGGAGCAACCACAAAGGTGGAGTGAATGAGTTTTGTGACAGATCAAGAAGAGAGAGAGAATGTGATAGATCTGCAAGCAATTTTCACAAATTAAAGTGGAACGGTGCTGCTTTGTGGGCAGTACCCTACTCTTCATCAGTACGGTATTTCCAATTTCCACATAAAATAAACTATAAAAATTTACAATGACAAATATTTAAATTGCTAAAGAAAGCGGGCACTTACATGTAAACTTTTAGAAACATGGGAGTAAAACCAACTCAGTTGAGTTTGTTTTGCGAAAACGTGAGAGCACAATTTGGGAATATGTGGAGAACTTGTGTTGGCTCAATATAGATAGGTAGTTGAGATTTTTCTTATAAAATAAAAGATACTTGGGATTTTAAGTATTAAACATGATTTTAGTGGACTCCTGTTAGACCCTTTTGGCTTGACAGGCACTTGGCATGCGGGATGCCTAGATAGCATGTCAAGACAAGTCTTGACACTCGGTTGTGTGGCAAGGCGTATGCGTGCGGTAGTGTGCAGCAACAGGCGGCAGCCAAGGGCGTTGGGCACACGTAGTCGGCAAATGAACTTGATACTTAGTCATTTGAGCAATGCAGTGGGCGACACTAAGCAGCAAGTTGGGTCATTGTGCAGCAAATTGACTATGTCAGAAAACTAGCAAATCTACATGGTTTGCATTATGCTTCCTCAGACAGGTTTGATGTCTATTCGTGACACTTTGAAAATTTTTATAAGTGCTACTATTAGGGGGTGCTCCGTGAAGGTCACCCGGGACCATGGGCAGGTGTCATGGGCAATGCGTGCGGGACGTTGGGACATTGTTGGGCTCCCTTACAACAATGTCTAACATCAGATTGTGGCTTTGGATCGAATCAAAGACTCGTTCATGAGCGGGGCATGATCGAGCAAGAACATTGCTCAAACGTGGGGCATGGCTAGGCGTTGGACTTGACATGTTAAAGCATGGCATGGGTTGGTGCCCAGCATGCAACAAGGTTATAGCATGTGGACAGACGTATGGGCTGGACGTGCACAACAGGCTTGGACAGCACCTTGGGCAAGTATTGGGCTAGTTGGAAATTTATGGGCTAAAAAGGACTGAGCATCTTGTGGCAACATGTTGGATAACTCGTGGGCTGAGACATCAATAATGTGGACCGACACTGTGGGCAAAGACATCAACAAGGTGGGCTAACATTTGTGTGCGATTAGGAGTGGTAGTGGAGCAAAGCCCCAATGACATGCGATTGTGGGCGATTCTTGGCGATCAACCTTTATGCACATGACTGGCATGTCTCCAGCCAGTTGCATATCATGGGGCGCTGCTGGTGGGCAGTTGATGAGCAGTTGCACATCATGGGGCGCGCACATCCTGTTAGTGGGCAGTTGGTGGGCGGTTACAATTTGAATGCGGGTTTCTATTGGCTGAATGTCCCTAGCAGTTGGGGTTGTCAACTGCGGCCTAGATTTTGTATGTCTATATATACATGTAGGGGTCGGCAGGCAAAGACACACTGAGCAAGTGTGAGTCTGCAAGCCTAAGTCAGTTTGCAATTCCTAGTTTATTGAGAAGCAATAAAAGGTTGGGCGTTCGCCTGTAAATTCGTGTTGGCTTGTGTGTGGCTTGTTTAAATAGACTGTGGGTGATTTACATACGGTGGGCGAGTGTGAGTCTTGCTGACTGGTTGGGCGAACCAGTGCATCACAAGGAAAACAAAGACGCGAAAAATTTAGTGTCAGATTGTAGACCCTGTGACAACTCCTTTAGTGTTGGGGAGCTAACTGATAAGATTTTAAATCTTTTAGTCAGTAAATTTACTAAAATAACCAAGAAAATTTGATTTTAAGTTGGCTGAAAATGATTTATTTGCAATTTCAAGGGAGAGGACACCAAAAGTAAGAGAGCAAAGGGTAGAGTTAGCGGAAAGACTATGCGCCCCACCCTCTCCTCTTTCTCACTTCCCTCCTTTTTGGTTTTTGTTTTTTCTCATTGTGGTCTGTGCATATGGGGTAGGTGGGTGCTGGAGCAAAATTGTGCAGGTGAGGGTGCAATGTAATTGGTTTTCCTTTTTATGCCCACGTATGTACAAGTTCATTGTGAAAGCCTGTGATTGATTATGTGTGTTGTTTTGTTCTACTCTTTGTCTAATGATACTAGTTTACAGCAGATAATCCAAAATGCACTCTCTTCTATGTTACACCTGGATCACTTGTTACAGAAACACATATTCACTGCTTTAGTTTGTTGGATGCCAGTTGCCAGTCACACGTGCTAAATCGCCAAATTTAACCCGGAGAAATAGTTGCGGGGATGCAACTAATTCATCATTGGAGAAGGGAGCCTGTACCCGCGGAAATCGCCACAGCCTTGGCATTTACAAAGAAGGAAATAGTAATGCCAGCAATATCAAAAATAAGAATCAAATTAGCGGGCGGAATGGAAATGGAATTTTCAAAGTCAAGGATCACTCCAAACTGGAAATTGATCAGAAACCAAAAACATTGCCTCAGAAAATAAATATGCAGACTGCTGACGTTTCTGCTGAGTCGTGAATTTTCCACTTTACTTTCAACGAGGAAAGGATCTCAATGTTCCAGGGTGCATTTAAATGATGTAACATAGAAATGGTTTCTTTTTTCTTGTATGCTGTTTCAAGTTGTATGCTTCACTTCTGAATTGTATATTTTCTGCTACTTGTAGCCATACGTAGTATATATATATATATATATATATATATATATATATATATATATATATATAAGAGACACTCTTCAGTGGCAGATATGTGCTATTATGATTCCATTACTAGTTTACTACTTTATGGGGCCTAGTCTAACATCCGTTGTACAGGCAACTTGGTGTCGGTTGATATGGGACTGCGAGTTTTAAATTTTAAATTTTAAGTACAATTTTTTTTAAAATATTTTTATTAATAAAGAAAAGTTCCATATTAGGATGTTGAAAAATTTACTATATCCCGATTGGTACTTTTAAGATCCCTTTGTAATAAAGTAGTGAGCATGTTGTTGCGAGTTTCATTTATTTATTTAACTTGGTCTCTTTGTTCATTCTTTAACCAATTAGACGGTACAGACCTAGTGGACTCAGGGTTTGAAACTCTGAAACAACATTAACAGAATGTTGGTTCATGTTTTTGGTTAATTCCGAAAATTCAACAAACAAATTTCTTTGATTTGGTTAATGTTGAGGCATGATTGGATGGCCCTGATAGTTTGGTGGGCCATGTGTAAGAATCTTACATACATAGGAGTATATTCTAATTGTTAAGGAAAGAGTCCAGATTATATTTGATTTTTTTTATTTAAAGATGTTGACTTTTATCATAATATTATGGTTGCTACCATGATGAGGAATTCTATTATAAATACAAGGTTATACTCTAATTTATAAATATTTTATTATTGTTGAGTACTAGAGCATTAAATTTTTATTATTCAATTTGTACTTATTCTCACATCGAAGCTATTTCCGGTGATTCACGTCGTCAAGTTCCTACGCGACTTTGTTCCTGTGCAAAATTGGATGCGTGGACAAATCTTGACGTTAATAGTTAATTATTAAAACATTACAAAAACTAAAAATTAAATGATAATATATTTAATCAACTTAATATAAAAATCTCACAAAATTTACAGTTACAAGAAATTAACCAAAAGTTCTCAACCAATGATATAAATAAATCAAATTATTCAACTTTTAGTAATTTTAAATAAATAAAAATGAAAATAAACTGACTTGAGTTAACTAACTTTAACGCTCCCCATTTTAAAATTAGTGATACATTACTTCTTCTTTTTTTCAAATTAAAAACATTTATATGTTTTGATTTTTCGGGTAAATTGAAAACTATCACACACTATCACTACTACATCTTTAGTAAATGTTAAGAATTTATCTAAATAAATAAATTTTTTTATTAAAAATTGTCACTTTTAAAAATATAGTCTAATTTTGAAATGAAAGAAATATTTGTATATAAATATCAAACATACATACAAAATATACTATCAGAAAATTAAAAATATTCAAGGGTGGTCAACACTCAACCACCCTTGCCCTTGAATGGATTTGTCTCGTATTAGGATTTGATCATTTGACCCTTAAAATGGACAAGCACCTGAAAAATACAGTCAGATTTTTAACTCTAGAGGACTCTCAAAATCTTAAGTTTGCAAAAAACAAGTGAAAAAAAGAAAATATTCATTGCATAAATTTAAACTTCCTTTAATGGGGTAAGATTTATTTGAAGGGGTAAAAATAATCTTAAAAAGAAAAAAATGTGTGTCATGTGTGTTGGGAGGGGCGTTTAAATTAGAGGTGACAATCGTTTTTTGTGAGACAAATTCATGTCGTGTCAAATCTTTATATGATTGCCCTGTCGAGTTAATGTCAAGTTAACAAATAACAAAAAATTTCCTTTAAACTTTAATATGGGAAAAAATAATATGAGTATGTCCTATTTAAACTTTAATCTTCTTCAAGAAAAGAGTCAACGAATCTCATCAATATGTAACTTGTGTTGATATTAATTTTTGTATTCAACTTTCCTCTATTTTCCCTCTTTTTCGCTGCAAATTAATTGTGTTCTTTGTCAGGTTCCTTTTTTTCATTTTTGGATTCGGTTAACATGAAGTTAATTTCATAATAAGTTGATCAATTGATCAATACAGTGTTGACACGCATAGATAGAGATCACCTTCTGACTTGTGTGTCAACACTGTATTGATCAATTAACAAAAGTTAACTTCATACTAACCACTCCCTTTCTTTTTACTTAAGAAATACAATTAATATATTTTGTCTGATTGACTAACATAAGTACAAAATCTCAATACTACTACACTTCAAAAATTCATTGGAAATGATGAAAGTGAAACAAGTTGATACTCATTCTATTCTTTAATATATATGTCATTTTAGATTTATGCACACGTATTAAGAAAATGATTAAAAATTATTAAATATAATATCAATTGTCTATATTGCTCTTATATTAAAAAAGAGAGTATTATTTATTGGACAAAGAATAATGAGAGAATCAAAATTATATTTAATATTTGTAGTAATATTGAAAACTAATCAATTAATAATTAATTAAAATTCTCAAACGACTTATATTAAAAGACAAACACATTTCTCTAAAACGACTTAATTATATTAAAAAATGGAGAGAATATTTAATATAAAGATAATATAGGAAATTAAGTCATGAATGTTTTTTTAAAATCTACAAATAACAAATAAAAAAAACAAACTATATTCTAAAACGACAATAAAAAAGAACGAAGAGAATATCATTAATGACTTACTTATTTTCTCGGAATTATAACCATAAGTGGTGTATAGAAGAAGAAATTGAAGGCAAGGGCAAATCTATCTTAGTCCCACATCCGTTGTTTTAGTGTCATACTCTCTTGTTTATATTACGACTTGCAATCAATGCAGAATATCACCCACCATGGGTGATAACCAATTCATAACATCAAATAATTAAAAGCAGCTCTAAGGCCCAACCATCATGGTTGGGGGGTACGTTTTTGATTTCTACCTCTTCTTCAATTTTTAATTAATGAGAGTAAATTAGTTAACACATATTTATCAGTTGTCCATTCTAGCTGAATTTTTTTTTTTTAATTTAAAATAGAGTATATAGTTTACAATATTTAAAAGTTTATATATTGACTAAATAACTTTCTATTTTTGTTTTTTTGAATTTTATATTAAGTTTTTGTAAAGATTGATTTCAAGTCAAAATAAATCTTTTAAATTAGACGATCAATAAAGTAAACGAAAATTGAAATTTCTACATGTGTTTTTGATATTTTCATGTATGCCTCTCTCACATGAGAAGAAAGTGAATGCCACCTTCATATGAGAGAGGATCATGTAGAAATATCAAAAACTCATATAGAAATAGTACTCCCCTAAAAATACACGAACAATAAGGTTTATCACTTATAATTTTTTTAGGTTTTCTAATAATATTATGTGTTTTAATCTCTAACTCAAAATTTTAAGTATATATTATAAAATACCACAAATTAAAAAGAATGTTATTAAGTAAAAATATAATAGGTTTAATAAAGTAGTTCAATTCAATTTGAGGATTAAGATTTGGCTAACTATACACACTAATTGATAGTCCGTGCAATGCATGGGTTTGTTTGAATAATAAATTTAATAATTTGTTTCAGACAATATTAGAGAAAAGAATTAAAAAGAAATGCATTCATTGAACATTTATTAGTAAACTGACTTTTACACCTTGTCTTTAACCATAAAAGAAAATTACTTTTTAAAATAATTATTCCTTTTTCTTCTTTTGTAAAAAAAGCACCATCATATCCAGGTGAGCTCCCAGCCTCATTGACATCCTTGGTCAACTATTGCAGCTGTGAAATAAGATCAGACAACCATTCACTTCTCAAAACAGCGGTACCAATTAAACTTAAATAACAATCAGTGTATTTAAGGAAGTAACATTATTAATCAGCTAAAGGCATATCATGTATGCTATAGCCAATTAATTAAGCCCCCATATCATACTCAATTCTGAAATGTAAAACTAATTCTTGTTGAAAATGACAAAACCAATAATCAAGTAACAACCTTAAACTCCCGATCCTTTGAAGCATCCATTCAACAGGAGAATGCTAGCACAACGCCACATATAACAATATAATTAACATTAAACATCTAATTTAATTTTAAAACAAAAGCAACCAACAAATCAACTATGCATTTTTGTTCGCAACTAATCTAAGATAAACTTTTCCCAAGATTTTAAAGTAAGAAAGATCCATCTATTTTCATCTTGACCACCATTGAGTTTCTTGAAGGCGCTCTCACCATCATTCTCAGTCCCACTTTGTTTGGTGGTGAGGTTGGTTTGATTTGATTTCATGAAGAAAATCTCTCTTTTAGAGATTCGGTTTTTGTGACGCCCCCAAAATAGGTATACATCACTCATTCTGAGTCGCCAAATACATGGTACAAAATACAAATACAAACTTAAGTATATAGCATGAGCTGTAAGTTTTAATACAAATATTATCTTCTAGACAGTATTCAAACTCAAAGTAAGTCCTCAATATATTTATTATCACACTATTTCACAATAGTGATGACTACTAATGCAAACATCTAGACCGTCACTCCGTTCCCCGACTAGTCCCAACTATATTCTCATTTCCTGAAGAGAACAATGAAAGTAAAGGGTGAGCTCAACTAACTGTAATAACCCGATATTTTCTATACAAATAAATCATAAATTTTGAGTATAAATTTTTTTAAAAATAAATAAATATGGGGAATTATGTGTCAAGATAATGTGTATATATATATGTGTGATAAATAAAATATATTTATTACATGAATTATTATAATTAATTTTATTTTAGAATTATAGATTATTATAAATTATATTTTTATAATAATTAATTTTATTATAGAAATGTTTTATTATTTATTTTTCAAAGAAAATATGATATTATATTATTTAAATAATATATGGAATGATTATTGTAATTATTATAATTATTATTTATTTATATGAATTTTAATTGATTTATTAAGTTAAGTATTTTGACTTAATTAATAATGTAATTTATTTATGCAATAGTAAATCGGATATGAAATCCAAATCCTAATACGAAGTTTTGATCAAGAAATGATAATAATATTATAATATTTTTATTTTTCGGTCTTTATAAATATGTCTTTATATATGAACCAGATGATGGTTGGCCGATTATGGTGTTATGTGATAAACCCTAATAATACTGTGTGAAACCCTAATTTAAAATACAAATTAGAGTTTAAAATTATTGGACAATTGCGACAATGTGATTAATATCATGTATGATAGATTTTATATTGCTAATTAAAGTAAACCTAATTAGTAATTAAAGACCGTAATGATTAGAACCCTAAGTTAATAATTATAAAACCCTAATTACTGTTGTGAAACCCTAATTGCGAAATCAAAACCCTAACTGATATTTAGGAATCCTAATTGCTAATTGAAAACCTTAATTGCTTAAGTGGCAAGGTTAATTATATTATAATACCCTAATGTTCATGTAAAATTAGAAAATTAAAATTATAATTAACAAAACCCTAATTTATAAAATTTTAGAAACTAAAATTGTATTTTATGCAAACCCTAATTGGTTAATTCTACAAATGCTATATGCTAAACCTTAGGGTTAAACCCTAAGGGTCAAACCTTAAGGGTTTGTAAAGATTACATTTTTGTCATTAAAATGATTTAACAATTGACTAAAATGCCCTTTTCTATTTTCTTTAATGGGTAACTTGTGAAAATACATTTACCTTTAGTTGTTTACCAACTCTAGCAACTCCATTGACTTATAATTGACAGCAATGAGCTTTATATCAGCCATTCCATGCATCTAGCTTGCTTATAAATAGATTGGGAGAGAGAGAAAGTAACATTTGCTAGCCATTTTGCATAAACACCCAACCAATCCTCTCTCTCACTAAAACCAACGAAATATAGTAGCTTTTCAGTCACATATTGAAGCCCCATGAACCACTTAACAAATTAGAAACCCTAGATCAAGAAATTGTCCAAGAAAGGTATAAAAACCCTAGCTTGAATCCGCTCAAAAATCTATTGTTAGATGTTAGATTTAAGTGTTAGAATATATTGTTTCTAGTTTGTTATGATGATCTGGGTTGGTTTTAGGAAGATCCATGTCATCTAAATCTTTAAATTTAAGTTTTTGAAAAATCTGGAAATTTTTTATTGTTATCTGACAAGCAAATGTCAGGCCTCTTTAATCTTTCTCTGTTATATGTTTTAGTCGTTTAAAGCTTTGATCTTGTAGCCTGTTATGTTCTCTGTAATCTGGAACTTTTAGATAGCTCAGATCGTGCTCAAAATGAAAGTTATGGGCGGTCAAACCTCATTGACCGACCATGACTTTCAATTTCTGGAAAAACTCAGATCATGCCCAGAAGGCTCTGACAAGATCTTCGTGGGCTTAGATCTGACTGTGTTATGATGTTATGTAATGATCTTTGTATCTAGGTTATAGTCTGTTGTTTGAATTACAATATTATAGCACTATATCACTAAAATATTGAACAGGTAGATCTCAGTGGGCGGTCAAACTAGGCCGGACGTTCATGAAATGCATTTTCTGGGTAACCCAGAAAATGCATGATCATGACGTCTGACAAGGTTTGATTAGGTCCGATCTGTCGATTGTGTTGTGATTTTGTTGATGTTTTGGGATAGATATACTCTCTTACATCTTTGGCTACACATCGCATCCATTACATCACTTAAATGTTACACGTGTTGCAAGTTGTGGAAGCCGAAAAGTAAGGCGCCATGAGGCTTTGTTCTTATTGGTTTTATCTTTGTTTGGTAGTGGTTGTTGTTAGAACATGTAGTCTTACATTAGAACTACAAGATCTAACCAACAACATGTCCAAAAACATCATGATCCGATCCATGTGCTTGGTCAAAGTAGCAACCTCGAATCTGCCTTTAAATGTTCTGGGTTAAGGAAGAACACCTATAGGGACGGTTCTGTCGCTATAGGTGATCTTTAGCGATAGTTTTGCATAAAAATTAATTATTTTTATTAAATAAATAGAAAAAATTAGTTTTTAATTATTAAAAATACAAATTAAATTAGTAAAAATTATTTAAAAGTCCAAAAATTATATTTTAATTATTTTGAGTATATTTCATAAATATTTCATATTTTTGGAATATTAAAAGTATTTAATTTATTTAATTATATTATTAAATAAATTATTTAAAAATGATTTTAATACATAAAAAATCATTAAAATGATATTATGATATAAGAAAATATTTTAAGTTATTTTAAATGACTTTTAATATTTTGTGATAAATTTCATTAATAAATTAATATTAATGATAATTAAGTTATAAATGAATTAAATAAATAATTTAAAATGATTTTATTAAAAAATTATTTTAAATAATAATAAGGTATTTAAAAATATTTGAAGTTATAAAATATAACTTTTAATATTTAAAGGTAAAATTCATTAATTAATTATTATTAATGATATTAAAAATATTTAATAATTATATTAAATAAATTAGTTTAAAAATGATTTTAATATTATAAAAAATCATTTTAAATGAAAATAAAGTGTTTAAAGATATTTTAAGTTATAAAATATAACTTTTAATATTTAAAGGATAATTTCATTAATAATTTAATATTAATGATATTAATTTAACATTAATGATATTAAATTTATTTAATAATTATATTAAATAAATAGTTTAAAAATGGTTTTATTAATTTAAAAATCATTTAAAAGGGATATAAATGAATTAAAAATATTTTAAGTTATGTTTAATGACTTTTAATATTTAGATGAATAGTACATTAATAATTTAATATTAATGGTAATTATTTAAAAATAATTTTAAATGTTTTAAAAATTATTTAAGGGTAATATAAATGTTTTAAAATATTTTTAGTTATTATAAATAACTTTAATACTTTGGCAATGGTTTCATTAATAGTTTAATATTAATTGAATATTAATGATAATAGAATTGTTTAATATTTAAATCATTTAATAATGATTACGATATTTTAAAATTATGATAAATGATAATAATTATTTAAAAATTATTATAAGGCCATGAAAGATAAGTATTTGGTGTTTAAGTTATCTAAATGGATATTGAATTCATCAGTATAGAGTCTTAGACTCGATAATTACCCGATAAAGTTGTCGGTGATAATCAAATATTTCGAAATTGATCTGGACTTAGATAGGTTGACTTGATAACTGTTTGTTTGTGATTCAATGGTTGTTAAATTTACATGACAATGTGTTTAGGTTATGTCTTAATCGCAAATAATGATTCAATATGATATGAGATGTTATTCTAATCAAATGAATAATCTATTTAATGATAGGGCTTGATATAAAAGATAAACCTAAGTTGTGTAAGCAGCAGACAAGGCAAGTATCTAACCCTTTGCATTTACTTTATGCAACGAACATGCGTAAGATAATATCTGAACTATTCTTTTCAATTGTTCAAATATTTCAACCTTTGTATATACTTATGCAATGATTCTGTATAAGCAAGTTATTAAATTATAATTGTTGTACAAGTTCCTTTATTCTGTTATTATTGATCAAGATATATATTCTGTTCGTTAATTTCTAAAACATGGTTATACAAGTGTCCTCACTTGGAAAATCATTATATTTTATCACATGTTGATATATACTTATCGGTGTCCAGTATGTATATGTTGAATTAAATGCCGTCTAAGCTATTTGATCCGGCTAGACACAAATTTAAAATTGTTGTTGAACAAGATAAAACTTTACTGTTATCCAACTGGATTGTTTTGGTTCGGATTCTAGACTATTATGAACATCCCAAATATGGGAAATTTTTTATGTTAAAAGCGGATAAAGGATGAACGATAATATCGTTCTAGCAATGTAGTATTGATCGTCACGAGGCATAGTGGTGATCACCCCGTACCAGTAAGTTATGACAGTTGCCATGATGAAGTTCTGCATTTAACCTTTTCGAAAATAGAAAACAATATTCATAGTCTGTCAACTAATCCTCATATATAGTCAATACGTAGTTTCAAAAGTTTGAAATTGAAATGACATGTTGTTTATTAATGGTTCAACTTACTTCACAACTGTTGATTCGTTGTAGAAGTATCGCTCAAAGAAAATATTTAATCCTTTTTCAATTTAATTGTTATTATTTGCTATTACTTTTTGGGCACTCAAATGCTCATCCTTGCTTAATTTAAATGTTTTTTCGACTAAGTGTGAACAAACTGAAGGATCCGCCAAGAACAAGGAAAAGGGAAGGTCATGAGAATAAAAGTTTATGCAATCTTATTGTAATAGTTTGACTTTAGGTTAAGGATGATATATAATATTATTATCATGTAATGAATGTTTAAAGGTTTCGTACTTGGGAACTAAACTCTGATAATATGTAAATTAAATTTGATAATGTATATTATTGTTATTATTATTATTATTATTCCGCTCATAGAAATGGTATCGTGAAGCATTGAGTTCGGATTTCAAGTACCTGAATTTGGGGGCGTCACACTAGCCTAGTAAGAAATATTATGACTAAGATAATGCAGAATAAATTATCGTTAGCCTTCAACAGTGTTAGACTGATAAAATATAATAAACATCAAGTTTAACTGTAGCGGAACAAACAATCCATTAGAATAGTCAAGTAGAGCATGATATCTACTATCTTCTATGATTTAAAAGGTTTATCATCAATTTTATCGCTGAGACTCAGCTTAATAAATAATCCACATCACTAAATTATCCATGCACTACGGGCCAATGATATTCATTATTATTATCAATGCTCATGTTCATCTCAACAACTGTCCATCAATGCACTACGGGCTAATGAATACTTTTACCACATCATTTGTAACATTATAGGTCATGATTATACCGATTGATTCCTGGTCATAATCATACCAATCAACAGTCCATCTATGCACTACGGGCCAAAGATGACTTTCATAACAATATAAACATGAGGATGATGACAATGATATAAGAATTCAATTAAATGAAAGCAAATGATAAATTTTAAAGATTTATAATCTAATTTATCCGAAATTTAGTAAAGTTCAAATTGTCAACATGATACTGCTTTGTGGAGTAAAATTCAAGAATAATATTGTATCAAAAATGATTTGGACCGAAAATAAATCATTTTTTGTCATGAATAGTACCCAGGTGAATAGTACCCTGTGAATAGTACTTCAGGAATAGTACCTCGTGAATAGTACTTCAGCGTGAAAAGGTTAAAACTTATCAAGAATGCTCAAAATAATATTTTCATGAAAAGATACTGGATGAAGCACAAATATCAAGGATATTCTACTAATTTCAGGAATTATAGAAGCAATATTTACCATAGTATGTTTAAATTTAGGAATCTAAAATGAACAATATATGAAATTGCAAATGGATTTTCAACTGTCATGCGGTAGTCCACGTAGACATATCATTTTCATAATTTAATAACAAATGAATACGAAGGGTTATTCACCAGGCATGCGGTAGTCCACGTAGACAAGTTATTCCCACAGAGTAATAAAGAATGGAATAACAAAAGATAATTTTGTCATTTTCTAACTCCGACAATAATTCTGTTGTGGGGTCCACCAATGATTGTGTCGTCGTACGAATATTCCCTGACAAAAAGAATATTTTCCGACCAAACGAATATTTTATAACAACTTGCTTTACTTTGAAATTTTTTTCACATATCACCCTTAGTTTTAATCCTTTTATCAATTTAACCATTTACTAAATAAAATAATAATTATAAGAAAATTGAATACTTTCATTTCATAAAATTTGGGGTCTTACAATCTTCCCTCCTTATGAAATTTCGCCCTCGAAATTAGGGTACATAACTAGTATGTCGAAGAGGTGAGGATACCTTGATTTCATTTCAGATTCTAACTCCCAGGTCATTTCCTCAACATCGTGGTTTCTCCACAAAACTTTGACTTGAGGTATAACCTTGAAGCGTAGAATATGTTCCTTCTTATCCAAGATTTTAACAGGAACCTCTTTATACGTTAAATCTTCCGCTATTTCATCTGGTTCTAACTCAATAATGTGGTTCAGGTCTTCCACATATTTACGTAACATGGATATGTGAAAAACGTTATGAACACGAGACATACTTGGCGATAAAGCGAGTCTATAGGCCACAGTTCCTACTCGGTCAAGGATTTTAAATGGGCCAATGAATCAAGGATTGAGCTTTCCTCTCTTTCCAAATCTCGTAACTCCCTTCCATGGAGCAACACGTAAGAACACATGTTCTCCAACATTAAATTCCACGTCCTTTCGATGAAGATCAACATAACTCTTTTGTCGATCTTGTGAGGTTTTTATACGTTGTCGGATCATTTGAATCTTCTCCGTAGTTATACGTACCAATTCTAGTCCCAACATACAACGCCTCAAATGGAGCCATGCCGATACTTGCTTGATAACTATTATTGTAGGAAAATTCCACTAATGGCAAGAACTTGTCCCAACTTCCTTTGAAGTCAAGGACACAGAGTCTTAATAGATCCTCAAGAGTTTGAATATTCCTCTCCGACGGTCCGTCCGTTTGAGGATGATATGCCTAACTAAATCGTAAATCCGTGCCCATAGCTTTTTGCAAACTAACCCAAAATCGCGAAGTGAATCTTGGGTCTCGATCAGAAACTATGGATACTGGCATACCATGCAGTCTTAAAATCTCGTTTATGTACATACGAGCAAGACGTTCAAGTGAATAAGTTTCTCATATAGGTAAGAAATGAACAGATTTGGTCAATCTATTAACAATGACCCAAAATGCATCAATTCCTTGAGAAATCTTGGGAAGACCAGTAACGAAATCCATGGTAATGTGCTCCCACATTCATTCTGGGATTTCAAGTGGTTGTAATGGACCTTTTGTGTGACGCCCCCAAAATAGGTATACATCACCCATCTTGAGTCGCCAAATACATGGTACAAAATTCAAATACAACTTAATTATACAATAGTCATGTAAAATACGACAAAACATATGCTGTGAGTTTTAATACAAATATTGTCATCTTGACAATATCCACACTCAATTGAGTCCTCATAATCTTGGATGGTATGATCATAATCTTTCAACAGTTCAAGCCAACGTCGCTGTCGCATGTTGAGTTCCTTTTGAGTGAAGAAATATTTGAGGCTTTTATGATCCGTAAAGATCTTCACTTTCTCCCCATACAAGTAATGCCTCCAAATCATTAGTGCAAAAACAACAGCTGCCAACTCTAGATCATGAGTAGGATAATTCCTCTCATATTCTTTGAGTTGTCGAGAGGCATAGGCTATGACTTTCCCATGTTGCATGAGAAAACATCCTAACCCTTTGCACGAAGCATCACCGTGAGATGACAAATCCTCCGAGCCGGATGGTATTGTCGAGCAGTCTTTGAAATGAGTCTCCTCTTGAGTTCTTGAAAACTCTTCTCACATTCCTCATTCAATGGCGAATTTTGTATCTTTAAGGAGTTAGGTTGGAGTTAAGGGAGTAGCGATTCGAGAAAACCCTTCTACGAATCTCCGATAATAACCAGCTAAGCTGAGAAAGCTACGTACTTCGGTCACTAATTTAGGTTGCTCACAACTTTGAATAGCTTCAATCTTTGCTAGGTGAACAGATATTCCATGACTTGATACCACGTGCCCAAGGAATGCTATTTCCTCAAGCCAGAACTCCCATTTCTTCAACTTGGCATAAAGCTTATATTCACGAAGCTTTTGAAGTATCAGCCTCAAGTGTTGCTCATGATCTTCATGGCTTTTGGAATAAATAAGGATGTCATCAATAAAGACGACCACAAAGTGATCCAAATATTCCTTGAATACTCGGTTCATCATATCCATGAAGGCAGTAGGAGCATTAGTCAATGCAAAAGACACGACTAGGAATTCAAAATGCCCATACCGAGTTCTGAAACCCGTTTTTGGAATGTCATCGGTTCTAATCTTCAATTGTTGATATCCGTAATGAAGATCAATCTTTGAAAAGAATTTGGTGCCTTGCAACCGTCAAACAGGTCATCAATACGTGGCAATGGGTTTTATTTTTGATAGTGACATGATTCAACTCCCGATAATCAATACAAAGTCGCATACTCCCGTCTTTCTTTTTCATGAATAGAACATGAGCACCCCAAGGAGACGTACTAGGATGAATGAAACCAATGTCTAACAATTCCTGCAGTTGGGTCTTTAACTCCTGTAGTTCAATAGGAGCCATTCGATATGGGGCTTTGGAAATAGGTTTTGTACCAAGTTCAAGGTTGATACAAAATTCAATTTCACGCTCTGGGGGTAGGCCAGGAAGTTCTTTAGGGAATACGTCAGGAAATTCATTAACAATAGAAATATCTTTCAAAACTGACGTATTTTTGTTTAGATCCGTGACATGAGCTAAGAAAGCTTGGCATCCATTTTTTAATAAACGAATAGCTTTATGGCTTGAGATGACAGTGATTGATTTTAATGGTTTGGTTGCTTGAATTCGCATAATAGGTGGGTTAGGAATATGAAAGCTAACAACCTTACGAAAACAATCAATTTTTGCATGATGAGTAGTTAACCAATCAATCCCTAGAATTACGTCAAATGCAAGTATTTTCAATAAAATAAGATCGACAGGTAATGTGAGGGTACCGATTTGAACCAAACAAGACTTATAAACAGTGGATGTAATGAAGGTTTCTCCCAACGGAGTTTCAACAGATAAGTCAAAGTCTAATTTCTCCGAAGTCAAATTTAAACGTTGAGCGCAAGTAGGAGAAATAAAAGAATGGGTAGAACCGGTATCAAATAAGGTATATACTTTACTAGAGTTTATGATAAGATTACTCGTGATGACCTCGTTCGGGTTCCTTACTTTCTGGGAGGTCACGACAAACGCCTCCCTCACACCATCGGCTTTGACTTTTACGGGACGTCCCTTTGGTGCCTCCATCTAAATTTGAACTTGTCTGGTGAATGAAAAAAATCGGTCTAGGTGACCTTCTTCCATAATTATAACATGATTTGAATGACATCCTTGTGATTTGACCGATGTGTCCCTCCCTCCGCATTTGAAGCATATGATAGGTGGTCATTCTCCTTCCTTAACAACTTGGTCTTGGTCTTTGACATCTTTCCATCATTGTTGAATCTCCTCTTCTTGAAATGTCCATTCTTATTGCTTTGGCCATGATTACCATCGAAGTGGTTACCATTTCTGGCATGTTGATTCCCTCCACGCTTATTGTCACCGCTTCGATGACTGTTATCACTGGTATTATCATTTTTCCGGCTGCTCTCTTTTGGTTGGGTTGACTCATTATCGCACTCTAATAACTGAGCCCTATTAACAACATCTGAATACAAACACAGTTTATGAGAGATAAGATATTAATGTATCTCGGGTTTCAAACCTCTTAGAAACATTCGCGTCATTCTCTCCTCATTATCAACCAAATGGGACGCAAACCGGGATAACTCGTCAAACTTGGCTTCGTACTGCGACACGGTCATGTTGTTTTGCTCCAGCCTGATGAACTCTACCTCTTTCATGTGACGAATACTTTTGGGAAAATACTTATCGTTGAACAATTCTTGGAACTTCTCCCAAGTCATCTTCAAGTCGGCGGAGTTGAGTACATTTACTGATTCCCACCAAGAATCGCCTCAAGACGCAACATGAAGGTGGCAAAGGAACCTTTTCCTCCTCGGAGCATCCCAGACATCAAATATCTTGCAGATCCGCTTTATCCACGTCTCACTTAAGTGGTTTTGGCTCTCCAAAAACTCGGTTGTCCCAGTTCCTTGAATCGCTAATGATGATCGTCCCGAGAGTTGCCAGTGTTTCCACCGCATTTTGGACAAGAGCCGCTCTTGCTTGATGTTGCATGAATTGCATAAAGCCTCACGAATATTCCATCGTTCATCATCCGTCCGTGTTGTTGTTTGCACGAGTATTGTCGCCTTCTTGATGCACATTATCCCCGATTATTGATCTGTGGAGACTCAATGGTCTCGTGCTCCATTGATGTTCTCAACATTCTCGGATGTCATTTTTCAAATCCGCCATAAAACAAAGGTTAATTAACATATCACATATTATCCCTATACTAAATCGCACCAATTAAATATCAAATAAACTTAGGTAGGTCATACTAGTGAAGGAATTCTGCCTCTCCCTCCTAGTTCTTGTCTCACATCTTAGCCAGGATCATATCCTCAAGCTTTGATACTAACTGTGACGCCCCAAAATAGGTATACATCACCCATCTTGAGTCGCCAAATACATGGTACAAAATTCAAATTCAACTTAATTATACAACAGTCATGTAAAATACGACAAAATATATGCTATGAGTTTTAATACAAATATTGTCATCTAGACAATATCCACACTCAATTGAGTCCTCATTACATTTATTATCACACTATTTAATAGAATAGTGAGGACTACTAATGCTATTATCTGGACCATCACTCCGTTCCCCGACTAGTCCTTGCTACGTTCTCATTTTCAAGAGAACAATGAAAGTAAAAGGGTGAGCTCAACTAGCCCAAGAAGAAATATTATGACTAAGATAATACATAATAAATTATCGTTAGCCTTCAACGGTGTTAAATCGATACAATATAACAAACATCAAGTTTAACTGCAATGAACAAGCAATCCATTAAAAGAGTCAAGTAGAAAATAAAATCTATTATCTTTTATGATTTAAAAGGTTTTCATCACTTTTATCACTGGGACTCAACTTAATAAATAATCCACATCATCCCCAAGACTACGACCAAGGATATTCATTAGTATCACAACCACAAATTATCCATGCACCACGGGCCAAGGATATTTGTGTATTCATCAATGGTCATGATCATGCCAACAACTATCCATCAATGCACTACAGCCAATGAGGACTTTTACCACATCATTGGTAACATTACGGTCATGATTATAAAGAATAATCCTCGATTATAATCATACCAAGTCCATCTATGCACCACAAAAGCCACAAATGAATTTCAACATAATATAAACATGATGATGATGACAATGATATAAGAATTCAATAAAACAAGTTCAAGAATTAATTTATCCAGAACTAATAACGCCTAAATTGTCAACATGATACTTCTTTTCAGAGTAAAATTCAAGAATGCTCGAAGAATATTTCCATGAAAAGATCTTTGGATGAAGCGCAAATATCAAGGATATTCCACTAATTTCATGGAGTATAGAAGTTAAAACTTTAACCAACTAAGTATAATAAAGAATGGAATAACAAAAGAAATCACCGTGCATGCGATAGATCCATGCAGATAGGTTATTCCAATGTAATAATAAATAACGGAACCGGTCGTCACGCCAGAAACGCAGCGTGGGATATTACAATGTAATAATAGATAATGTGAACCGTGTCGTGCAAAATTGCACCAAATGTGATGTTCCAACAGAATAATAAATAAGGAACTAGGTCATGTAAACGCCTTACATGTGAGGATGTTCCAAATGAATAGTAAAGAATGGAATAATGAGAAGAATTGCACCATGTATGCGGTGCTTGGCAGATGTATAAAGTTATTCCAACATAATGATAAAGAATGGAATAATGTAAGAATTTCACCATGTATGTGGTACTTCAGACAGATATAAAAGTTATTCCAACATAAGGAAAAAGAATGGAATAATGTAAGAATTTCACCAAGTATAGGGTAAATCACAGATACAAAGTTATTCCAATGTAGAATAAAAAATGGAATAATGAAGTTCTCTTCATGAATCTGAAAGAAATAATGCCCCTTACCTTAGAACAACTGGATATAGGAGTAGTGAAGTATCGAATACTTTTCTTTTTCTCTATAGTTTCTCTCTTTAGAGTTTCAAGTGAATTCGTAAGAAATAATGAAGGAATGAGCTTATTTATAGGAGAATGGGTGAATAGTAACTAATTCTCGAACGATCCAGTATTGATTTACTTTTAAAGGGACGGTCCGTATTGGTTTACTATAAAATATTCTAATAAAATAAAATCTTTTAAATAAAATATAATATATTCTATTTATAATCTAATAAAACGAATAACTTTATAAAAGTATTCTGCATTTTATATAAAAAGATTTTACTATGCAAAAACACTATGCGGTGCACTATGCAAACACTATGCATAATAAAATATAATATATTCTATTTATAGTCTAATAAAACGAATAATTTTATAAAAGTATTCATTTTATATAAAAGATTTTACTATGCAAAATACTATGCATAATAGAATATAATATATTCTATTTATAGTTTAATAAAATGAATAACTTTATAAAAGTATTACATTTTATATAAAAAGCTTTTTTGTTTTATTACATTAATAATACTAATAAAAGAAAACTTCATCATCATTATTATAATTCACACTATTAATCGACTAGATCGTTCCCAGGAAAGAGGGGGCTTTCTAATAAGGATTTCTCCCTATTGGCGCACAATTAGGTGGCCAAACCTCTCCTTGGCAGAACTTCTAGACATCGTTAATATTGCAAATAATAATATTAATAACTTCGTTGTCTCAATTATTGATTTAATAATATATAAAATATCGACAATAATTGAATCAATTAACGTGAGATACTATGCAACAATTACTGAAGCAATAATTGAACAAAACTGAGTGACTTCTCACGTAAGCATCAATAATCAATACCGTGTGCTACTATGAAACCACGCATATTCCTGTACTTTTAACATCGGGTGTTTCAATAGTTAACTATAAAACTTCCGCCGTTATTTTCATAAAATATTTTTGTCGTTTTCTCAATCCGACAATAATTCCATTATGGGGTCCATCAATGATTATGCCGTCGTACGAATATTCCCTGTTAAAACTAATATTCCCCGACCAATCGAATATTATATAACAACTTGCGTACTTTTCAAAATTTATAACTATTACCCACAACTATAACATTATATCAAATTCATTCCATAATATTCAAAAAATGATCATTATAGAAAATTCATCTTTATTCATAAAAGTTGGGGTCTTACATTTTGGCACTTGATGCTCCGCCTTGACTCGTTGACAAGTTAAACACCTCCGCTATCTCTCTTTTCACCTCCGCTATCTCTCTTTTCATATTGCTCCACCAAAATGTATGTCAAAGATCACGATACAATTTGGTACTCCCAGGATGGATTGCAAACGGTGTGTTGTGCGTCTCCATCATGATCTTATACTTCAAATCAGAGTCATTAGGAATACAAAGTCTTGAGTTGACTCTAAGTATTCCTTCTTCATCGATTCTTGCTTTCGGAATAGCACCTTCTTGCACTTTCTTCTTCATACGCATAAGCTCCAGGTCTGTAGTTTGAGCAGCTTTTACTTTATCGATTAAAGTCGGTTCCACTCGTATATTTTCCATCATCACGTGGGTCCCTGGAGTCTTTATCTCTATCTCCATCCTTAGCAAGTCATACAAAATGGGCCTTTGCGTTGACAATATCTCACTGCATGCCGCATATGATCTTCTACTCAATGCGCTACCACCACGTTCGATTTTCCAGGGTGGTATTGAATGGTATGATCATAAACTTTCAACAGTTCAAGCCAACGTCGTTGTCGCATGTTGAGTTCCTTTTGAGTGAAGAAATATTAGAGGCTTTTATGATCCGTATAGATCTCCACTTTCTCCCCCATACAGGTAATGCCTCCAAATTTTAAGTGCAAAAACGACAGCTGCCAACTCTAGATCATGAGTAGGATAATTTCTCTCATATTCTTTGAGTTTTTGAGAGGAATAGGCTATGACTTTCCCATGTTGAATTAGAACACATCCTAACCCTTTGCCCGAAGCATCACTGTAGATGATACATTTGTAACATTACAGGTCATGATTATACCGAATGATTCCTGGTCATAATCATACCAATCAACATCCATCATCTATGCACTACGGCCAAAGATGACTTTTATAACAATATAAACATGAGGATGATGACAATGATATAAGAATTCAATTAAATGAAAGCAAAGGATAAATTTTAAAGATTTATAATTTAATTTATCCAGAATTCAATAAAGTCTAAATTGTCAACATGATACTTCTTTGTGGATTAAAATTCAAGAATAATATTGTATCAAAAAAGATTTGTACCGAAAATAAATCAATTTTTGTCATGAATAGTATCCCGGTTAAATAGTACCCGAGTGAATAGTACTTTAGGAATAGTACCCCGTGAATAGTACTCCGACATGAAAAGGTTTAAACTTATCAAGAATGCTCAGAATAATATTTTCATGAAAAGATACTGGATGAAGCGCAAATATCAAGGATATTCTTCTAATTTCAGGAATTATAGAAGCAATACTTACCATAGTAAGTTTAAATTTAAGAATCTGAAATGAATAATATACGAAACTGCAAATGGATTTTCAACTGTCATGCGATAGTCCGCGTAGTTAGATCATTTCCATAATTTAATAACAAATTAATACGAAGGGTTATTCAGCAGGTATACGGTAGTCCGCATAGACATGTTATTCCCACAGAATAATAAAGAATGGAATAACAAAAGGATTTCACCATGCATGCGGTAGTCCGTGTAGATAGGTTATTCCAATAGAATAATAAAGAATGGAATAACAACCCTTACGAGTATTGAAAGAAATAACTCTCTTCATGAATACGAAAGAAATAATACCCCTTACCTTTGTAGGAGATTGGATACTGCAATAGTGTAGTAACAGAATACTCTTCTTCTTTCTCTCTTATTTTCTCTATATTTTCTCTCTCTATAGCTTGAATGAATTGGTGAAAAATAATGAAGAAATGAGCTTCTATTTATAGGCTTGGAAGAGTAAGGGTAAAATAGTCTTTTTGCCATAATTTATGACATCATCGCTTACATCATCGATCTATGACATCATTGCTTACCTCTTCGTTTTGATGACATCATTGCTTACATCATCAGAATTCAAATTCAATTTGTTCTCTTCCACCTCCTTTTACTTTTATACCATGAATTTACTATAATAATGCTACCATTCAAATTAAAAATTATACTATTATATAATCACACCGTACTACTATAATGTAATATTATAATAATATATTTGAATGAATTATTTTATCGGAAAAGATAAAATACCAACTTTCAACAAATGTCACATGCTAAACATTCATCCGTTTAAATCTATATTAAATAAATATTTCCTTATCATATATATATATATATAATTCATTATTCATAAATAATATTACAGAACTACAATATTGACAACCAGGTCGTTCCCAGGAAAGAGGGGGCTTTCCGATAAGGATTTCTCCCTATTGGCGCGCAATTAGGTGACCAAACCCCTTTTCTCGACAGAACTTTCTAGACATTGTCAATAATGCTATCTAATAATATTATTCAAATAATATGAATTATTGATTTGATAATTTGAAATATTGTGCAATGACAATTATTGAATCAATTATATAAAATATCAATGTAGCAATTATTGAATCAATAAAATAAAATATTGAATCAAAGAATTCATCGTAGTAATAATTGAGTATAATCGAGTGACTTCTCACGCAAGCATCAATAATCAATACCGTGTGCTACTTATGCAATCACGCCGTATTACTATACTTTTATTAATGGGTATTTCAACGAGTTAACGGTAAAACTTTTATTTATTATTTTTATAAAAGATAATTTTGTCATTTTCTAACTTTCAAATAATAATTACATTTGTAGGGTCCACTAATGATTGTGGTCGTCAGTATTTAATATTTTCTCGATAAAAGAATATTCCCCGACCAAACGAATATTTTATAACAACTTGCTTTACTTTGCAAAATTTTTCAAATATCACCCTTAGTTTTAATCCTTTTATCAATTTAACCATTTACTAAATAAAATAATAATTATAAGAAAATTGAATACTTTTTTTTCATAAAATTCGGGGTCTTACAGTTTTGTTAACATGCAGTTTGATCAAGCATAAATTTAGAGTAATTTATTGTCTAACCTTCACTCTGTTGTAAGTTTTTACAACGGTAGCTAATGAACCTCTCTCGTTTGGAAAGTCCAATTGATCATATGGCAACGACTGCATCCACCTTATGACGGCATAAAATTGAAATCATAAATTGATGAGTTTTTGAAAAGAACTCTCACTCAAAAAATGAGAAGTCCAACATAATTTTTAAGTTGACATGAATTAATGTACTTATTATGTCATGCATGCATCACTGATCTCAAACATGTTGGACTTAATGAAACCCTTTTTGTTGGTCAATCAATAAGATTAAATCAAAACTATGCTTTGAGACATACCAAAATATATAAGCATGCTTGCTTAGCTCTCACATACCTTATTTTGTAGTTACCTATATAAATTTACATTGTGTGACGCCCCCAAATTAGGTATACATCACCCATCTTGAGTCGCCAAATACATGGTACAGAATACAAATACAAACTTAATTATACAACAGTCGTGTAATATACGACAAAACATAGCTGAGAGTTTAAACAGGAATGTTGCCTTCTAGACAATATCCACTCTCAAATAGAGTCATCATTACATTTAGTGTCACACTATTTTATAGAATAATGAGGACTATTAATACACCATCTCGGACCATCACTCCGTTCCCAAACTAGTCCCGGCTACGTTCTCATTTCCTGAAGAGAACAATGAAAGCAAAAGGGTGAGCTCAACTAGCCCAGTAAAAAATATTATGACTAAGATAATGCAGAATAAATTATCATTAGTCTTCAACAATGTTAAACTGATAAAATACAATAGACATCAAGTCTAACTGCAGCGGAATAAGTAATCCATTAGAAGAGTCAAGTAGAGCATGATATCTACTATCTTCTATGATTTATAATATTTTCATCAATTTTTATCGCTGAGACTCAGCTTAATAAATAAACCACATCATTGAGTCATCCCTGCACTACGAGCCAAGGAAATTCATTAAATCATTAATGGGCATGACTATACCGAATAATCCCTGGTCATAATCATACCAAAAACTGTCCATCAATGCACTACAGGCCACTGAGGACTTTTACCACATCATTTATAACATTACAAGTCATGATTATACCGAATAATCCCTGGTCATAATCATACCAAGTCCCTCTATGCACGTAAGCCAAATATGACTTTCATCACAATATAAGCATGAGGATGATGACAATGACATAATAATTCAATAAAACAAGTTCAAGAATAAATTTTAAAGATTTATAAGTTAATTTATCCTGAAATCAATTACGTCCAAATTGTCAACATGATATTTCTTTGTGGAGTAAAATTCAAGAATGCTCGTAAGAATATTTCCATGAAAAGATCTTTGGATGAAGCGCTTGAAATATCTAGGATATTCTACTAATTTCATGGAGTATAGAAGCCAAAACTTTAACCAATGATTATAATAGAATATATGAAATCGCAAATGGATTTTACGCCCGTGCGATAATTCACGTAGATAGATCATTTCCACAATTTAATAAAGAATGAATACTGAAGGATCATTCACCATGCGTCGCAGTAATCCACATAGGCGTGTTATTCCAATGTAATAATAAAGAATGGAATAAGAATTCACCAGCATGCGATAGATCAAGACAAGATGTGTTATTCTCAGCAGAATAATAAAGAATGGAACTGTGTCATGCGAATCCGCACAGATAGGATATTCCAATAGAATAATAAAGAATGGAACGAAGTCATGCGAATCCGCATAGATAGGATGTTCCAACAAAATAATAAAGAATGGAACCGAAGTAAATGCAGAATCCGCATGCATGAGGATGTTCCAATGTAATAATAAAGAATGGAATAACAACAGAATTCACGTGCATGCGATAGATCAAGATGCAGATAAAGTTATTCCAATGCAGAATAATAAAGAATGGAATAATGTAAGAATTTCATCATGTATGCGCAGATTTGCATGATAAAGTTATTCCAACATAATAATAAAGAATGGAATAACAACTCTTACAGTATTGAAAGAAAATAACTCTCTTCATGAATACGAAAGAATAATACCCTTACCTTAAGAAAGCTGGATATTGGAATAGTGAGGTAGCAGACTTCTTCTTCTTTCTCTATAATTTCTCTCTATAATTTCTCTATAATAATTGCTCTAAAGCTTTAGTGAATTGGTGAGAAATGAAGGAAGAATGAGCTTCTATTTATAGGAAAATATAGTTTCGATAATTGCACATCTTGGGGCTCAAATATTACAATTATAATACCTTCCTCTTTTCTTCATTTTTAATTTAGTCCGCAAGTATTATCAAACTTGCACCACCTCCCCTAATAGTAAATAATGTGAATCAATAGTTCAATCATGTGAATCAATAGTTATAATCTGTGAAAATATTGAATTACAAAGATATAGTACCTCCATCTATACCTCCATTTTTAACTTAGTCATACAAGTATTATCAATCTTGCACCAACTCCCCTAATAGTACAAGAATGTGAATCAATAGTACACATATGTGAACAAATAGTTATAATCATATGAATTAATAGCAATTAATTGCTCATTTATCCGATTAATTATCCTACTGGTCAGTATAATTTCCAGACATCAATTAATATCAAAATAAATATCGATTTCCACTAACACTAATAATTCTAACATAACTGAACTATCAATTTCATCTTTAATCAACACGAACTTATTCATCATTAATATTATAACTCACAATATTTAACAAACTGTGTCGCTCCCAAGAAAGAGGGGCTTCCGATAAGGATTTCTCCTTATTGGCGCGCAATTAGATGACCAAACCTCTCCTTGACAAAACTTCTAGACATTGTAAATATTATAATTTAATAATATGAATAACTTTGTCGTCTCAATTATTGATTTAATAATATATCATATTATATGATGATAATCTGCGTGACAATAATCGAATCAATAATATGAGAGATATGATGCAAAGCAATTATCGTGAATAATAATTGAGTATAACCGAGTGACTTCTCACGTAAGCATCAATAATCAATACCGTAGTATTACTACGCAACCACGCCAGACATCGTATTTACTTTACTACTAGGGTAGTTCAGCGGTTTAACGGTAAAACTTCCAACCGTTATTTTGTAAAAAGATAATTACGCAGTTTTTAACTATGACAATACTTTTCGTTGTAGGGGTCCACCAATGATTGTGCCGTGTCATTTAATATTCCCTATTAAAATGAATATTCTCCTAACCAATCGAATATTATATAACCACTTGCTTACTTTACAAAATTTAAAAATATTACCCACAACTATAACATTATATCAAATCCACACCATAATATTCAAAAATATATTTTGAGAAAATTATTCTTTATTCATAAAAGTTGGGGTCTTACACATTGGCTTATATTATCTCTTTATATAAGTATTACTTACCAAAGAGTTTAGTAAAATTTAATTTTTTTTGACTAATTAATCAAACAACTAGGGGGAAAAAGAAGAATTATAAAGTAACGGTGTCACATAATACATTCCAATTAAAGCAGATACGATGGTGCTTCCCAAAACTCAATGCTGAGTTTAAATTCAAATTTAATCATGAAGTTACATTACTTCGTCCGTTCCACAAAAAAGTCTCATTCATTAATTTTATTTTATTACACAAAAAGAGTTTATTTTTAAATAATTAGAGCTATACATGGAATAGAAATATATATCAAGGACATTCACAAATTTTATAAATAGGACTCTCTTTGTGAACAGAAGGAGTATAATGTAATGCAACTAAAAACTAAATATATTCAAGATTTATAAACAATTGGTAAACTCTACTAAAAATTCATTACAAAAAATTGGACCAGAATAATATACCTGACTCTGCAAGAACTATCAATGAGTTATAATTCTTTTATATAGATATATATCATATATCAAGTAGAACATCTATAAGGTAGATGATATAAGATTTGTTTGAGTTTTTATGGATAAAGACAGACAACCTTAGACTAAATACCATTTTATATAAAGTAACTAACAAATAAAAATTTGACAACTACTCCCTCCTTTCCACAAACAGAAATCCACTTACAAAATTCATAAATAATAAGATTTTTTTTGTTCCATATTCATCCAAAATTTATTTAGCCTTTCTTTCAAATTAACAAAACTCAACTACTTTACTAACTTAGTATTGGAGATAGAACCCATCCCTATTTTGAGCTTCAATAGCAGCACGTGAACATATGCAAAATACACAAATAAAAAGAGCCAAAAGACATGACAATATCATAATCACATATGACATGTTTACTCAAGGTTCACACTCCACTTAGTTTAGTTCAGAGAACATGTCTTGCAAACTGGCTTAGTCATCCAATTATGTAACGAACTGCAACAGAATTCTACGGCTAGTTTTCGCTCATATAGACCAATTAACCCAACATTTTATAAACCATTTTCTTTAGGCGTCCCTAATGGAGACAGTCTTCTGTTTTCTCCTCCTGATTTTTCTGGACCAAGCACTAAGTCAACAACTTATATTAATACCATGTTTTTTAATCTGTCCCCTACCTTAATTGGGGATTCTAATAATCCACAACATGAGTTCAACAACTTCTCAATGAGTTCACCAGAAGAAATGCAAGGAATCATAGGCACATAAGAGGCTGATGCAAGCTCAACAAAGATTAATTCGTAGCGCAACACATAGAAATAACCAACGAGGAAACATCCAACAAATAGGATTTCTTTTCATTTTTGTTGTCAAACTTGCCTAATGTATGGAAACTTAATTTGACATGAGACTCTCCCCCTTGTCCAAGTGAGGTGTCCACTACTTATTCCACCAATAAGTGTTATACTTGATTGAACTGATATACATGTAAGGATTCTACTTCTAGCTAGCTTTGGCTAGAGCAAGGTGAAAATCACGTCAAAAACATTAATTGTATAGTAATTAAGTGTGTTCTGGTGTATATATAAGCTTTATAAATCTAAACTTTAGTAGACATTTTTGTATTTTAAGTACAATACCATCATTATCAAGTAATATCATGTACAATTGGAGAAAAAAAAATAGCAGGAAAACTAAAACTAATGTGAATTATGAAATATCAAAGCTATAAAGTTTCTACAGTTAATAAAAATATGCCATTCCAGCCCCTAAACATTAAAACGATGATAATATTTAGCCCGATTTTATTTTTTAGAATAAAAAGTTTTCAAAAGGTAAGAAACAAATTGAGATGTACCTGGAATGGAATTATTCATAGTCCATCCGACCAAATAATTTCAAAAAATTATATGAAATGAATCATCTAGCCTGAGAATTATCCACCGTAGTGCACATAAATTCTCTTCCATATAAACCTTACCTGAATGAGGGACTTTGCTTACCATTCTTTTCATAGCATCATGATTTTCAGTCGAGGATAAATCGGAATTGGTTGTCTAATTTGACTGAAACTTTTATCAAACACCTTAGTTGCATGACGTAACTATTGTTGTTTTGTCAAATCAATTGCTCTTTGGCCTTTGCAAGGAATTTAAAAATTAGATATACAAATCAAATCAGATGGAGAAATCAAAATATATGGAGATGGAGAGAAGAAAAATAGCTCACCTCTGTTCTGTTGCTACAATACCCCCAGATGTCATATTTATTTCTCCTTTAATTCTCTGTTTCTCCCCTATTTCTTCATCCCTTTGCCAAGCAAGGTGCAGGAAGAAGCTTTGTTTCAAAATTTTAGAGAGAAAACAAAACAGAGAAAAACAAATAATGGGTTCAAAATTTTATTTGATTCTCAAATGCCGTATATATTATACCAAGTAAAAACATAGCATAATGAAAATCTTATAGAAGTTTCAGATATTGATGAAAATATGGATATCCCTTTCCGTATATTAGTTTCACACAACAATACAGTTCTGAACAAAAGAAAAGTGAATTAGGGAAGTAAAGACCTCTCACCGCCCCCAATGGCCTTCTATTTACTATTCAAATAGAGTGCAAATACCAGATAAACTACCCCAAAATAGACAACAAACCTGCGGACTATTAGGTTCCTCCTTGTCCAATTTTTAAAGTACAATCATGCAGTTTTAGTTTATTTTGCATACTCATGCAGTGATATATGGTAGTTCTAAAACAGTGTCAAAATACAGTAATCAAACATTAATTTCTTGTATCAGTGTTATGCTTTTCTATCATATATTACACACGTTACATTACTATAATAAAATTAAATTTCTAATAATTTTTGATATTTTTTTTTTTGTATGAAGTTACAATGACAAATCTTGCCAAACTTGAAGTTCGTGGAACTTGATATTACGGTAAGAATTATTTGTCATGGATGGAATTGATGCCTAAATTCATCTTGATGCCATGGGTCTTGGAGACACCATTAAAGATGGTAATGAAACACCTAGTCAAAACAAGGCAAAGGCCATGATTTTTTACGCCATCATCTCCATGAGGAGTTGAAAATTAGAGTATCTCACAATAAAAGATCCTCTTATTCTTTGGAAAAATTTGAAAGAAAGATATGACCATCAAAAGATGCTTATTCTCCCAAAAGCTCGTTATGATTGGATACATTTATTTATTGCAGGATTTTAAATCAAGAAGTGAATATAATTCGCAATGTTTAAAATCATTCTAAATTGAAATTATGTGGAGATAATATCACCGATGGAGATATGTTAGAAAAAAACATTCTCTACTTTTCATGCCTCGAATGTGCTCTCGCAAAGCAAAGAATATAGAGAACGAGGTTTTAAGAAATATTTCGAATCGATTTCATGTCTCTTGTAGGGTCGAACAAAATAATGAGCTTTTTAATGAAAAATCATGAATCACTAATTAATCTGGTTCAATTTCCATTCCCTCAAGTGAATGTTACAAGATATAATAATAATAATTATGGTCGTGGTCGGGTCGTAATAGAGGTCGAGGTCGTGGGTCGTGGTCGTACTACAAGTAGGAAGTTTTAATTACCGCAACCATGATACCAAATCTTCAAAGAATGAGGAGAAACAAGAAAAGGGGAAGAATATAAATAACAGAGATACCAAGAAGGAAGAAAATATTTGTTATCGGTGTGGAATGAAAGGACATTGGTCTCAGACTGTCAGACAACCAAACATCTTGTTGATTTATATCACCCCTCATTGAAAGGAAAGGAGAAGAACATAGAAATAAATTTTTCTCATCCACATCAAGATAACGATGATATCTATTTTGATCCTATGGATATGACACACCTCGACGCTATGCATTTTTTTTACTAATGAGCAAGTTAATATTTCTTGTAATGAAAATAATTAGTTCGTAATTATGTTAGTCCTTTTAAGTGTGTTTATTTTATGCTAATGTATTTTCTTTTTTCATGTTAGTTTATTTAATGTATTTTTTTTTTTATTTAGTGAAGAATTGTGTTATTAAATATATATAATATTATGTCTTATTATGAACTTATTATATATTTATTCCTTTTTATGAAGAAAATATGGATATATGCCATGCTATAAATGAGCCTAATATCAATGGTGGAGATATATGCTTAGCAGATAAGGTAAACTAACACATACCATTCTCGTATATAAGCAATATTTTTCAAATCTAAGAATGATGAAAGCAAAAGTGAATACAATATCGTGTTCAAGAGATTGATCAAGGCTCGAAGAGCCAATATAATGCTTCCTAGTGGAACAAAATTTATTATTGATAATGCTTTATTTTCCACTAAATCAAGGAGGAATCGCTAAGTTTTAAAGATATACTTACTTAACGGGTACCATATTGAGACAACCAATGAAAATGGTATGAATATCTTTTATATTATATCAAATGTCTCTACCGAAAACAAATATTAGAAAAATTACCCGTTTTATCTTCAAGTTTGTACTATACAAGTATTAGTACAATTGAAGTCAATGCAATAATGAACCAGAAGTTCAATGAACCAAATAATTTTATTATTTGGCATGACCGGTTGGGTCATCCTGGATCAATAATGATGCGAAGAATTATTGAGAATTCACATGGTCATCCATTAAAGAACCAGAAGATTCTTCAATTTAAGGAATTCTCATGTGCTGCTTGTTCTCAAGGTAAATTGGTCATTAGACCATCACCAGCTAAAATTGGGACTGAATCCCCAAGGTTTCTAGAACGTATTCAAGGAGATATTTGTGGGCCTATTCACCCACCAAGTGGACCATTTTGATATTTTATGGTTTTAATAGATGCATCTACAAGATGGTCACATGTGTGCTTATTATCAACTCGCAACCCGGCGTTTCATGTAGATTACTTGCTCAAATTATTAGATTACGAGCACAATTTTTTTTCGATCATCATACAATCAAGACTATTCGCCTTGATAATGTCGGTGAATTCACATCCCAAACATTTAATGATTATCAGATATCACTTGGGATAAATAATGAACATCCATGTTGCCCATGTTCATACTCGTAATGGTCTTCATGAATCATTTATTAAACGCCTCCAGCTTAATTGCAAGACCATTGCTCATGAGAGAAAAACTTCCTGTCTCTCGTTTGGGGGCACGCTATTTTACATGCAAGAAACACTTATTCAGATTAAAGCCAACATCATATCATAAATTCTCCCCATTACAATTGGTTTTTGGTCATGAGCCGATATTTCCCATCTAAGAATATTTGGTCAGTGCAGATATGTTCCAATTTATCCTCCACAACGCACAAAGATGGGTCCTCAAAGGAGGTCGGGAATATATATTGGGTTTCGAGTCCCCATCAATAATTAAATATCTTGAACCTTTAACAGTGATTGATTTATTTACTAAGACGATTTGTCGAATCGTCATTTTGATGAGACTATGTTCCCAAATTAGGGGGAGAAATTAAACAAATGGATAAAGATATTACATGGAATGCATTGTCATTATTCAATTTTGATCCTCAGACAAAACAATGTGAACAAGAAGTTCAAAAGATACTTCATTTGCAAGATATAGCAAATCACCACCAATGCATTCATCGACTCAAAAGGAGTAACCAAATCTCATATACCAAACCAGAATGCTCCAAATTTCTGATTGAAGTCCCAATAGACAATCCGCAAAAAATTGTAGCAAATGAGTCTAAGGCACGCCGTAAGCGCAGTAGACCAATCTGGCTCAAAAGACAAAAATCCTCAAAAAAAAAAAAAGAAGTAAATAAACAAGTTGGCATTATCGAGGAGGAAAATATTCATGAGGATATAGACATAGCTAATCATAAAACCCCGTAAGAGGTCTCAAAACCTAAAAAACAATAAAATGATGAGATCTCGATAAGTTATGTCTCTACAAAGAAAAGATGGAACCAAGTGAGATAGTTGTTGACAACAATTTTTCATATAATATATCGCTTGATATAATTAATGAAAACGAGGATTTCGAACCTAATTTCGTCAAGAATGTAGACGCAGTAAATGATTGGCCAAAATGGAAAGAAGAAATACAAAAGTAATTAAATTCACTTGCAAAACGTGAAGTTTTTGGACCAGAGTCCAAACACACCAAGAAGTAAAGCCGCTGGATACAAATGGGTATTTTAAAAGCTAAAAAGAAATGAGAAAAATGAAATCGTAAGATATAAGGCACGCACTTCAGGCACAAGGGTTTTCACAAAGACCGACATTGATTACAATGAAACATATTCTCCGTGGTAGATGCCATTACATCATGGTATCTTATTAGCCTAAAGAACTCATGAAAAATTAGATATGTGTCTAATGGATGTTGTTATGTACCTATTTATATGGGTCAATTGATAATGATGTTTATATGAAAATCCTCAAGGATTTAAAATGCCTCAAGCATATAATTCAAACTCCTAGAAGTTTACTCAATCAAGTTGCAAAGGTCCCTATATGGGTTAAAGCAATCGTGACGCATGTGGTACAATCGCCTTAGTGAATATTTATTGAAAAGAAGGGTATAATAATAACCCTATATGCCCATGTGTTTTTATAAAGAAGTTTAATCCGATTTTGTTATCATTGTTGTGTGTATGTTGATGATTTAAATATTATCGAACTCATGGAGAGATTCCAAAGACAATGAATTATTTAAAGAAAGAATTTGAGATGAAAGATTTAGAAAAACAAAATTTTGTCTCTACCGCAGACGAGCATTTTAAGATGGAATTCTCATTCATCACCAACTTACACAGTAGAAGGTCCTTAAAAGATTTTATATGGATAAAGCTCATCCATTGAGTACCCCAATGGTTGTTAGATCACTTGATGTGAAAAAGGACCCTTTTAGACCTCGTGGAGGATAATGAAGAATTACTTGGTCCTCAAGTACCATACCTCAAAGGTAATTGGTGCATTAATGTATCTTGCTAATAATACACTAACCGATATAAGCATTCTCTCGTGAATTTGTTAGCAAGATATAGCTCTTCTCCCACCCGAGACATTGGAATGGGGTTAAACATATTTTTCGTTACCCACGAGGAACTATAGATATGGGCTTATTTTATTCAAATAATGATAATCATAAATTAGTGGATATGTCGATGCAGATATTTATCCGATCCACATAAAGGTCTTCCATCTCAAACAAAAGTTATCTTTTTATGTGTGGTGATACCGCTATATCATGGAGATCTACAAAGCAAACATTAGTTGCCACTTCATCTAATCATGTCAAATACTTGCAATCCATGAAGCAAGTCGAGAATGTGTGTGGTCGAGATCAACGACTCAACATATTCGTGAAACATGCGGTTTATCCTCCAAAGCAGAGGAACTCCAACCATTCTCAGTATGAAGACAATGCCGCATGTATAGCTCAATTAAAAGGAGGATACATCAAAGGAGATAAACAAAGCACATCTCATCAAATTCTTTTTTCACACATGACCTTGATAAGTGTGGTGACATTGATGTTCAACAAATTTGATCAAAAGATAATCTAGCAGATTTGTTCACCAAAGCATTACCAATCGCAACGTTTGAAGGATCAAGGCCGCAATATTGGAATGCGATAAATCAAGAACTTAAGGATACATTCATGAGGGGAGAGCTAATACGCTACCACACTTTTTTTTCCTTAACCAAGGTTTTTTCCCATGGGTTTTTCCCGTAAGGTTTTTAATGAGGCAAATTTTCAATGCGATAGCTATACAATAGACATCCAAGGGGAGTGTTATAAAAAAATGTCTAGATTCATAATATATGGATGTCTAGATACATGTAACTCCCATGTCCATCGAGTTTAAAAAACAATTATGACTTTTAGTTTTGTAACTTCCTAGTAGTATTATTGTTCTTATTTCTATAAATAAGACAATTGTAAAGTGATTGAGAGATATACAAAATATTATGCAAATAATTCTTTCTTTCTTTAATCTAATCATCTTGTTTTTAGTTATCTTTCATAGTGCTTAAATTTATAAATTTATTTATTTATTTATTTTTTATTTTCTTAAATATAAATATCTTGGACTAGGTATTAAGATGTAGTCATTTGATACCTTAAAAAAGAACAAGTTGTGAATTCTAATAGCATGTTTTGAGAGAAATATGTGTGGTTATTTAAAAAGAGAGGGAATGAACATTTTAATGAAGGAATGTTTATTCAATTAGAATGGGTAAAAATTGTTCATTCCATTTCAATTGACAAACTTTAAAAACGATCAAAATCGTGTAACTTTTGGTTCTACCCATTCCATTCCCATTCTCATTCCTATTCCTATTCACATTCCAATTTGGGTTTGTAACCAATCAAATTTGGGTGGTGTTTGATAAATTTGAGTAATTAAGATCTGAATAGTTAATACATCTTAATAAATTAGATCATTTGAATAAAATAACATCTGAATCTAAAAAAGTTTTTGATAATTAAAAAGTGTAAAACATCTTAATGACACTATTTAGCATTTTAACCCTCTGAGTTATTTAAAAATTTTATTTGAATGATCTTAAAATTTGAAATTGAAAAAGTACAATATTTATTGAGGCTATTTTTATCCATAAATTTTAAATAAACGATTAAGAAACAGCTCTTAATAATTAAGATTTGAGTTTTTGTCTTAACGATTAAGAGACAAAAAATTTTTTACCAAACAAAATTTGTCTCTGACCGAACCAGAGGCAGGTTGTGAGACCCCAAATTTTATGAATAAATATTTAAATTTCTCAAAATATTTTTTTTTAATATTATTGTGTGGATTTGATATAATGTTATAGTTGTGGGTAATATTTATAAATTTTGCAAAGTAAGCAAGTTGTTATAAAATATTCGATTGGTCGGGGAATATTCGTTTTAACAGGGAATATTCGTACAACGACACAATCATTGGTGGATCCCGCAACGAAATTATTGTCGGATTGAGAAAACGACAAAAATATTTTATAAAAATAACGGCGGAAGTTTTACCGTTAACTGTTGAAACACCCGGTGTTAAAAATACAGTAATACTTGTGGTTGCATAGTAGCACATGGTTTTGATTATTGATACTTACGTGAGAAGTCACTCAGTTTTGTTCAATTATTGCTATAGTAGATGTTGCATAATATCTCACGTTATTTGATTCAATTATTGTCGATATTTTATATATTATTAAATCAATACTTGAGACGACAAAGTTATTAATATTATTATTTGCAATATTAACGATGTCTAGAAGTTCTGTCAAGGAGAGGTTTGGTCACCTAATTGCACGCCAATATGAAGAAATCCTTATTGGAAAGCCCCCTCTTTCATGGGAACGATCTGGTCGATTAATATTATGAATTATAATAAAGGTGATAAGTTTTGTTTTATTATTATTATAAATATAATAAAACAGAAAACTTTTTATATAAAACAAAATACTTTTATAAAGTTATTCGTTTTATTAGACTATATATAGAATATATAATATTCTATTATGCATAATGTCAGATAGTGCGCCGCATAGTATTTGCGATAGTAAAATCTTTTTATATAAAATGTAATACTTTTATAAAGTTATTCGCTTTATTAGACTATAAATAAAATATATAATATTCTATTATGCATAGTGTTTGCAGATAGTGGCTCAGATAGTATTTGCATAGTAAAATCTTTTATATAAAATAGAATACTTTTATAAAGTTATTCGTTTTATTAGATTATAAATAGAATATATTATATTTTATTTAAAAGATTTTGTTTTATTAGAATATTTTATTAATCTTTGCGTATAGTAAATTAATATGAATGAGTCTGTTTAAAAGTAGATCAATCTGGACCGTTCATGAATTAGTTACTATTCAGTCCATTCTCCTATAAATAGAAGCTCATTCCTTCATTATTTCTTACGAATTCACTGAAACTCTAGAGAGAGAAACTAAAGAGAGAAAGAAGAAAAGTATTCTGCTACTTCACTACTCCTATATCCAGTTTCTTCTAAGGTAAGGGATATTATTTGTTGTACTCGTAAGGGATATTATTTCTTTTGTATTCATGAAGAGAGCTTCTGTTATTCCATTCTTTATTATTATGTTGGAATAACCTGTCTATGCAAAGTACCGCATACATGGTGAAATTCTTCTGTTATTCCATTCTTTATTATTATGTTAGAATAACTCTGCTCATGCCAAGTACCACATACATGGTGAAATTTTTTCGTTATTCCATTATTTATTATTCATTGGAACATCCTGGCTCAAGGTGCTTACGCATGACCTAGTTCCATTATTTATTATTACATTGGAATATCCGTCTCGTGCATTTACGCACACTGGTTTTGTTATTTATTATTCGTTGAATAACCTATCTGAAATACTATCGCATGCCTGGTGATTTCTTTTGTTATTCCATTCTTTATTATACTCAGTTGGTTAAAGTTTTGGCTTTTATACTCCATGAAATTAGTGGAATATCTTTGATATTTGCTCTTCATCCAATATCTTTTCATGGAAATATTCTTCTGAGCATTCTTGAATTTTACTCCACAAAGTAGTATCATGTTGACAATTTGGACGTTATTGGTTCCTGGATAAATTAATTCTTGAACTTGTTTTATTGAATTCTTATATTATTGTCATCATTCTCATGTTTAAATTATGTTGAAAGTCATTTGTGGCTGTAGAGTATAGATGGACTTGGTATGATTATGACTGTGGATTATTCTTGTAATCATAATAGTAATTTTACAAATGATGTGGTAAAAGTCTTCATTGGCCCGTAGTGTATTGATGGATGATTGTTGGCATGATCATGACCATTGATGAATACACGAATATCCTGGTCCAAAAAGTGCATGGATAATTTGTGGTTGTGATACTAATGAATATCCTTGGCCAGTAGTGTGGGGATGATGTGAATTATTTATTGAGGTGAGTCTCAGCGATAAAAGTGATGAAAAACCTTTTAAATCATAGAAGATAGTAGATTTTATTCTCTACTGACTCTTCTAATGGATTGCTTATTCCGCTGCAGGTTAAACTTGATATTTGTTATATTGTATCGGTTTAACATCGTTGAAGGCTAACGATAATTTATTATGCATTATCTTAGTCATAATATTTTTTTTTATGGGCTAGTTGAGCTCACCCTTTTACTTTCATTGTTTCTTCTTGAAATGAGAACGAAAGGAGGACTAATCTGGGAACCAGAGTGACGGTCCAGATGATAGCATTAGTAGTCCTCACTATTCTATGAAATAGTGTGTTAATAAATGTATTGAGGACTTATTTTGAGTTTGAATACTGTCTAGAAGATAATATTTGTATTAAAACTCACACGCCATGTCAGTATATTTAAGATTGTATTTCAGATTCGTACCATGTATTTGGCGACTCGAGAATAGGTGATGTATACCTATTTTGGGGGCGTCACAGTTGTTGAAGCGCGATAATGAGTCAGCACAACCAAAAGGCAACGACCAACAACGCGATAATAATCATACCGGTGGCAACGGCCATTGGAACAATGATAACCATCGTGGAGGAAATTATCATGCCAAAAATGGTAACCACTGTTGCCTCTTTTATTGAATTGGTATTCAATAAATAGGTAAAAATACCACTTATCAACCACTTCGGTGGTAATCATAGCCAAGATAATAGAAGTGGAAATTTCAAGAAGAGAAGGTCATTTAGATCGATTTTGTCGTATAGTGAAGTCAAGTCCAGCTGGGACGGTGGCACCAAAGGCGGATACGAACAAAACAAAGTCGGTAGTTTCAGGAAGAGCGTTTTTCGTGACTTCTCAAAAAGCGAGTAACCCGAACGAAGTTAGCACGGGTTAGTTAATTATAAATTCTTGCGAAGTCTATACCTTATTAGACACCGGTTCTACCCATTCTTTTATCTCTCTTACTTGTGCTCAACGTTTAAATTTAACCCTAGAGAAGTTAGACTTTGACTTATCGATTGAAACTTCGTTAGTAGAAACCTTCATTACCTCCACTGTTTATAAATCTTGTTTGATTCAAATTGACACTTTCACGTTACCTGTCGATCTTATCTCTTTGAAAATACTTGTCTTTGATGCAATTTTAGGAATCGATTGGTTAACTACTCATCATGCTTTTCGTAAGATTGTTAGCTTTTATATTCATAACCAACCTATTATGCGAATTCAAGCAACCAAACCAATAAATTTAATCACTGTTATATCAAGTCATAAGTAAAGAACCCCGAGCCTTTCGCTGGTAACTTCCTTGTGTGGAATGCACTGAAGCCAGAATTTTCGTAGGGGACGTCGTGAATAACGGTGGCAAATTGATAGGTATCAATGTGACGTGCTATCCAAGTCTTGGATGAGGGTCACAAATTTGAATGATATTTCTATTATTAATAAATTTCCTGACGTATTCTTGAAGACTTCCTAGCCTACCCCTAGACCGTAATGTTACAAATGTGTGGTAAAAGTCCTAATTGGCCCGTAGTGCATTGATGGGCAGTTGTTGGCATGATCATGACCATTGATGAATACACGAATATCCTTGGCCCGTAGTGCAGGGATAATTTGTGGTTGTGA
The DNA here is from genome assembly GCA_020205605.1 of Panax ginseng. Lineage (NCBI taxonomy): Eukaryota > Viridiplantae > Streptophyta > Magnoliopsida > Apiales > Araliaceae > Panax > Panax ginseng. The sequence goes on along the minus strand of CM035130.1, from coordinate 113,301,509 downwards.
TACTAATGAATATCCTTGGCCATAGTGCAGGGATGATGTGGATTATTTATTGAGCTGAGTCTCAGCGATAAAGTGATGAAAAATCTTTTAAATCATAGAATATAGTAGATTTTATTCTCTACTTGACTCTTCTAATGGATTGCTTATTCCGCTGCAGTTAAACTTGATGTTTGTTATATTGTATCAGTTTAACACTGTTGAAGGCTAACGATAATTTATTCTGCATTATCTTAGTCATAATATTTCTTACTGGGCTAGTTGAGTCCACCCTTCTACTTTCATTGTTCTCTTCAGGCAATGAGAACGTATTATGGACTAGTCGGGGAACGGAGTGACGGTCCAGATGATAGCATTAATAGTCCTCACTATTCTATGAAAAAGTGTATTAATAAATGTATTGAGGACTTATTTTGAGTTTGAATAATTGTCTGAAGACAATATTTGTATTAAAACACACATTTCATGTTGTATATTTAAGATTGTATTTGTATTCTGTACCATGTATTTGGAGACTCAGAATATGTGATGTATACCTATTTTGGGGGCGTCACACAGGTAAATTAAGAGATATTCAGACACAAACAAACACCACCTTAGTTATGCATAGTGACAAGTACAAATTTTTTTATTAATAAAGAAAAGTTCCATATTATTATGTTGAAAAAGTTACTATATCCTAATTGGTAGGGTACTCATCAGTAAAAAACTGAATCGGTACCGAAAATACCGAACCGGCACCGATCCGAAATTATCAAAAAAATAAGAACCGAATTCAAAAAAGTCATTACCGCTACCGGTACCGAAAAGTGTTAAAATACCAAAAAATCGGTACCGAAAAAATCGGCACCGGTAAAAAATCGAAAAAACTGAAAATTTTGAGCACCCCTACTAATTGGTACTTTAAGATCCCTTTGTCATAAAGAAGTGAGAGCATGTTGTTGTCAGTTTCATTCAATTATTTAACTTTTTTTTTGTTTATTCTTTAAACTAATTAGACGATACAGTTAGGGGTGTAAATGGATATATACGGCTCAGATATAGTAGTATCTGTATTTATTTATTTGTGGATACCTTTAAATCGAATACAGATAATATCTACTTTTTTCGAATACGAATAATATTCGCTTTTTTTTGAATACGAATAATATTCGCTTTTTTCGAATACGGATGTGGACGAATACCAATTTTTCGATTTTCATTTATAGCCCTAACTATAACTAGAATAAAAATATAATAAGTTTTAAAATATAATTTATTAATGAATGAATGTTAATTTATTTATTTTTAATAAATATTTAAATACAATAATCAATGTTCTAAATTACAATTCAAATAATTTTTCATTCAATTTTGAAATTCTAATTTTTAAAATGAATGCTCTACATATTAATGTTTAGATGTCAATTTTATGTGTATGGAGTAATATTGTAGTATGTATGAATATTTATAATTTAGACTAAAAGACATTTTGCATCCCAAACTTTACACACATGTTGACGTTTGCACCCCAAACTGAAAAAGGTGTTTAAGTACACCCCAAACTTCAGTTATATACTTAACAAAAGGCACACTTTCTTCATTTAACCGGTCAAAAGTGATCGGCTAAGACAATCATGTTTATTACAGAGGGGTACTTTTGGTAGTTTACATTTATGCCACTTTTAGTCTTAATTATGCACCGGTTATTTACTCGTGTTAGTTATCAGACAAAAATTCCCAAATTAGTTGGGCTAGGGTTCGCGATCTGAATGAGAAGTGGGAAAATGAGTGAGAACAATAGATTCTTGAGGGATTCAGAAGACAATGACATTTATGGAGTGAAGGGTGTCTTAAAATATTGTAAGTGCTTCAAATAATATTTTTGAATAATGGGCTGGTGTAGTTTAGTGTGTTATTTTTGTATTTTATTGTGTTCTTTTTCGTAGTTTATTGACTTCTTTTTGTTGTAAAGCGGAATGGTATCCATCATTGAATAGTATAAAGCTAGGTAGTGGACCCTTTTGATGATCAATATATAAGATTCTGTAGTTATTACTTTATAATTTTTGGATTTTATGAAATTAAATATAATGTGGTCCACACATTTAACTGACAATGTTTACTTTGTGCTTGTGGTTGTGTAGTGTAAGACCCCAAATTTTTATGAATAAATATTTAATTTTCTATAAATATTATTTTGAATAATAAGGTGTTGATTTGATATAATGCTATAGTTATGGGTGATATGTGCAAAGTTTTCAAAGTAAGCAAGTTGTCATAAAATATACTTTTTGTCGGGGAATATTCGTTTTGGTCGGGGAATATTCTTTTTTATCGGGAAATATTCGTACGACGCAATCATTGGTGGACCACATAACAGAATAACTGTCAGATATAGAAAGCTGACAGAAATAACCTTTTTATAAAAAATAACGGCAAAACTTTTACCGTTAATTGTTGAAATATCAGGTGATAAAAATACAATAATACGTGTGGTTGCATAGCAGCACATGGTATTTCACAGTATCTCTGATTATTGATTATTACGTATGAAGTCACTCAGTTTCATTCAATAATTGCCACAGTGGTTGTTGCATAGTATCTCATATTATTGATTCAATTATTCTCACAGTATCATCTGCACAATATTTTATATTATTAAATCAATAATTAACATGACATAATTATTCATATTATTAGTTAGCATTATTGGCAATGTCTAGAAAATTCTGTCGAGGAAATGGGTTAGGTTATATAATTGCGCGCCAATAAGGATAAATCCTTATCGGAAAGCCCCATCTTTCCTAGGAATGATCTGATTGTTAATATTGTGAGCTTATAATATTAATTATGAATAATTATTATGTGGTGGATATTGGTTCAATTTTGATATAAATGAAGGAATTTAGCATGAAATATATGTTGAAAGTTTGACAAATATCTTCTCCGATAAAATATTCATTCAAATATATTATTATAATATTATATTATAATAACGTGATAATATAATAATATAATTTTTAAATTTAAATGGTAATATTATTATTATTATAATATATATACTTTTTAGCAAAAACTGGAGTGAAGGTTATCATTTTGGTTTTGAATTCTTTTTTCAAAACCATTTCGCAGTGCACTTATTCTTTCCTACCATCTCCGTGAATGCAATTCTTTTTTGTTCAAAATTGTGGGCCCCAACCATTGGAAATGATAGGTTAGGCAAAGAAGAAAAGGAAAGTTAAAGAGAGTGTTAAAGAAAAATTAAAGTAAAATCGCTTATTTTTTTCCTCCGTGATGCACTATAAAAGGGGAGGCAACCTCCTTCCTAAACACACCAAATATTTTAAACATTCCTATTGCAATATTGTGAGTATTTCTTTTAAGTATAAGAATACTTTGAGTGTAGCTTTTAGTGCAAGATTTTTTCAGGATAATATCCGATATTCCAGTCAAATTTAGTTTTCTACTAAGGTAAATGATATTATTTTATTTCAATACTCGTAAGAAATATCATTTTCTTTCAAACTCCATATTATGTAAGTGATATTATTTCATTTCATATTCATTAATTTAAACTTATTATGGTAAATATTGCTTCTATAATTCCTGAAATGATTAGAAACTCCTTAAGGTTTACGCTTCATCTAATATCATTTCACTAGAATATTGGTCTGAACTTTCTTATTAAATTTTAATCTTTTCATGTTGGTGTACTATTGATCATACGGTAGTATTCATATGGTATTATTCATGAGTACTATTCACAACAGAATTTAATTTTCTTTTTCTGTCCAAATTATTTTTGATACATGAATAACATTCTTGAATTTTACTCCACAATTAGTTATCATGTTGGCAATTTGGACTTTTTTGAACTTTGGAGATATTGAATTATAAATCTCTAATATTTATCCTTGATCTCACTTGATTGATTCTTTATATTATTGTCATCATCCTTATGCTTATATTGTGGTGAAAGTCATTTTTGGCCCGTACTGCAAAGATGGACTGTTGATTGCTATGATTATGACCAGGAATTTTGTATTGGTATAATCATAACCTTTAATGTTACATATAAAGGTTTGTGGTAAAAGTCCTCTTTGGCCCGTAGTGCATAGATGGATAGATGTATGACATGATCATGACCATCGGTGATACAAATGATTATCTTTGGCCCGTAGTGCATAGATAATTCGTTGATTGGAAATAATAATTGATTGGTGTTATAGGGATAAAATATTGATGATGGACTTTTAAATCATAGAAGATAGTAAATATCATGCTCTACTTGACTTTTCTAATGGATTATTATTTTCGCTGCAATTGTTAATCTAAAATTTGTTGTCTATTATATTCTATCAGATTTTTCCTTGTTGAGAACTAAGGAAAATTTGTTCTGCATTATCTTAGTCATAATATTCTTTACTGGGCTAGTTGAGCTCACCCTTTTCCTTTTGGTTCCATTGTTCTTCTCAGGAGGCGAGAATGTAGGTGGGACTAGTCGGGGAGTGGAGTAATGGTCCAAGATGGTTATTGTAGCAGTCCTCACTATTTTGTAAAATAGTGTGACAGTAATTGTAATGAGGACGTTATTTGAGTTTTGATATTGTCAATGAGACAATATTCGTAGTAAAACTCACAACGTATGTTTTGTTGTATTTTACACAATAATTAATAGTTGTATAAATGAAGTTGTATTTGAATTATGTACCATGTATTTGGTGATTCAGAATGGGTTGCGTGGACCTATTTTAGGGGGGTCACTGTTGGTATCAGAGCTTAGGACATATGGGATTAGAACTAAGAGGAGAGAGACGAGTAAAACCTTCGCTAATGTGTCCTACCTAAGCTTATTTGTTATTTAATTGGTCAGTCAGAATATAGGGATAATATGTGGCATGTCAATTTCTTTAATTAAACATTATTTTGTGGCAGTATTTGAGAATGACATCTGAAAATTTTGAAATAAGCAATGGAGCACATGCGACCATTGAGTCACCGCCATTTACCAACCAGGATAATGTGTATCAGGAAGGCAATAATATTCTTGTAAACAATAACACCGACCAAATGATGAATGATGAGATGTTTAGGAGCTTTCTACAATTCATGCAACACCAAACAAGAGAGACTCCTGTTCAAAATACGGGTGGAAACAATGGTAACTCACGGCTGGTCACTGCTAAGCAATTCAAGGAGTTGGGACCGCCGGAGTTTTTGGGAAAGCCAGAGCCACTTAAGGCAGAAGCATGTATTAAACAGATCACCAAGATATTTGATGTCTTGGGATGCACAGAAGAGCAAAAGGTTCCCTTCGCCACCTTTATGTTGCGTGGAGAGGCAGATTACTGGTGGAAATCTGTAAAACGTACTCATCTTTCCGCACTTAGATGTCTTGGGAGAGGTTCCAAGAATTTTTCAACGAAAAATATTTTCCAGAAAGTATTCGTCATATGAAGGAGGTGGAATTCATCAAACTGGAACAGAACAATATGACTGTATCACAATACGGGGCTAAGTTTGCGGAGTTATCTCAGTTTGCATCCCATTTGGTGGATAATGAGGAGTGAATGACATGAATATTTCTGAGAGGTTTGAAACCCAAAATTCGTCAATATCTCATTTGTCATAAACTTTGTTTGTATTCAGATGTTGTGAATAGGGCTCAATTATTGGAGCGAGATAATGAAATAGTTCAACCAAAAGATAGCAATCGGCAGCACGATAATAGTCATACCAATGGCAACAGTCATCGAAGCAGTGATAACCAATGTGGAAGAAATTATCATGCCAGAAATGGTAACCACTTCGGTGGTAATCCTGGCCTCGATAATAAAAGAAATGAGTCAAGTGGAAATTTCAAAAAGAGAATATTCAACAATGACAGAAAGACATTAGCAGCAGCACCAACACCAGCAACCGTTTCTAGGGGAGGAGAACGACCACCAGTTAGATGCTATAGATGCGGAGAGGAGGGGACATCATTCAAACTGTATACTGACCTTCCAAGGTGTGTTTTGATTATGAAAAGACGGTACATATAGCTCAATTTTGTCCTGTAGCGAAGTCAAGTCCAGGTGGGACAGTGGAACCAAAGGTTGTCCCAGACAAGTCAAAGTCGATGGTTCAAGGAAGAGCGTTTGTCGTGACCTCTCAAAAAGCGAGAAACCCGAACGAAGTTATCACAGGTAAGCTAATCATAAACTCTTGTGAAGTCTATACCTTATTAGATACCGGTTCTATCCATTCTTTTATTTCACCTGCTTGTGCTCAACGCTTGAACTTGACTTCTAAGAAATTAGACTTTGACTTATCTGTTGAAACTCCGTTAGGAGAAACCTTCATTACATCCACTATTTATAAATATTTTTGATTTAAATCGGCACGTTCACATTACCTGTTGATCTCATCTCTTTGAAAATACTTGCATTTGATGTGATTTTAGGGATTGATTGGTTAACTACTCATCATGCTAAAATTGATTGTTTTCGTAAGGTCATTAGTTTTCATAATCCTAACCAACCTTTTATGCGAATTCAAGCAACCAAACCACTAAAGTCAATCACTGTCATATCAAGCTATAAAGCCATTCGTTTATTGAAAAATGGATGTCAAGCTTTCTTAGCCCATGTCATGGATTTAAACAAAAATACGTCATATTTGAATGGTATTTATGTTATTAATGAATTTCCTGACGTATTTCCCGAAGAACTTCCTGGCCTACCCCCAAAGCGTGAAATCAAAATTTGTGTTGACCTTGAACCCAATAGAAAATCCATTTCTAAAACCCATATCGAATGGCTCCTATTGAACTTCAGGAGTTTAAAACCCAACTACAGGAGTTGTTAGACATTGGTTTCATTCGTCCTAGTACATCTCCTTGGGGTGCTCCTGTTTTATTCGTAAAAAAGAAAGATGGGAGTATGCGACTTTGCATTGACTACCGGGAGTTGAACCATTTCACCATCAAAAATAGGTACCCATGACCTCGCATTAATGACATGTTTGACCAGTTGCAAGGTGCTAAATACTTCTCAAAGATTGATCTTTATTCTGGATATCATAGGTTAAAGATTAAAAACTGCTTTCAAAACTCGGTATGGGCATTACGAATTCCTAGTCATGTCTTTTGGATTGACTAATGCTCCTGTTGCTTTTATGGATATGATGAACCAAGTATTCAAAGAATATTTGGATCATTTTGTGGTTATTTTTATTGATGAAATCCTCATCTATTCCAAAAGCCGTGAAGATCATGAGCAACACTTGAGGCTGATACTCCAAAAGTTTCATGAAAACAAGCTATATGCCAAGTTGAAGAAATGTGAGTTCTAACTTAAGGAAGTAGCATTCCTTGGGCACGTGATATCGAATCATAGAATATCAGTTGACCCGATAAAGATTGAAGCAATACAAAGTTGGGAGCAACCTATGTCAATAACCAAAGTACATAACTTTCTGGGCTTAGCTGGTTATTATCGGAGATTTGTGGAAGGATTTTCTCAAATCGCTACTCCATTAACTCAGCTGACTCGAAAAGATACAAAATTCGGATGGAGAGAGGAATGTGAAAAGAGCTTCCAAGAACTCAAGAGGAGACTCATTTTAGCACCTGTTATGACAATACAATCAGGTTCAGAGGGATTTATCATCTACAGCGATGCTTCAGGCAGAGGTTTAGGATGTGTTCTCATGCAACATGGGAAAGTCATGACCTATGTCTCATGACAACTCAAAGAATATGAGAGGAATTATCCTACTTATGATCTAGAGTTGGCAGTAGTCGTTTTCGCGCCAAAGATCTGGAGGCACTACCTGTGTGGAGAGAAAGTGGAGAACTATACAGATTATAAAAGCCTTAAATATTTCTTCACCCAAAAGGAACTCAACATGCGCCAACGAGGTTAGCTCGAGCCGTTGAAAGATTACGCCATACCATTCAATATTATCCTGGAAAAGAGAACGTGGTAGCTGACACGTTGGGTAGAATATCATATGCGGGTGCTAGTGCGAGTGCGATATTGTCAACACAAAAGGCCATTTTGTATGACTTACAAAGGATGGAGATAGAGTTAAAGACTCCAAGAACCGATGTGATGATGTCAAATATACCAGTAGAACCGACTTTAATCGATAAAGTTAAAGATGCTCAAGCCACAGACCCGGAGCTGATGCGTATGAAGAAGAAAGTATAAGAAGGTACTATTCTAGAAGCAAGGATAAATGAGTAAGGAATACTTCGAGTCAAATTAGACTTTATTTTCCTAACGACTCTGATTTGAACTATAAAATCATAATGGAGGCACACAACACACCATTTGAAATCCATCCTGGAAGTACCAAAATGTATCGTGATCTTCGATATACATTTTGGTGGAGAAATATGAATAGAGAGATCACAGAGTTTATCTCAAGGTGTTTAACTTGTCAACGTGTCAAGGCGGAGCATCAACTACCAAAAGGTCCATTGTAACCACTTGAAATTCCAGAATAGAAGTGGGAGCACATCAACATGGATTTCATTACTGGTCTTCCCAAGGTTTCTAAAGGCATAGATGCAATTTGGGTCATTGTCGATATATTAACCAAGTCTGCTCATTTCTTGCCTATACGAGAAACTTATTCATACGAGAAACTTATTCACTTGAACGTATTGCTCGTATGTACATAGATGAGATTGTGAGATTGCATGGTATGCCAGTATCCATAGTTTCTGATTAAGACCTAAGATTCACTTCAAAATTTTGGGTCAGCTTGCAGAAAGCTATAGGCACTGATTTACGATTCAGTTCTACATATCATCCTCAGACGAACGGGAAGTTGGAAAGGACTATTCAAACTCTTGAAGATCTATTGAGACTTTGCGTACTAGACTTCAAAGGAAGTTGGGACAAGTACTTGCCATTGGTGAAATTCTCCTATAACAACAGTTATCAAACAAGTATAGGCATGGCTCCATTCGAGGCGTTGTATGAACGAAAGTGCCGTTCTCCAGTATGTTAGGACGAGGTGGGTGGAGCAACATTGCTGGGACCTGAAATTGTATGCATGACTACGGAAAAGATTCAAATGATCCGGCAACATATACAAACCTCACAAGATCGACAAAAGAGTTATGTCGATCTTCATTGAAGGGACGTAGAGTTCAATGTTGGAGATCTTGTATTGTTACATTTTTCTCCATAGAAAGGAGTTACGAGATTCAAAAAGAGAGGAAAGCTCAACCCTCGATTCATTGGTCCATTTGAAATCCTCAACCGAGTAGGAACCGTAGCCTATAGACTCGCCTTATCATCAATTATGTCTCGTATTCATAACGTTTTTCAAATATCCATGCTACGTAAATATGTGAAAGACCCGAACCACATTATTCAATTAGAACCAGACGAGATAGCAGAAGATTTAACGTATTAAGAGGTACCTATTAAAATCTTTGATAAGAAGGAATATATTCTAAGCTCAAAGGTTATACCTCAAGTCAAAGTTTTATGGAGAAACCATGATATTGAGGAAATAACCTGGGAGTTAGAATCTGAAATAAAAATAAGGTATCCTCACATCTTCGACATATCAGGTACGTACATCAATTTTGAGGACAAAATTTCATTAGGAGGGGAGGTTACAAGACCCAACCTTTTTATGAATAAAGATTTAATTTTCTCTAAATATTATTTTGAATAATAAGGTTTTGATTTGATATATTGCTATGGTTATGGGTGATATGTGCAAAGTTTGTAAAGTAAACAAGTTGTCATAAAATATTCATTTTATCGGGTGTAAACACTTAAAATTTCATTTTTCTGTTACTAACTATGCAGGAGGACAAAAACATCTTTTTCAAACTCCAGAGATAACCCTGGAGGACCACAACATCAATTCCAACCCCGGAGATAGCCCCGGGAGATCCAGTTTCCAACCCCGAAAATAACCCCGCGAAATTAGTTTCCAACCCCAGAGATAACCTCAGGAAAGTCAGTTCCAACCCCGGAGATAACCCCGAGAGATCAAGTTTAAATGCCCGGAGTCAATCCCGGGAGGTCAAGCCAACCCCAGAGATAACCCTAAGGACATTCAGAGTCAACATCATAACGATCTTAAAGATAACCCTGAGATACACTCAACTAAACTCACTCAACTCAACTAAACTCAATTAAAATACACTCATTTCAATTCAAAATACACTCAATTAAAATACACTCAACTTCAACTCAACTCAACTCAACTCAACTCAACTTCAACTCAACTTCAACTCAACTAAAATACACTCATTTCAATTCAAAATTGCTTCAAAAGAAGTTCCACGAGAACTATATCTTAACTTTTGCGGGCAAACTATGCAAAATAGCTCAACGGACTGCCTAACGGAGACCCGGAAATGCTATTTTGGTCATGGACCCATCTTTCTGGAATCAAAAAGGGCAAATCCTATGTCATTGCACATCTCTCAGAAAGAGCTTTTTGGAATGGTATGGCACGCTTCCATCGGACTCCCGGATTGAAAGTTATGAAGGTTTGAGCGAATAACGCGTTGTCCGAGTACACGTACTTCGAGACGACGGGACCCATATTGCCCGGGGAACCCTGGGCAGCCGCAAGTACACCTTCGGCTCCCCCCTCTATAAATAGAGGGCTTGGGGTGGCCATTTTAGCAAGAAAAAAGGCGAGGAAGCCCTGTCCAATTTGCTTCGTACACACTATAAACTGAGTGCTTTCTCATTTTAAACACTTGTGAGCTTATATTTTGCTATATTTTACTGGTGGGAACCGAGTGTTCATCCATTTAAAGCTATTGAAGTCTTCTTTGGCAGTCCACCGTAAGCCTTCTTACATTTCTTAAAGCCTTTCTCCACTACTGTGCACACACAGTTATTCACGTTGAGAGTCGTGTTTCGTGCGTATGCCCGAAATTTGGTCCGTGATTTTTTATTTCTTTTGTGTATATATATATATATATATGCTTATATATATATATATATTTTTACTAACATTATCGAGTTATGCCTCGATTGAGGTTGGACTCACGTTCGGAGCGTTTATTGCTTTTGTATATATATTTATATATAAACTGTTATCGAACTCTGTTCGATGAGCCAGGACTCATGTCTGGAGCGTTTATTGCTTTTGTATGTATATTTATATATAAACTGTTGTCAAACTTTGTTCGATGAGCCTGGACTCACGTCTGGAGCGTTTATTACTTTTATATACATATATATATATATTTATATATAAACTGTTGTCGAACTCTGTTCGATGAACCTAGATTTATATCCGGTGCATTTACTGTTTATATATATATATATATATATATATTTCTATCAGGTCTGGAGTTTACTTCGTGGAGTTTTACTGCTTTCTTTACATTTAGTCCCGCCTGGAGTTTAATTCATGGCGGTTGATCGCTTTTACTGCTTTATTTACATTTCGTCCCGCCTGAAGTTTACTTTGTGGCAGTTGATCGTCTCTATATATATTTTTACAGCTTTTATATATTTACATTTCCAATCCCCCATGGAGTTGCTTCGTGGTGGTTGATCATTTATATATATATATATATATATATATATATATATTTATAGCTTTTATATATATAACTGCTTACAACTTTCATACAAACTGCTACATCATTTGAGCCTAGGGATCATGTGATCATAGATTCAGTCTCCTGAATCTAGATTTGGTTCCCGTGATGGGTATTTTCGGCTGTAATCAGTTTGTACATTATTTACAGTATTTGAATTTCCTTAGATGACTTTCATCCACAAGGAGTTCGACATTGCTATATACCTTATTTTCTCAAAGATGCCTCACATCTCAAAAATAAAAGTAATAAAGCCGAAATAACATTTTATAAAATGGAATAATTGTCGGATATAGAAAGCGACAGAAATAACATTTTATAAAAAATAACAGCAAAACTTTTACTGTTAATTATTGAAATACCAGGTGATAAAAGTACAGTAATACGCGTGGTTGCACAGTAGCACACAATATTTCACAGTATCTCTGATTATTGATTCTTACGTATGAAGTCACTCAGTTTCCTTCAATAATTGCCACAGTGGTTGTTGCCTCATATTATTGATTCAAATATTATCACAATATCATCTACACAATATTTTATATTATTAAATTAATAATTAACACGACACAATTATTCATATTATTAGTTAACATTATTGGCAATGTCTAGAAAATTCTGTCGAAGAAAGGGGTTAGGTTATATAATTGCACGCCAATAAGGATAAATTCTTATCGGAAAGCCCCCTCTTTCCTGGGAATGATCTGGTTATTGATATTGTAAGCTTATAATATTAATTGTGAATAATTATTATGTGGTGGATATTGGTTCAATTTTGATATAAATGAAGAAATTTAGCATGAAATATTTGTTGAAAGTTTGGCAATTATCTTCTCCGATAAAATATTCATTCAAATATATTATTATAATATTACATTATAATAATGTGATAATATAATAATATATTTTAAAAAAAACTTAAATGGTAATATTATTATTATAATATATACTTTTTAGCATAAAAGTGGAGTGAAGGTTATCATTTTGGTTTTGAATTCTTTTTCCAAAACAATTTCCGTGCACTTATTCTTTCCTACCATCTCCTGCAATGCAATTCTTTTGTTCCAAAATTGTGGGCCCCAACCATGGGAAATGATAGGTTAGGCAAATAAGAAAAGGAAAGTTAGGCAGGAGTGTTAGGCAGAAAATTAGGCAAACCTGCTTATTTTTTTCCTCCATGATGCACTATAAAAGGGGAGGCAACCCCCTTCCTAAACACACCAAATATTTTAAACATTCCTACTGCAATATTGTGAGTATTTCTTTTGAGTATATGGATATTTTGAGTGTAGCTTTTAGTGCAAGATTTTTTCAGGATAATATCCGATATTCCAGTCAAATCTAGTTTTCTACTAAGGTAAATGATATTATTTTATTTCAATACTCATAAGAAATATCATTTTCTTTCAAACTCCATATTATGTAAGTGATATTATTTCATTTCATATTCATAAATTTAAACCTATTATGGTAAGTATTGCTTCTATAATTGCTGAAATGACTAGAAATTCCTTAAGGTTTGTACTTCATCTAATACCATTTCACTAGAATATTGGTCTGAACTTTCTTATTAAATTTTAATCTTTTTATGTCAGGGTACTATTCATGGGTACTATTTATACGATACTATTCATGATGACTGTTCACAACAGAATTTAATTTTCTTTTCTGTCCAAATTATTTTTGATACATAAATATCAGTCTTGAATTTTACTTCACAATTAGTTATCATGTTGACAATTTATATATTTTTGAACTCTGGATAAATTGAATTATAAATCTCTAATATTTATCCTTGATCTCACTTGATTATTCTTTATATTATTGTCATCATCCTCATGCTTGTATTGTGGTGAAAGTCATCTTTGGCCCGTAGTGCAAAGATGGACTGTTAATTGGTATGATTATGACCAGAAATTTTGTATTGGTATAATTATAACCTTTAATATTACAAATTAAGGTTTGTGGTGAAAGACCTCTTTGGCCCGTAGTGCATAGATGGATAGATGTATGACATGATCATGACCATTGGTGATACAAATGATTATCTTTGGCCCATAGTGCATATATAATTCGTTGATTGTAAATAATTATTGATTGGTGTTACATGAATAAAATATTGATGATGGACTTTTAAATCATAGAAGATAGTAGATATCATGCTCTACTTGAATCTTCTAATGGATTGTTGTTTCCGCTGCAGTTGTTGATCTAAAACTTTTCTTAACTGAGGATAAAAGGATGATGAAATTAGGGAGGGGTGAGGTGATCGAATGGGGGACCGAGGATGGGATGTAAGGTGATCAAACTTAAAGTGAGGATGGGCAGGAGGGTGATGCATTTAGGGCGTAGAGGTGATCGATAATCACATGGTGAGGATGATGCATTTAGGGATGAGGGTGCTAACTGTAACATAGAAATGTAAAGGAAAATGTTATGAAAATGGAAAAAGATTTGCCACTAACAAAGGGAAGGAAAAACAAATTGCAGAAACTCAAACTTCGAAAGAAGAAGAATCACATAAACCAGGATTTTCATCTTCTGACTATGCTGACTCTAATGTGGAAAGGATGCTTGTAATATCCATGAATTTTAGAAATAATATTAATAATTAAATAAATAATAATTTGAATATTTATGTGAATATATATATATATATATATATATATATATATATATATATATATATATTCGTGTGGCATAAGATGTGAATATGTAGCTAAATTAAACTAAGTGTTGATAATCAAGAATTGTGGTAATGTAAGGCTTAGTATAAGCTTGTGCTGCGATAAGCCCTGTGCGGCATAAGAATGAACGAAGTGATCATCTAATTAAATTTGCTAAGGAATGATTTAATAAGGTGTTTAAGTATGTTGGGTCTCCAACTTTTAGTTTTATTTTGATAATAATAATAATTAGTAAATAAATTAATTAAAATGGTAGAATCCTCTTCATAGGATTTTTTTTATTATAATTGTTTTATTTATCTTATTTACTTTGACCATAAATATTTTCTAAATCTTATTTAATTAATTTTCTTGATCTTAATTTTTAAAAGTGTCAAAACAAATGGGTCACTTATATTGAGACAATGCTTGCTAATGTGCTGAAAATAAATTGGGTCATGCATTTTGGGACAAAAGTCATATGTTGATCATCAAATGCCTGTTTGACCAAATTTGAAAAGAAGATGGAGATTTTGATTAAATCATTTTTGACATGTGGTCATTTTTTATTTATTCTCAAATTAATTTTATTAATTAAAAATCTCAAAAATTATTTTATTTTAAAATTTGGCAAATTTATTTTATTACTTATATATATATATATATATATATAATCATATCATATTATCATTTGTATTATATATAAATCTTACATGGATTTAAGTATTATATATTATATTATAACATAACTGCATGTACATTATATATATATTTAAACTACATATGTGTATTATATAATTCATGCATTATATTAATGTGTGTGTATATATCATATATATATATATATGATGTACATGCAGGTTATGTTATAATATAATATATAATACTTAAATCCATGTAAGATTTATATATAATACAAATGATAATATGATATGATTATATATATATATATATATACACTAGCGATAACCCGTGCTTGAAGGCACTGTATAATTCAAAATAAAAATAAAAAATTATGAACACAAAATTGAAATGTGAGTTATTTTGCGGCAACATGTGATGTCTAGTTTCCTCAAGTCTTTGTGTGTTGTCACAAGGGATGATAGACCTTCATCATTCACTCCCATACATTTACTTAAACTTAGCTTCCTCAATGAAATACACCAATTTCCAATGGCTTTCAGTCCATAACATGTAACCTGGCAACCATCTAATTTGATTGATTGCAACATGGAAAGGTTTTGCAAACTCTTCGCAAGAGCAAGAGTCACCTGAACCACCATAAACTGAAATCTATAAGCAAAAAGAAAATCATTCACTACTGGAAGGCATAAGAGTTGAGAGACTTACAGGAGAGCTATATGCTAAGGTAAGTTGTTGTAGAGATCCAACTTCATTAGTGAGAGAAGACAAACCCACATGACTTACATTCTCACAACTCAACATATTGAAAATCTGTTTAGAAAATATAGGTTCATTAGCAATCTAGCAAATATTAGATGAAGCAGATTAAACGAATCAATAAATTTGACATTTGCTAGGATGGTTCCATGATCTATGTCTTACGAAATAAAGAAACACGTGACCAGTAAGATAATATAAATTATGTTACAATTTTTACATGTACAACAGTACAACAGACTTCATATTTCATAAATCCATTTACTTCATATTATTTCTGATATCGCACCTCTAATATGCAAATAAAAAAGAGAGCATGATAAAACGACTTCATATTTCATAAATTCATTTACTTCCATAAATATGGTTACCAGTAACGTCTGGAACCCATGTGTAAGGGCTACAAGGCTATCATCATCAATACCAATGCATCCTTCTAGAACCAAATGCTCCAAATTTTGTAGTTTTAAGATTTGTGGTAAGCATTTCTCTGTGATCTTCCCAGGAAGAAAACAAAGAGAAACAATAACTACAAGAATCTCCAAAAGATATATAACAGAAGAGAGTAAGAGAAGGACAAAGTAGTTGGTTAATGTAAAGATGCAACTTGCTTCCATGAACTTCGTTTAGCTAAGTAAATCTATCAAGATCACATAAGACTAAGAAATTTACCACGTTAATTTACATACCCCTTGTTTACTAAAATTGTCATTATAACTCAGTATTTTGACGAATATTTGGGACTTGCACTGCTCTTTCTTAACAAACACATGCTCCTAAGAGGAGAATTATCTCCTAGTGACACAAAATCTAGACGCATCATATACATATAACAACCATCTTGAAATTAGATTAGATTAATACTAGTGCATGATGTACATATAACAACATAAAGGCACGACGTAATGAAAAATATTATATTATCTAAAGACATATACCACCACAACAATTAATACATACTCAATCATCAACACATATCTAACCACCAAAACATCAAGCTAGTCGGTACTAATTTCAAAAAAATTCGGCAGAGTTTCCTTTAAAAATAGATATCCAGAAAATTCTAAACACATCTACAAAACTTACAATCATCAATACATATCCAAACCACGAAAAAAACCATCATTCCATACCCAAAAATCATCATAACCATGTATAATTAGTTAACTTTACAAAAGACAGAACACAAAAAATACAAACATGCAGAAAATAGAGAAACAACATGTTGAGCATAAGACCCATTACTTTACAATTTTACACCAAGTATTCTTTCTGACCACACCAAGTATCCTTCAATCTATACGAAAATATTTGAAATATAAAAATTATCGAAATATATAAGTAAAAATAAAACAACTGTAAATCCAAAACATAAGAACCCTTACTTTACCCTGAATTATCTAATAAAGAAATGAGCACACACATTTGTATGTAGTGGGGGGAATGATTTAGATTGATATAAGTAAGAATTTAGAGATATTGTAACAAATTATCAATTTATTTAAGAAAAGATATGGATGAATGTAAACTTACAATCAAATAAAGTATTCTTAGTACCATTTCAACAAACGGTTCATTTGATTAATGATTTAACTCATAAATCTGTATTGGTGGCAGTATAATGGTGTCTGAGTTTGATTTGTGAGTGTTTGGTTTGTTACAATTACGTGTGTGTTTTTGCATGTATTGTGTGTGTTGTGTCTGCATTAGAAGTATAGAAATATAGAGTCTTAGTCAAAGAGACTTTCACACCTAGACATTCCTGTACAAATGTGTGTGTGCTACTGCTATGAAAGAGAGAGAGATAGAGTGAGAACACAAATTCTAAGGGTCAATGTGACACCTCCAAAATAGGTATACAACACCCATTCTGAGTCGCCAAATACATGGTACAGAAAGAAAACTACAACTTTAATAATACAATTATCGTGCAAAATACGACAACACATACTATGAGTTTAAATACAAATATTGTCTTCTAGACAATATCCACACTCAAATAAGTCCTCATTACAATTATTCAAACACTATTTTATAGAAATAGTGAGGATTGCTAAAACATATTTCTAGAACCATCACTCCATACCCCAACTAGATCCTGCTATGTTCTCACCTCCTAAGAAGAAAAATGGAACAAAAAGGAAAAGGGTGAGCTCAACTAGCCCAGTAAAGAATATTATGACTAAGATAATATACAACAAATTATCATTAGTCTTCAAGGGAAAAAATCGATAAAATATAATAGACAACAAGTTTTAGATCAAAAGCTGCGGTGAAACAACAATCCATTAGAAGAGTCAAGTAGAGAATGAGTTCTACTATCTTCTAAGATTTAAAAGTCCATCATCAATATTTTATCCCTGTAACAACAATCAATATACATCTTTAATCAAATATTCATCTTTGCACTATAGGCCAAAGATATTCATTTATATCACCGGTTGGTCGTATTCATCTCACTTTTGTTCATCTTTGCACTATGGGCCAAAGATATTCATCGATTAATCATTCATCTTTGCACTACGGGCCAAAGATATTCAATAATATCATCATTAAGGGTGAGGATGATGAAAAATATTTTAGAAAGCGAATCCGGTGAGACGGAAGGACAAATATTAGGGATTAGGTATTACGGTTTATCAAGATCAATAATACTTCATAATAACCAATTTTGAAGCGAATTCAAAAAATAAAGATCAAAACATGGATCTGATCAAAGATAGTAACCATAATAGACATCTTGGACAAAAAGGAAAATTTTCATTTTTTGGTGAATAGTTTTAGGTGAATAAGTGAATAGTGTCGTATCGTGAATAGTAGTATCGTGAATAGTAACCCCGAACACAAAAAGTTCCAAATTTGATTAAAAAGTTCAAACCAATATTTTGGCATAATGATATTGAAGAAAATAATATCATTTAAGAAGAAAATAACATCCACTTACCTCAAAGAAGCAGTACTTGAATTGAATTTTGGATATGATCTTTGAATGAAACTTGTCTTTGAATAGCAACTCTCAAAGTATCTAAATACTCACAAAATACGCTCGATAATATAGAGAGAAAGAAAACTTATTTTACGGTGTGATTTTCAATTCTAACTTAGCCCTCTATTTATAGGAAAATGTTATACAGCAAGAAGCAGACTTGACACCTTTACACGATGGCTTTTACTACTACTATTGCCACCCACCACATTTGAAATTAAATTTGAGCACATTTCTCACCAACCAAAAGTGGGGCCCACTCAATTCTAGAATTTTCCACCAAAAATCATTTATAACATAATTTACGAATCGGTCACCTCTTAAAATTCATAACAAATCATACGTTCATTTTAACGGTTCAAAATTTGTGGACATATACTCAACTTATATATGTATAACATATCCAAAAATCACAACGATCAGCGGTTGGGATTAAAATTATAACTCACATGATATATCTTTTAGAAAATCTTGATTTGATTTTTTAATACCTCCAATCAGACAAAAAAATCTTGATAAAACACCTCAACATTAATTCCTTCATTTATAACCCATAAAATAAATAAATCCATCATTTATATCCACATCAAATAAATATTTCCTTATCATATAAATTAATAATTAATTATTCACAAATAATATTAGAATCACAATTATGACAACGACGGGTTCAGGAAAAGGGGGCTTTCGATAAGGATTTCTCACTTCTTTGGCGCGCATGATTAGGTGACCAAACCTCTCCTTGTGAGAACTTTCTAGACATTGCCAATAATCTTTATCTAATAATATTATTCAAATAATATGAATTATTGATCGATAATGGAAAATCTTTGTGTAGTGACAATTATTGAAACAACAATAATATAAAATATCAACCAACAACAATTATTGAATCAATAAAATAAAATATTGAGCAGTAATTACTTGTAACAATTATTGAGTAGTGCCTTCTTACGTAAGAATCAATAATTCAAAAATATTGTGCAATCTGGTGTCTACTCTTGTGCGACCACGCGTATTCTTGTATTTTAACCACCGGGTATTCAAGCGGTGTTAATGGTAACAACTACTGTAGTTATTTATAAAACTCAAACTTTGTCATTTTCTTCTTCATCCAATGCAGTTATTCCGTTATGGGGCCCACAAATGGTTTTGCGCCGTCGTCACGGATATTCCCGACAAAAAGAATATTCCACGACCAAACGAATATTCCCCGACAGAAATGAATATTTTATAACCACTTGCTTATTTTGTAAAATTTGCACATTTCACCCATAACCAAAACATTATATCAAATTAACTCCTTATTATTTCAAGATAATGAATAGAGAAAATTCAATTTTATTTATAAAAAGCTGGGGTCTTACAACCTCCCCTCCTTATGAAATTTCGTCCTCGAAATTGGCGTACGTACAGTGTTTCAAAAAGGTGAGGGTACCTCGCTTTCATTTCGATTCAACTCCCATGTCATTTCCTCGATTGCATGGTTCCTCCACAAAACCTTAACTTGTGGTATAACCTTTAGTGTAGGACACATGCTCTTTCTATCAATATCTTGCAGGTACCTCCTCGTACGTTAAATCTTGACTATCTAAATCCGGTTCTAACTTCGATGATGTGGTTGGGTCTTTCACATATTTACATAACATCGATACGTGAAAAGCGTTATGAACACGCGACATACTTAGCGTTAAGGCGAGTCTATAGGCTACAGTTCCTACTCGATCGAGGATTTCAAATAAATCGAAGGTTTGAGCTTTCTTCTCTTCATCGACTCTTACTTCTAGAATACGCCTTCTTGCACCTTCTTCTTTATATTCATTAGCTCCAGGTCTGTAGCTTGAACGGCTTTAACGTTATCGATTAAAGTAGATTTTACTCGTATATCATCACGTGGATCCCTAGAGTCTTTAACTCTATCTCTATCGTTTGTAAATTATACAAAATAGGTCTTTGTGTTCAACAATATCGCACTCGTACTTACGTACGATCTTTACTCTTAATCGTCGACTACGTTCGCTTTTCGAGGATGGTATGGTCGAGAACAAGTGCGAAATGAGTCGCCTCTTGAACTCTTGGAAAATCTTCTCGCATTCCTCGCTCCATCACAATTTTGTATCTTTTAAGTTAGCTAAGTTAGCGGAGTAGCGATTCGAGAAAAATCCTTCCACAAATCTCGATAGTAACCAATTAAGCCTAGAAAGCTAGATATTTTGATTCTTGACTTAAGTTGCTCTCATATGTGATTCATATCCCAATCTTGGATTACTGCGTCACAATGGCACCTATCGTTTTACCACCACACAAATATAGAGTTCCCTACGGAGAGTTTGACTTTGGTACATTCCACAAAGGAAGTCACCAGATAGAGGCTTGAGTACCAACTCTTGTACTTGGGTTTTTAACTCCTGAAGTTCAATAGGAGCCATTCGATAAAAGATTTTAGAAATGGATTTTGTACTGGGTTCAAAGTTGATACAAAATTCAATATCACACTCTGGGGGTAGGCGAGGAAATTCTTCAGGAAATACGTCAGGAAATTCACTAACAATAGAAATTTTATTCAAATCTGACGTGTCTTTATTCAAATCCATAACATGGGCTAAGAAAGCTTGACATCCGTTTTTCAATAAACGAATGGCTTTATGGCTTGATATGAAAGTGTTTGACTTCAATGGTTTGGTTCTTGAGTTCGCATAACGGAGTTGGTTAGGAATATGAAAACTATGACCTTACAAAAATAATCAATTTTGGCATGATGAGTAGTTAACAATCAATCCTAAAATCACATTAAATGCAAGTATCTTTAAAGAGATAAGATCAATAGGTAATGTGATTGTGCCAACTTGGATTAAGCAAGATTTATAAGCGAGTGGATGTGATAAAGTTTCTCTAGCGAGTCTCCACAGATAAGTCAAAGTCTAATTTCTCAAAGTCAAGTTTAAGCGTTGAGCACAAGCGGAGAGATAAAAGAATGGGTAGAACCGGTATCTAGTAAGGTATAAACTTTGCAA
The DNA here is from genome assembly GCA_020205605.1 of Panax ginseng. NCBI lineage: Eukaryota > Viridiplantae > Streptophyta > Magnoliopsida > Apiales > Araliaceae > Panax > Panax ginseng. The sequence goes on along the minus strand of CM035130.1, from coordinate 113,279,882 downwards.
AAAAATTTATGATTAACTAACTTCGTGATAACTTCATTTGGGTTCCTCACTTGTTGGGAAGTCGTGACAACCGCTCTCCTTGAACTACCGGCTTTGACTTATGCAGGGGAATGCATTTGGTGTCATCTCTACCGTTGAAATTGAATTTTCTATAGGGCATATTCCACCCTCAATTGCTTCATCGTACTCTGTTTCATGATCTGAATCATTAATCTTGATCCATATCGAATTGGGGTTGACCCATGATATGCGAGGGTAATTCAAAACTTCGATGTTGGGTTCTCGATTCTTTGTCAAAAAGAAATACATATCATCTATTTTAGCCTTCTTAGATCGGACATCTCTTTCCACAATATCAGCGCGTCATGTCGGCTTTTACCCATGCATCACTCATTTCTCACTCGTTCGGTTGTTTCTTCTTTCGGCTCGATTCGACTTTATCGTCTTATACTCGCGAAAAGTGCTTACATTCAAGCATCACATATCGGGTAAACTGAAGCTTGAATTGTTGCATCCTTTTGCTCCGCGACTGCTCGCTTTCTTAGTTCTTGACTTGCTCTTCTTAACTCATGAATTGATTTTGCAATTCTAAATTTCGATCATAAAATTCTTCTAATAAATTCTCCTCGGTACCTCTTCTTCTCTCTTCTTCCTCCTTCTCATTTCTTTACCTCTGCGACTATCTAAAGGTGCAACTATCAATTCTTCACTCACAACATGGATATCTCTGTAATTCCTTCTTGCTTTGACATCACATTATCACGGTTGGTGATTAGAGGTGTCTCCACGATCTCATTCACTCCATTGTTAACGTTCTCATTTGCCATTCTTAAATCTACCATAAAATAAGGGTTAATTAAACAAATTAACATATCACATAATATCCTATATTATGACCGACCAACAAATAAGCTTAGGTAGGACACACTAGCGAAGGATTTACTCATCTCTCCCTCCTAGTTCTATTCTCACATCTCATGGGGATCATATCCTAAGCTTTGATACCAAGTTGTGGCGCCCCCAAAATAGGTATACAACACCCATTACGAAGTCACCAAATACATGATGCGAGAAAGCAAACTACAACTTCAATAATACAATTTGTCGTGCAAAATCGACAACACATCTTGTGAGTTTAAATACAAATATTGTCTTCTAGACAATATCCACACTCAAATAAGTCCTCATTACAATTATTCAAACTTTATTTTACAGAAATAGTGAGAAGCGCTAAAACATCTTTCTAGAACCATCACTCCATACCCCAGGCTAGATCTGCTATGTTCTCACCTCACGAGAAGAAAAATGGAACAAAAAGGAAAAGGGTGAGCTCAACTAGCCCGATAAAGAATATTATGACTAAGATAATATACAACAAATTATCATTAGTCTTGACGGGGAAAAATCGATAAAATATAATAGACAACAAGTTTTAGATCAACAACTGCAGTGGAAACAACAATCCATTAGAAGAGTTAAGTAGAGAATGAGTTCTACTATCTTCTAAGATTTAAAAGTCCATCATCAATATTTTATCCCTGTAACAACAATCAATATACATCTTTAATCAAATATTCATCTTTGCACTCTGGGCCAAAGATATTCATTTATATCACCAGGTTGGTCGTATTCATCTCAACTTTTGTTCATCTTTTTACTCTGGGCCAAAGATATTCATCGATTAATCATTCATCTTTGCACTTCTGAGGCCAAAGATATTCAATAATATCATCATTTAGGGTGAGGATGATGAAAAACATTTTAGAAAGCGAATCCGGTGAGACGGAAGGACAAATATTAGGGATTAGGTATTACGGTTTATCAAGATCGATAATACTTCATAATAACAAAATTGTGAAGCGAGAATTCAAAAATAAAGATCAAAACATGGATACTGATCAAAGATAGTAACCATAATAGACATCTTGGACAAAAGGAAAATTTTCATTTTTGGTGAATAGTGTCGTATACGTGAATAATTATGTAAGTATCGTGAATAGTAACGTATCGTGAATAGTAACCTGACACAAAAAGTTCCAAATTTGATTAAAAAGTTCAAACCAATATTTTGGTATAATGATATTGAAGAAAATAATATCATTTAAGAAGAAAATAACATCCCTTACCTCGAAAAAGCGGTACTTGAATGAAATTTTGGATATGATCTTTGAATGAAACTTATCATTGAATAGCAACTCTCAAAGTATCTAAATACTCACAAAATCATTTCGATAATATAGAGAGAAAGAAAGAAAACTATGTTTACGGTGTGATTTTCAATTCTAACTTAGCCCTCTATTTATAGGAAAATGTTAGCATCTGCAAAAAGGACTTGACTGCTTTACGATGGCTTTACCTACTACTATTGCCACCCACCACATTTGAAATAAAATTTGAGCACATTTCTCACCAACCAAAAGTGGGGCCCACTCAATTCTAGAATTTTCCACAAAATCATTTATAACATAATTTACGAATCAAGTCACCTCTTAAAATTCATAACAAATCATACATTCATTTTAACGGTTCAAAATTTGTGGACATATACTCAACTTATATATGTATAACATATCCAAAAATCTGTGATCAGCGGTCGGATTAAAATTATAACTCACATGATATATTTAAAAAACCGATTTGATTTTTAATACCTCCAATCCGACAAAAATCTTGATAAAACACCTCAACATTAATTCCTTCATTATAATAATAAAATAAATAAATCCATCATTTATATCCACATCAAATAAATATTTCCTTATCATATAAATTAATTAATTATTCACAAATAATATTACTGAGAATCACAATTATGATGACGAGGCGGTTCCCGAGGAAGAGGGGCTTTTCGATAAGGATTTCTCCTTCTTTGGCGCCTTGATTAGGTGACCAAACCTCTCCTTGTGAGAACTTTCTAGACATTGCCAATAATGTTATCTAATAATATTATTCAAATAATATGAATTATTGATCGATAATGGGAAATCTTGTGCGGTGACAATTATTGAAACAATAATAATATAAAATATCAATATGACAATTATTGAATCAATAAAATAAAATATTGAGCATCAATTCTTTGTAACAATTATTGAGTAGTGCCTTCTTACGTGCGAATTAATAATTCAACAATCTTATGCAATCTGGTATCTTCTTGTGCAACAACGCGTATTCACGTATTTTAACCATCGGGTATTCAGCGGTGTTACTTGGTAACAACTACTGTAGATTATTTATAAAAACTCAAATTTGTCGTTTTTCTTCATTTGATATTATTTATTACGTTATGGGGCCCCAAATGATAGCGTGCCGTGGTAAATACGGATATTCGATAAAAAAGAATATTCCACGACGAAACGAATATTCGTCATGCGGATATTGACAAAATGAATATTTATAACCACTTGCTTATTTTGTAAAATTTGCACATTTCACCCATAACCAAAACATTATATCAAATTAACTCCTTATTATTTCAAGATAATGAATAGAGAAAATTCAATTTTATTTATAAAAAAGTTGGGGTCTTACCCTTCCTCCAAATTAATTTTTATGTTGTATTCTTTTATTCTAGTTTTCTAGAAAACATAGTAAACAATTTGGATAATATATCCTCTCTTTCTATTTTTAGGTTGTATGGCGGCGATTATTTTGAAAATGATAGTCAATACCCAAAGAACAAAAAACTAAAAGCTGGAACAACAAAAAGAGCATAGATCTGTTGAACTTCCCACCAGTAAAATAAACTTTAATAGAATCAATTTCCTAGAACCAATTTTCAAATCACATCTTATTTCTGAAAGTAAAAGCAAAGTTTTAATTAGATCATTGCATTTGACACATATGATCCAAGTTACCCTTAAGCTCCTCAGTAACCAAACTACAAAAAAAATCTAACTATATAATCCAAACAAACAACTTATGGTAAGAATCAAGTGTCATCATTTGAACCTCAGCCACTTAGCAAGAGTCTGTTTCAAATAAATCATTAAGCATTTAACACAATATAGGTCTTCACATTTGATAAGGCATCCAAAAAAAATGGTGAACTGTATGTACTACTAATAAATAAGCAAATATCTAAATGTTTGAGTTTGTTTAGGTACAATTGCCAAAAATATCAAGTTTAAGGAATACCTGCTTGGTGTGCCACTTGCAATATTGACTCTATTCTTTAAAAAGGACACCTATCATCAACCAATCAACTATTAAGGTCCACTCCAAAATCGAGAAATAGCAAGACAAACAACAGTAGGAAGGTCATGTTGGTTAGTCACTTAACAACCAACTCATCCCTCTTAAAGCAAGATCTTAAGTTTTAGATTTGAATCTAAAATAAGATTTTAGATCGATGACTGCTTATCAAAAAATAGTAACTTACAGCTTTGGTTTACTAATGAGCACAGTGACTCCAAAGCAAATCATATCCTAAGCAATCAAAAATGTGGACTTGCTGTCCAGGTGTTACTCCAGAAGTTTAATGGTATGAATTCAAGAATAAGGCAAACATTGTGCCAGTCCAAAGTTTAGATGGCACATAAGTACTATAAATGATAAATGATTAGGTTTGTTCTTTTTACATTAACTTTGTTCTCCAACAGCACATGTCCAAGGAAATATTTTAGGTAGCTGAAATTTTTCCTAATATGAAAACTTAATCTTCACTTATCAAAAAAAATAATTATAAATTAATATTTCCAGATCTTTACAAACCTTTTTTTTATAGGTAAAAAAGAGTTGGTAAGGATTTGGGAATATTAAGTTAATGAAGTGGTGATAGTATAATTGCTCTTTGTAATAACTGATTGATCAACTTTCTCAGCCTAATTATTCTCTTATCCAAAAATTGAATGTTCAGAGCCATATTAACTATTTATATTTTTTAGCACAATAACCTTACAACTATATACTTTATGAACAACACAATGCTCTGAAAGACCTCCTCACTTTATATATTATTCCAGTACTCGGTCCTAATAAAATTTTTGAGAAAAGATATTACTACCTGATCCTAAACCTTCTTATACTTTGAGAAAAACTTGGCAGCATGACATTCTTTAGTCAAAGGTCCCAAACCCCTGCAGTAGCAAAAGAAACATGATATACAAACTACTCAATTTGACTACTGTCATAAGTTTCTCTCTCCCATTTTCTCTACCTGAAGTAATTTTTTTAAAATTTTGAATAAACTAATATTAATGAGAAGGTTCGACCGTGCTATTCTCCATTAAGACTCGGTTCAAAGATTTAGCCTCTGTTTGAATTTCTGGATCCTAAGACAAAGTCTCAGACACTCATTTTAATTGGTTTAAATAATTAAAGAAATTATTTTTCCTTTTGATCATAGAAAAGGAGGCATGATGGAGATGAAGATATAAATGACATCCACAGACAAAAAAAAGTAAGGTAACATCAGAACGACCAATTTCTTCTACTCATTATGTTTATTATTGATTGTTAGGAGCCAGCCTATACCTAATGCTAAGCTTGAAAAAAATAAACTTCTATGAAAAAGAAATCTACAATACTAATCTGCAAAAATAAATGTATATGAAAAAACAATCTATAATTATGAAAGTGATCCAAATTTTCACTTAACTCAATATGAAAGTAAATAACTTAAATTTTTTTAAAGTAAATCATGATTATTGGTGTTCATTTTCCAGTTTCAGACATAATTCATATAGGTTATAATTTCTCTTTTACTTCCAAAACTCGCAATTTCTTGTTTTCTCTTTTATACTTTCTATCAGGGTCCGGCTGTTCATGTTACACAACTCAGTGGATAGTTCTTCGTACAAGTCCGTTATCAAATCCCATTCACACAGACTTTTTTGTACTAAAATTTTTAAAAATCAAGGGCAAAAGACTTGAAGATGGCACGACACTTCGACCAGAATCAAATTTAGTAATGCACAGAGTGATTAAAGGAAACACCACAATTTTAGCAGACTCTATTCACAATACCATTATTATAAGGCTTACGTACTCCCTTATTAAAAACTCACCCGTCCAAAAATGAAAGTCTTAGTTGA